>JACEVL010000199.1:699007-726507 GCA_020284085.1 Aporrectodea caliginosa
AAGGGTAAGGGTAACCGACAGTAACAAATTGAAGGCAACGGTAACAGAAAGTACCAATTTCAAGGTAACTGTAAGGGATACCAATATTTTGACAGCTAACGGTAACAAATTAGTCTCTGTGGAATGGATGCGTAAATGCAAAAACACTCGTCCTTTCCTTTTCATCTTCCTCCTCCTCGTCCTCCTCGTCCTCGTCCTCCTCGTCTTGCTCAATATCTTCGCCCACCTCATCAGCGCCTCAAAGCACTAACCCTGCTCGCCACTGCTTAAGTTCAAGGTGCCCGCCAGCGTCGCATCAACAACGGAGCCAGGCCGGCGCCCAAGAAAACGACCTGGATTCTTGATTTAGGAGCTTCATCGGTCGACAGCAGAATACATCACGCCGTAAATATGCGAGTCATCGCTGCTGAATAGGTGATAAATGTTGGTGATAAATGTGCACAAATATTTTAATTTATCACCCGGCATTTAGTCCCTCCCTCCCTCGCAATCCCCTCTTCCCCTTAACCATCCTCCCGTAGATCATGTCCAGGGAGGCCGCTCTTCCCTGAAAACATCCTCCTCTTCCTCTTTCTCCTCTTCCTCCTATTCTTCATGTCCATCCAGTTCCCCATGCATTCCTCCTCCTCTGCCTCCGCCTCCTCCTCTATTCACCCATCCTCCTATTCTTACTGGCCTTCGATACCTCCTCTTTCTTTTCTCATTCCTCCTCGCCTTTCTCTTCCACTCCTCTTCCTTCGTCCTCGTTCTTCTCTACCTCCTCTTCCTTCAATTTTCTTCCCCTCTGCCTTCTTCCCATCCTCTTCTTCAAAATCCTCCTCCTCCTCTTCTTCTTCTTCCTCCTCTTCCCAAACATCTTCATCCGCCCATCCTCCTCATGCTCCTCTTCATCCTCTTTTCCCTCTTCCTCCCCCTCTTCCTCCTCCCATCCTTCTCTCCATCCTCATCTGCCTCCTCCTCCTTCTTTTCCTCCTCCTCCTCCTCTTTCCCATCCTCCTCCTTGTCCTCCTCCTCCTCCTCCTCTCCTCTCTTCCCCTGCCATCTCCCTTCTCTCCTCGCCCCTTCTCCTCCTCGTCCTCCTCCTCCTGCTCCCCGTCAGCCCCCGACCTGACCCTGACGGGGGATCGGTCGACGGAGCAGGCGAGTGAGAGACACGACCGCGTACAAGGCGCCGTTCGCCGTCAGCTGCCGCGCGCCTTCTTCCTACCTTTTCCCTGCTCTGCAGAAAACTTAGAGCATGGACGTCTTCGCGATAGCAGATGGACTGATGGAAGACAGGTCAAAAGGTTCAGATCCATCCACGCCACGGTAGCAAAGGTTTCGGCTACACTTCTGTTCCACGGCAAACTTTTATGTGCTTGTGTGTTTCAACTACACTTGGGCTCCATAGCAAACTTCCATGTGTCTGCATGTGTATGTGCGTATGTGTGTGTGTATCTATGTTTGTATGTGTGTATGTGGATGCGAGTGTATGTGTGCATGTGCTTATTTGTGCATGTAATTATGCATCTGTGATCGTATGTGTGTATATACGTATGTTCGTTTGCGTGTACATATGTGCATGTGTGTATGTGTATATATATGTGTGTATGTATACATGTATGTGTCTGTGCGTAGGTATGCAGTTAGCTACTTGGGCTACTTAACGACGACTCGATCTTGGCTTTGAAATTAGACAACCGAGCGCACACTGTCCGAGTGAAGGTCAGACGGCGAGGGAGAGAGCAGGCCACATGCCACGTGCTTTGTACACAGGAACAAATAAGTTACTAATTACAATTGCAATTACTTTCGATCTGCCTTCTCAAACTAATTATAACTTTGACTACAACCTTACTTGATGCGACCACCAATTGGTGCATTGTGTATAATTGTTCATTGTACACCAAAATGCGGTTAGCAGTTGGTTTATTAAAGGATATTGTTACTCTTAATTATTTTTTAAGCCAAAGGCGATATAGAATAAAAGTAATTAAACTAGATAGATTGTCATACCGACGGCCAACTCTCGGGTTAACCCCTGAGAAGTTAAAGCATAAGATAAACAAATGGGTTACGAAAACCTCGGGCTGGCCGAATCTTCCGGTTCACTTACCACCAGCAAGCAGTCCATGGCCTGGGAGCGCGCGCGAGAGCAATTTTTCGCACGAGGGATTTGGAGGATAGTCTTCTTCTTCTGAGCATCAGGCGCTTTTGCTGTTGCATGCGATTGGCTTCGCTTGGCCGCTCGCTAAACACGGCTAGTCAGAGTTACGTAGTCTAGAGGAAGGGATGTATTGATGCAGAGAATGATGAAGAGGAACCAATAACAGGAAGACAACAGAGGTCAATATTACAAAGGAAAGTAGAGCAGGAAAACAACAATACATAGACTGTTCAACACCTGGAGGTACTGTGTTCCATTGTTGACTCTTATTGTAATAATAATAATAATAATAATAATAATAATTGTAATTATAATAACAATAATTATAACAGCATCAGTAGCAGAAGTAGTAGTAGTAGTAGCAGTAGCAGTAGCAGTAGCAGTAGCAGTAGCAGTAGCAGTAGCAGTAGCAGTAGCAGTAGCAGTAGTAGCAGCAGCAGCAGCAGCAGTAGCAGTAGCAGTAGCAGTAGCAGCAGCAGTAGCAGTAGTAGCAGTAGCAGTAGCAGTAGCAGCAGCAGCAGAAGCAGTAGTAGTAGTAGCAGCAGCAGCAGTAGCAGTAGCAGCAGCAGTAGCAGTAGCAGCAGCAGCAGTAGCAGTAGCAGTAGTAGTAGTAGTAGTAGTAGTAGTAGCAGTAGTAGCAGCAGCAGCAGCAGCTGTAGAAATAGTAGTAGTAGCAGCAGCAGCAAGTAGTAGTAGTAGTAGCAGCAGCAGCAGCAGTAGTAGTAGTAGTAGTAGCAGCAGCAGCAGCAGCAGTAGTAGAAGTAGCAGTATAGTGGTAGTAGTTGTAGTAGTAGTAGTAATGGCTATGGTGATGACGACTTCGATGATGATGACGATAATGATGATGATGATGATAATGACGATGCGAATGATGATGACGATAATGATTATACAGTATCACTGCTGTGGGCTCATAACTCTGTGTCTATAACTATACAGGTATACTATCACACACACACACTCTATCTCTGTCTCTCGGCATGCTGTCAACCCATTCGTTGCTATCCGCCTACGCATCCGATCGGGGTCGTTGTTCTCACCCCAGCAGCCAAGACCCCCTCCTCTCTGCAGGGCGGGTGAGCGTCGTCGGTCACCCTGACGGGGACGTCTCCTCACCCCCGGGTCTTTCACCGTCGGACTTCGTCAAGCGGAAGCTCCACCAGCGGCTGATGGCCGGTCGGGCGAAGACCCTCTCGCCCGCCGAGGCCCCAAGACGGGTCATGACCCCAGAGGTCGGGTCAGTCAGACCGGAAGCGGAAGTGGAATCGACGCATGCGCACAGGGATGACTGCGGATTACTCACCTGTTCAGGTATGTGGAGGATTGCGACGGAGCTTATCCAGGGGCGCGTGGTAGTCTAGTATATATATATTTAATATATATTATACATAGGCCAATATATATATATATATATATATATATATCGCGTTCTTCTATATATATATATATATATATATATATAGTTAGCGAGAGGTCGGGGGTTCAAATCCACGTCAGGGCAGATATTTGGTTCGAGATTTATGCTTGCCCTAGCCAATTCAGTTGTAATGAGTATGCAGACTTACACTGTCGGTAGGACGATGAGACGGCGAGGGAGAGGATTGGCAACCCGCCTTCATATGCCGAGGCTAAGAAAAATGAAGTCGCCAACACTTCAGTATCCGTGGCTGCCTCTTTGGTTTTACCAGACTGCTCGTCTTCTTCTTCACCTCCTCCTTCTCCTTCTCCTTCTTATGTTTCTGCTTCTCCTCCTCCTCCTCCTCCTCCTTTTCCTTTTCCTCTTTCTACTCCTCCCTCTTCCTCTTCCTCTTCTTCTTCTTCTTCTTCTTCTTCTTCTTCTTCCTCCTCGTCCTCTTCCTCTTCCTCGTCCTCCCTCCCTCTCCCTCTCCCTCTCCCTCTCCTCTCCCTCTCCCTCTCCCTCTCCCTCTCCCTCTCCCTCTCCTCTCCCTCTCCCTCTCCCTCTCCCTCTCCCTCTCCCTCTCCCTCTCCCTCTCCTCTCCCTCTCCCTCTCCCTCTCCCTCTCTCTCTCTCTCCCTCTCTCTCCCTCTCCTCTCCCTCTCCCATTCCCTCTCCGTCTCCGTCTCCCTCTTCTTCTTCTTCTTTTTTTCTTCTTTTTCTTCTTCTTATTCGCGTTCTTCTTATTCGCATTCTTCACATTCTTCTTCGCATTCTTCTTCAGTGGCGTAACGAAGGGTTTCAGCGCCCAGGGGCAAGAGTTGATGACTGCGTCCCTTTTTATCCATCTACTTTAACTTGCGGGAATCTTGATTGATTGCTTGCTTGCTTGCTTGCTTGCTTGAGCCACAGGCTAAAAGTCAAATCTTGCGACGACTAGTTCGATCACTTACAATCATTCAATCGTCGTGAAACTTGGCAGACAGACTCGCCCTCGCACACACTTCATTCTATCAAAATTTCAGCGCCCCCAAAAAAGGCTAGCTTATAGAATCGGGGACTCAACTTTTCGAATCGGGGAATCCTATTTTCCGACACGCAGCCTTGTGATTGGCCAGCGTTGCCATTGGCTGCAACAGAAACGGGTGCGGTGCTTGATTAAGCGGACGCTATGTTGTAAAATGCTATATATTTGTAGAGGTAACTGCTTAATATGACGGATTATAGGATAGTAGATGGATATAGTAAAAAAACTTTGTTTTTACTATTGGTTCTTTTTATTAATTTTCTTGTTGACTTTTAATCGTTCTTGTCATAGGACTGTGTACCACTGAAAGCTAATTTTCGCCCCCTTATACTGCCCCCTCTTCTTCCCCTTCGTTACGCCACTGGTCTTCCTCGCATTCTTTTTTGCATTCTTCTTCGCATTCTGAACAGTCTCAGCATTCTTGTCCTCCTTCTTCGAGATTTGAACCTGATGATGTTCAATCAGCACATCACACAACTACAGCAACAACTGCGATACGCCATAAAGCCAGGCCTGCATTTGGAGGGGGGCTAAGGGTGCTACAGTACCCGGGCCCGCAGTTTTGAGGGGCCCGCATTTTCGGAAGTGAAGAATTATTTAATGTGCTTGTTATTTACGGTGGTTGTCAGAGGGGGGCCGTTGGAAAGTAATCTGAGCACCCGGGCCCGCATAGTCTAGCCTTAATGCGGTCTTGCATAACGCAGATGAATAGCGTCACCCTCCTACCTCATGCAGGCTTCGGATGGGCACTACCCGATAATACGGCAGTGGCCGAGCTGTTTCATGTATAGTTGTATACATAGCTTAACGTCGCTGTGTCACAGCGTAAATGATGAGCGTCGCCCTCCTCCTTAGTCCAGTCTTCGGACTGGCACTACCCGATAATACGGCAGTGGCCGAGCTGTTTCTTTCATGTATACATAGCTTAACGACGGACGCTGTGTCACAGCGTAAATAACGAGCGTCGCCCTCCTACTTAGTCCGGTCTTCGGACTGGCACCACCCGATGGTAGGCAGTTTTCCCGTTATTAATATTACCATTTCGTGGCCGCCAAGGGCTGTTAACGTCGACCTTACTCTCGGCGTAGGCTTTATTCTCTATTGCTAACGATGAAACGAGTTTCCATTATTTTATGGCGTCCGAAGGAAGTGTGTAAAAGGTGTCTAAGATTAGCACTGTTTTATTGATCGTTTAGCGACATCTTTGGA
Source organism: Aporrectodea caliginosa (assembly GCA_020284085.1). Classification (NCBI taxonomy): domain Eukaryota; kingdom Metazoa; phylum Annelida; class Clitellata; order Crassiclitellata; family Lumbricidae; genus Aporrectodea; species Aporrectodea caliginosa. Next base: position 704,785 of record JACEVL010000199.1, read on the forward strand.
TTGGCGCGCGATTGATAATCAAAACATATTTATGCATTTATTAGGCGCCACCGTCTAATGACCATGCAGTAATCGATGGCGCTGAGCCTTTTTAAGGTGAAGACATTGCCCAAGGTCCCTACACAGTTACCGTCGTCGGCGTTATAAGCCTAGCGCTTTAACCAATCGGCTAACGTGCCCTACGGAGCACACAGGCTTAATCTATTGGCAGAAGGCAGAAGCCAGTGAAGAAGTACACAGGGTAGTCAAATCATGCACTTAAAGCAGTTAAAGCAGGAGAAGAATGCAAGGATGATTGCTAGGAAAAATTCAAAGAAGAATGCGAGAAAAATGCAAAGAAGAATGCGAGAAAAATGCAAAGAAGAATGCGAGAAAAATTCAAAGAAGAATGCGAGAATAATGCAAAGAAGAATGCTATGAAGAATGCTATAAAGAATGCGAGAGAAGTATGCAAGAAAGATTGCGAGGAAGAAAAAGTAGGCCTAGAGGACGAATAATAATAATAATAATATAATAATAATAATAATAATAATAATAATAATAATAATAATAATAATAATAATAATAATAATAATAATAATAATAATAATAATAATAATAATAAGTATTTATGTATGTATGTATATGACCTTCATATAGCGCCTTACAAGAAACTCACGAAGGCGCTAAACGTAGCTACCCAACATATCTAAGCAGATGCGACTTAAGAAGTTTCGAAAAATGTTTCCTTAGCTGCATGCGTTGGAATGTTACGATCCGTTATTGAAAGACTGTTCGAGTATGATGGTCTAATCATCTAATGCATGAGAAGGCACAGTGCACCCGCATCGATGTACGGGAGTGTGAGACCATCAAATCCCCACGAGCTGCAGAGCGTAAGGATCGACGATCTGCTTGGCTGGAGACGGGAACATAGAGCTCCCTGATGTACTCTGGGGCCCCAGATGTTCGTCCCATGAAGATGTCATACAATACCACACAGTACTAACATGCATTACAATACAGTATAATACAGCGCAGTATACCACAATATGACGCAATACAATAAGCAATACAATACACAATACAAAATACAATACACAATATAATACACAACACAATACACAATACAATACACAGTACAATACACAATACAATAAGCAATGCAATGCACAATACAATAAGCAATAAAATTCACAATGCAATAAGCAATACAATGCACAATACAATAGAGACGAATGAAAGAGAAGTAGAAGAGAGGCCGACGTGAGACTTCTCTTCGTGACCTCGTTCTCAATCATTCAACGGATGACGTAAAACACCGGAAGCTGTCTGGAAAATAGAATTTCGAGGAGTCCCTCCCCCGCCCCTAGGTGTCGCTAGGCAATCTCACAGCATTGCACCTGGCCATCATAAAAAAGAGCCCTCTTCCTCCTCTACAGTATGGGAGGAAGATAGACAGTTCATAATCAAAGCATAGAAAATCAGATTTCTCTGCCGGCATTCTTACCTGTTCAGGTGTGAAATTGAAAGACAGGAAAAGAGATAGATAGACAGACAGACAGACAGACAGACAGACAGACAGACAGATAGACAGACAGATAGAGACGGAGAGACAGCAAAGACAGCGGCAGAGACGGATAGACAGAGAGACATAGGTAGAGAGCGACAGAGACACACGGAGCTAGATAGAGACACAGAGACAGACAGACAGACAGACAGACAGACAGAGAGAGTCAGCTACAGAGACAGAGGGATGGATAAGGGGCTTGCTTGATGCGATGCCAGTTCATAATTATATGACCACACCCGATGCTAATGTTACCCCTTGATCCATTGATCCAAAGCCACTTTAAAATAAGGTAAGGTAAGCTACCCTACTACTACTGCTACTGCTACTGCTACTGTTACTGCTACTGCAACCAGTACTACTACTACTACAACTGCTACTGCTACTGCTACTGCTACTGCTACTGCTACTGCTACTGGTATACTGCTACTGCTACTGCTACTGCTACTGCTACTGCTACTGCTACTGCTACTGCTACTACTACTACTACTACTACTACTACTACTACTACTACTACTACTACTACTACTGCTACTACTACTACTACTACTACTACTACTACTACTACTACTACTACTACTACTACTACTACTACTACTACTACTACTACTACTACTACTACTACTACTACTACTACTACTATTGCTGCTGCTGCTGCTGCTGCTGCTGCTGCTGCTGCTGCTGCTGCTGCTGCTGCTGCTGCTGCTGCTGCTACTACTACTACTACTACTACTACTACTACTACTACTACTACTACTAATACTACTATTCAATGTCTATATAGAAGAGCTTGTCAGAGAAGTGGTAGAGCATTTGGAGGAGGGGATGAAGGACGGTGGAAGATGGATTAAGGCATTGAGGTTTGCAGGTGACCGGACAATTATGGCAAGAAGCCAGAGAGGTCTACAGGCAATGGTGGATAGACTGAGCACAGTATCAACCGAATACAAAATGAAAATAAACATAAAAAGACAAAGGTATTGAAGATAAGTAAAGGAGAGGAAACTGTAGTCAGAATACACATCGGAGGAAAAATATAGAACAGGTGAAAGAATTCTGCTACCTATAGGGGGTATAATTATGACAGATGCCAAATGCCACAGAGAAATTAAAAGAAGGATAGCATGCACTAAGAAGAGAGGCGTTGTCAAAGAGGAGAGAACCACTGAGACGAAAATAAACAGGAGTCTGAAAAACAGATGATAAGGACACCGAGGTGGAGTGAGTGCTGTAGGGATCAGAGACATGGACCTTGAGAAAAGAGGTTATAAAAAGACTTGGAGGCTTCCGAAATGTGGACATGGAGAAGTTTGGAGAAAATAACTGGACGGAACATAAAACAAATAAAGTGTGTGAATAAAGTTACGATAATTACAGGTGCGGTAAGAGGAAAATATGGTCAAATGAGTTAATTGTAGGTGAGTAAGGGCAAGGTGTAGTGAGGTCATCTAAGTGGAGGTATGAAAAGGAAGGTTACAGCAACGCATGGGAATAGAACATTACGACACGATGGAAAGAAAAAGAGAAGAATTAGAGAACGAGGAGACAGACAGAAACAAAGACAGACACATGGTCAGAAAGACACACACAGACAGACACACATACAGACAGACAGATACACAGACAAACAAAGCAAACACATGCACACTCAGACAAATATACAGACAAACAGATATATAATCAAGCAGACAGACAGAGATAGTCATACAGACAGACATACAGACAGGCAGACAGATAGACAGAGATTTTGACAGGCAGACACACAAACAGACAGACAGTCAGTCAGAGAGATAGTCAGACAGGCAGACAGACAGAGATAGACCAGACAGACAGACAGACGATCGTGGGTACTTCTCTTTGGAATAGCCTCCCCTCTTACCTGCATTCTCTTCCGCAAGACTTTTCTGGCTCTTTTTATCCATCTAGTTTAACTTGCGGGAATCTTGCTTGCTTGCTTGATTGCTTGCATCTTGATTGATTGAGCCACAGGCTAAATAGTCAAATCTTGCGACGACTAGTTCGATCACTTACAATCATTCAATCGTCGTGAAACTTGGCAGACAGACTCGCCCGCGCACACACTTCATTCTATCAAAATTTCAGCTCTCCAAAAAGAGGCTAGCTTATAGAATCGGGGACTCAACTTTTCGAATCGGGGAATCCCCTTTTCCGATACGCACCGTTGTGATTGGCCAGCGTTGTGATTGGCTGCAACAATAATGGGTGCGCTGCCTCGTTAAGCGTGCTATGTTGTAAAATGAACGCGGACTATTTTCAGAGTACACGTTATAGGATACTAGATGGATATAGTAAAAAACTTTGTTTTTACTATTGGTTCTTTTTTATGAACTACGTAAGACTTTCCTTTTTAACCGGGCCTGAGTCGGGAGCGCCTCTGAGTAGTAAACTTGAAGGGCGCTATATAAATTTCACAGATAGATAGATAGAACAGACAGCTAGACAGAAATAGTCAGACAGACATATAGACAGACAGAAACAGTGAGAGAGATAGACAGCCGTGAGATGGGGTAGTGTTGCGGAAATGTCGAGTAAGAGATACTTTCGATGTTGCTTTGGAGTTTTTTGCCGACGACGTTCGAATGAGGTTGAGCGACTGCATTCAGACGAACAGACGGACGCACCCACTCATAAATCAGCCACAATAGACCTCTTCTACCTGGGACGAGACAGGCTCACCTGGGCTCCTGCTACTGCTGCTGCTGCTGCTGCTGCTGCTGCTGCTGTAAGACTTCAAGCATCTCTGGAAAAGTACGCACAGGTAGACACATACTCAGAGAGAGGGACAGACAGGCAGGCAAACAGACAGACAGATTAACAGACAGACAGAGAAACAGACAGGTAGACAGACAGACAGGCAGGCAGACAGACAGACAGGCATGCAGGCGTACAGGCAGGCAGACAGACAGAGATATAGTCAGACTGATAGACAGACGGACAGACAGACGGACAGACAGATGGATATATAGTCAATCAGTCAGACATACAGACAGACGGGCAGACAGACAAACAAACAGTCAGACAGACAAACAAAAAACAGAAAGACGGACAGTTAGACAAACAGGCAAGCAGACAGGCAGGCAGACAGACAGACGAACAGACAGACAGACATATATATTCAGACAGACAGACAGACAGTCAGACAGACAGTCAGACAGACAATCAGACAGCCAGAGAGTATATGAGCAGAGACTCACCTGGCTGCTGGAGCTGTAGGATCTGAATCCATCTTAGAAAACGCATCCGACATCGCAGAGTAACACGCAGCAGAACGGAGCATCACACATGGAAAAGTTTGGAAATTGATGGAAAAATAAAAAACTGGACAGCGTGGAAAATGAATGAAAATGCAGGAAGAACATTTTCCCGAAAATATAAGAAAGATAAACAGCGAAAAGAGGAGAGCTTTGATCAATCGAAAAGAGGAAGAAAACGCTTAGAATAATAAAATCAGAAGAAAGCGCTGAGAAGTATAGTATATCAGCATGAAATAGCGAATATTTTTGGAAAATAGATTGAAATACAGAAGGAAAATGGAAGGGAATATAAAAAAAACAAGGTAGACTTATGTAAACACGAAGAGGCCGAAAAGAATGCAGCAGAGTTCAGGAAAATCGATGAAAGCAGCGGGAGGTGAACTTCGGAAAGAACCTCGAAAGTAGGCCTACAGGGTAAGGTCTTTGACAGACAAACAGACAGATGCGAAGATAGACAGACAGACAGATAGATCGACAAACAGACAGACAGATAGACGGACATTCGGACAGGCACGCATGTTTTTGACTGGAAATGCTGTTCCTACCGGAGGTAAACGTCAGGTTTTATCGCGGCGAGAAAAATCTGCCCAGACAGACAGACAAACAGACAGACAGACAGAAAGACAGTCACCCAGGTAGTCAGTTAACTCCAAATTATTTTACAGACAGACATGAAGGCAGATAGACAGAGACTTCAGGCAGTAATTCCAAATTATTCTGCAGACAGACAGACAGGCAGGCAGATAGATAGACAGACCGATAGACAGACAGACAGACCTACAGACTAGGCAGTCAATTAACTCCAAATTATTCCCTCTGAAAGCACGGGGATCAAACAGGAACCGAGTGATCCAGATAACATCCCTGCCGCAGCAGTGGCCTGTGAGGCCTGCTGCCTCTGGAAGCAGCCTTTTAGTCTACTGCAGTTAAGCCTACAGCCTGCTGCATGCCAGGTCGGTCGCTAGCCGAAAAGGTCAGTCTGACTGACGTCTGCCGAGTTGAACCTCGTAAAATCCTGCGCGGCTTTAGACCTATTCCAGTTGCGAGACTACGGCTTTCTAGGTAAATGTAATGTAATGTTCAGGTAAATTTCGATGAGTGGGGCGGGAGAGTCAGAAATAATTTGAGGAGATTCAGGCGTTTGTTTAGGCTTTCTATAATAATTTTAATAATAATAATAATAATAATTATAATAATAATAATAATAATAATAATAATAATAATAATTGTGAACAAGTGTTTTGCATATATAATGAGCACATGTGTTCTTTAGGTTGATATATATATATAATGTGTATCGATTGTTAAGCGTTTTAGTCTTAGGCCTTAGTTGCGCTGTCGGCTCGTGGGCGCTTGGCCTAAAGTAGCCTAAACTTTGGCTGACGATAGATTCTCTACACGTGCAGTTAGCGCGCCAAACTTAGAAACTGCTGATGACAGTAAATTTGAACAATACAGTGTAGTACAGTTGTTTTAAGGCAAGAGTTGAGTTGTTGTTATTAAACTGTGTTTGAAGAAAGAAAGAAACATTCAAAGAACTGTGTCAATTTAATTCTTAAACAGTTAGAAGACGTTGAGCAATTTATATGTAGAGATAAGGAAAGTTCTTGAGGTAGGTCACAACTAAGAAAGAAAAGAGTTGGTGACATAATTTGGTGGCAGCGGTGGGATTCGAAACAACGTCTGGAATTCGAAACAACGTCTGGAATTCGAAACAACGTCTGGAATTCGAAACAACGTCTGGGATTCGAAACAACGTCTGGGATTCGAAACAACGTCGACTGGTGAATACGCATTTGAATCATTGGTAAATTGACGACAACGAAAGCCTCAACGACAAAGGTATACAAGTTTGTTGTTTTCAAACAAAGAACAATCCCCAATACTTCAAACACAAAAGAAAACTCGTGTTTTCCAGAAAGGACAGCACTGAAGTAAAGAAGTAAGATGGAGAAATTAAGTGTCAAGAAACAAGCAGAACTGAAGAAGATGTCTTCTGAAAGATTAAAACAGCGCTTGTTAAAGGCTGGTTTTGAAGAAAAGCAACTGGAAGATATGTCACGTGAAGACATGTTAGAAGCGCTAGCTGAAGTCTGGCTTAAAGAAGAAGCAGAAGAAGAAGAAGGTGCTGTCGGTGGTGCTGTGGAAAAGGTTACTGAGAAACCGCCTGGGCCTATGTCTATGGAGACGATGATGCAATGGATGATGATGACAAGACAAGAAGAGAAAGAAAGAGAGGAGAAACGAAGAGAAGAAGCAGAACGTGTAAGACAAGACGAGAAAGAAAGAGAGGAGAAACGAAGAGAAGAAGCAGAGCGTGTCAGACAAGAAGAGAAAGAAATGCGACAGGAAGAATTACGTCTTCAAAGAGAGAAAGAAGAATTGCAAAGGCAGCAATTTGAAATTCAATTAGAGCAATTGAGAAAAGATAGAGAAGATGCTGAAAGGAGAAGATTAGAGCAGATGATTGAATTTGAAAGGGCGCGGAAAAGTGACGAAGAGATACGTCAGCAACAGATTGAAGAGAAGAGACTACGTGAAGAAGAAAAGGAAAAAGTGCGAATTTCAGAGTTGGAGCGAGCAGAACAGGTTAGACAAGAAGAACTGAAATTACAGAAAGAAAGCATGGAGAGGGCGGAAGTGGAAAGACAAGAACGTTTAAAGTTGGAACAACAAAAAATAGCATTAAAAGAAGCACAACTCAAAGAGGAGAAGCGAAATAGAGAAGCACAAGAACAAAGAAGGCAAGAAGAACGAGAAGAAGAGAAAAGGAAACAAGAAGAAAGTGAAACGATGGTTTCGAAAATAAAGAAAATTGGTGATGCCATGAAACACGTGTTACCTAAAATGCCAAACGATATGATGGAGGTGCCATTATATTTTGAAACGGTTGAGAATGCGTTTCGTAGTTTCAACGTACAAGAACAATTCTGGGTGAAGTTACTATTGCCATTGATGACTCCGAAAGCTAGAACTGTTCTAAACAGATTGTCATTCGCTGATTTAGACGATTATGAGATCGTGAAACAGCACTTGTTAAAAGAATTCAAGTTGACACCGAGAGAGTACAGATCGAAGTTTATTGATGCGAAGAAGACAGCTGAAGAAACGTATACAATGTTTACAGCAAGGCTGAAGAACTTGTTGAACTATTATGTGAAAAGTCGCAAAGTGGATAAGAATTTTGAGAAGCTGTTTGATTTGTTAGTGGCGGATAAGTTGAAAGAATCACTACCACCAGGTCCACTACAGTTTGTGTTGTCGAAGGAAGGAACTGATTGTTACGAAGCTAGTGTTGTGGCAGACCTAGCGGACATTCATGTTAATAATCGAATTGGTTTGGCAATTCCGAATAAGACAAGTTTTGGTTTTGTTCCTAATGTAAAAAGAAATCAACAGTTCACTCCAAATTTTGGTTTTCATTGGAAGAGCAATCAAGAAACAGGAAATCAGTTCAGAGGTGCAGAAGTGAAACCAAATTCTCCGGTTGTTCACGAGAATAGAGAGTCGATGATGACCAGACAACGTCAGGTATATAACAAATCACCACCAAGGTTTGTCGCGAGAGAAGGCAATGCATCGTTTACTCCATATAAAAGAAAAGAAAGCATCGAACAACGAGGTGCAGTGGTGAAACGTTGTCACAACTGTGGATCAGACAGGCATTTGATGAAATTCTGTCCAGTTCCTGTTACAGCCTCAAATTATGGAAAACAAGAACATTCGAGGGTGAATCGAATTCAAGTGGTTGATAATTCTGAAAGTCAAGCCACAGAACATCAGAACAATGAAACTGAAGTAAAGTCAGTGATGAAATGTCACCTTTCACCTGATATTCAGAAAGAAATTCTATTGCACAATGGAATGCAGAAAGAAATGGTTGGAAGAGATGAAAGTACAGCATTGAAGAAAGTGTTATTACAGTACGTCGAGGTAGAAATTCGTGGAACAGCAGGAAAAGAACCAGTGAAAGTAAAAGCACTGATTGATTCTGGAGCAGAGGTTCCGGTGATTAGTGAAGAATTACTGGAAGGCATGAAGGTGGAGCAGATTGGAAAAGTGAACTTACAATGCGTGGCAGGAGATGCCATTCCTGCAAAGTTAGTGAAAGTTGATGTAAGGCTGTGTTGTAACGATGTGGAAGAAGAGGTAATTCCGCATAAAGTCAAATGTTCACTTACACCGTATGTAACATTGATGTGTGCTAGTATTGCAAAAATGGGAAGCACAGAAAGATTCTTGTTGCATCCAGAAATCATTGCAGAACTTAAAGCCGTGCCACAAGTGAAAATGATACAAGGAGATGTGCAAGCGAATGTAACGACGAGATTGCAGAGTCAGCGAAAGAAAGTGGTAGATGTCGAAGAGGAAAGTGAAACTGAAAGTTCAAGTGAAGAGGAAAACGAAAGCGATGATCAACAAAGTTTAATGCAAGACGGTATAACAGCAGAGATGAGTGAACAAGAGATGGCTGCATGCAAGAATGGTAATCTAAATGAAACGAAAGAGGATAATGAATGTGATGTGGAGATAGCAGATTTGTTTCAAGAAAATGAGAAAGATGAAGAACAACAGATGCAGATTGCAGACGCAAAGAAATTCGAAGAACAGCAGAGACAAGATGAATCATTGAAAGCATGGTGGAATTTAGCGCCAGATAAAGAATCTGAATTCTGCGTGGTAAATGGCTTACTGTACAAGAGATATCGAATATTAGAGCAAACGATATATCAATTGGTGTTACCAAAAGAGCGACGAATGAAAGTGATGGAGTTGGCTCACGAATCAGTATTTGGAGGACATCTTGGAGAAGAGAAAACTAGAGAACGAATAAAGTTATCTTTTACGTGGCCAAAGATGAGAAGAGATATAGTGAAATTTTGCAAATCATGTGAGAAATGTCAGTTAAAGGCAAGAAGTTTGGTGATGGACAGGGTTCCTATCACTCCAATTCCAAGAGAAGATGTAGCCTTTAGAAGAATTACAATGGATTGTGTAGGACCAATCGAGCCAGCATCTGCTGCAGGTCACAAGTACTGTTTATGTATTGTCGATTCTTGCACAAGATGGCCTACAGTGTTTCTGTTGAAATCATTAACTGCGAAAGCTGTGTGTGATGCTTTGATGGAGTTGTTCATGAACGTTGGTGTACCTTCAGTGATCACAAGTGACCAAGGAACAAATTTTACTGCGAGTCTGACAAGAGAATTTCTGAATTTAATGGGGTGTAGTCCAAGATTTGACACGCCAGGTCATCCAGAGGCAGCTGGATTAGTAGAAAGATGGAACCAAACATTCAAGAAAATGATCCATCATGTAATTGTTGACAATCCAAGGCAATGGCACAAAGTAATTCCGTTTACAGTGTGGGCATTACGAGAAGTACCGAATGCAACTACTGGAATTGCTCCTTATATGTTGGTGTATGGAAAGATTCCGCGTGGACCACTGGCAATTCTAAAAGAAAGTTGGACAAGAGAAATTAATTTACCACCTCATATTGGAATCCAACCAGAAAAGTACTTGAAAGACATGAAAGCAAATATGGAAAAAGCATTACTGTTTGCAGAATCATATTCACGAGAGAAGCAATTACAGTATACGAATCAATACAACAAAAGAGCGAAACATAAAGAATTTGAACCGGGTGAAAAAGTCATTGTGTTATATCCGACTTCAACGAATAAACTGATTTCACGATGGCATGGTCCATGTACTGTCATACAACGAAGGTCAAAGTACTCTTATTTGATTGACATGGGTGACGATTGTCGAAAGATAATTCACGCAAATAAAATCAGAAAGTACATTACAAGAGCAATGAGTTGTGGACTAATCGTCGAAGAAGATGAAGACTTTGGTTCAGTAGTTGAACTGCTGACGAAGAATGACTTGCAAGATGAAAAGAATTCACTGAATCTTGATCCTGAACAGATTAGCCATTTGACATTGACTCAACAAAAACAATTGCTGGAAATACTGAACAAATATTCCGATCGATTTTCTGAAAAGCCTGGATTATGTACATTGGTTGAACATGAAATTGAACTGAAACCGGAATTTCGTGAAAAAGAATTTATGGCTTACCGAATTCCACTCATCTATCGAGCAGAAGTTGAACGACAAATTAAAGAAATGCTTCAAGCCAACATTATAAAACCATCTTCGAGCAGAATGGCAAGTCCGCTGGTAATTGTTAAAAAGAAAGACGGTTCTCTGAGACTTGCCTGCGACTACAGATACATTAACTCGTTCACTGTGGATTGTAAATATCCGATGCCGATTGTAAAAGACGTGTTGCACAAAGTTGGAAAATCAAATGTGATCTCGATTTTTGATTGTCGAAGTGCTTACTGGACTTGTCCTGTTAAGCAAACTGATCAATGGAAAACTGCTTTTGTTACTCACAATGGACTGTACGAGTTTACTCGTGTTCCTTTCGGAATGATCAACTCAGGAAGAACATTTGTTAAAGCAATTAACATGGTTTTACAGCCTATAAATGAATTTGCTGAGCCCTATGTAGATGACATTGCTGTGCATTCAGATGATTGGAAGATTCATTTACAGCATTTAGATGCATATTTAATGCAAATGAGACTGCATAACATTACTCTGAACTTAAAGAAATGTATCTTTGGTAAGAGTGAGGTAAAGTTCATCGGTCATGTGGTTGGTTCTGGAACGATTCAAATGAATCCAGATAGAATTGAAAGTTTAATTAATTTGAAAACTCCAGAAACGAAGAAACAAGTTAAGCAATTGCTGGGATTTTTTGGTTACTATAGACAGTTTATCAAAGATTTTGCACAGATTGCGAAGCCTCTATCTGATTTGACAAGCAAACATGTTTCAGATAAGATTGATTGGACTGATAGACATCAACAGGCATTTAATTTACTTAAAGATGCTGTACGCTCTAAAGTTGTTTTATATGTTTTTGATGTTGGAAAACCTTTTAATTTGTACTGTGATAGCAGTGATTTTGCAGTAGGAGCTGTTTTAACACAGATGGATGATAAGGGAATAGAGCGCCCTGTATCGTTTATAAGTCAGAAATTGACTGACACCCAGAAGAGATGGGCAACTGTAGAGAAAGAAGCCTATGCTATTGTTTGGGCTCTAAATAAGTTAAAAGAGATAATCATTGGATCTAAAGTTCACATCTTTACAGATCACAATCCTTTAACTTATCTGACTGAATCTATGTCTAAGTCTGCTAAACTGGTGCGTTGGGCTTTAGCACTGCAAACTTTTGATGTAGAGGTTAATTATAAGAAAGGACGATTAAATGTTGTAGCAGATTGTTTATCTAGATTATAAGATTGTTTATTTTACTGTATTATATAGTATTAAGTTTATTGCATAATTTAGTACGATTTTCATAATTTAGATGATTTTGCAAATTTTTAAATTTAATTTGCTCAATCCAAAGAAAGGGAAGGAGGTAATGTGAACAAGTGTTTTGCATATATAATGAGCACAGGTGTTCTTTAGGTTGATATATATATATAATGTGTATCGATTGTTAAGCGTTTTAGTCTTAGGCCTTAGTTGCGCTGTCGGCTCGTGGGCGCTTGGCCTAAAGTAGCCTAAACTTTGGCTGACGATAGATTCTCTACACGTGCAGTTAGCGCGCCAAACTTAGAAACTGCTGATGACAGTAAATTTGAACAATACAGTGTAGTACGGTTGTTTTAAGGCAAGAGTTGAGTTGTTGTTATTAAACTGTGTTTGAAGAAAGAAAGAAACATTCAAAGAACTGTGTCAATTTAATTCTTAAACAGTTAGAAGACGTTGAGCAATTTATATGTAGAGATAAGGAAAGTTCTTGAGGTAGGTCACAACTAAGAAAGAAAAGAGTTGGTGACAATAATAATAATAATAATAAAAGCCACCTTTTTCAGCGTCTGTCCGTTTGCACACAGCGCTTTAATGCAGTGGCATTTAGAGGCACTTTTGATCAGCACGATGGGGACGAGAACCTTTGACACAGTAGTTTAGTTTCTTAGAGCCTGAGGGATCTTTTCTACCTCGGGCGAAAAAAAAATAATTATAATAATAATAATAATAATAATAATTAATTAATAATAATAACTTGGTCGCATTCAAAGGCACTTTTCCAGCAAACCCGGAAGACGAGGCCTGACCCTCCAAACAAATTTCCTGCTCCGTATAGCAAGTTTTTCTAAATCCTGAGGGATCCTTGATAACTCGGGTTAAAAATAATAATAGTAACAATAATAACGATGATAACGATGAGAAAGATGAATTTGATGATGATAATGATACTGATGATGATGATGATGAAGATGATGACGACGACGACGACGACGACGACGACGACGACGACGATGATGATGATGATGATGATGATGATGATGATGATGATGATGATGATGATGATGATGATGATGATCGAAACTACTACATATACCTAGGCCAGGCTTACCGATTATCGAGCATGGTCTGTCTTCCGGTCTCCAGGACCTCACGAATATACTGGTCCTGCCCGAAAGACTCTGATCTCAGAACTTCTTTTTCGTTAGAAGCTTCTGCCCTTCCACCGATCATCGCCTTTCCTGTTCTAGCTTTCCTACCCTCTGTGACGCCACTTCCGGTGTCTCTGACTTATCGGATTTCCACCTGATTTGAATGTATGTACCAAGACTCTTAATATCATCATCATCATCATCAGTTCCTGACTCCAGCCCTCTGGCGGCGATGGGTACGAATAAATGATTTCCATTGTCCTCGGTCATTTATCAAGTCCACTGCAGCTCCCCTTAGTGTTAATCCAAGTGATGTTATGTCCTCATTTATATTATCTATCCAGCGTAGTCTTGGTCTGCCTTTGCTTCTTTATCCTTTGAATCTTGCATGTAGCCTGCATTGTATGGAATTCGGTCAACTGGCATTCTCTCTACATGGCCAAACCATCGGAATCTTCGTTGAACGACTTTGTCTAGCAGAGTTGTTTGGATATCTAATGCTTGTCTAATGTCATCGTTTCTTATTTCTATATAATCTTGAAATGCCTGCAATCATCTCTATCCAACTAAATCTGCTGTAAAAATTCTTTTCTCATATTGTTTTCGCATTGTCCAGCATTCCGGAAAATCGGTTGTATCATCGTCTCGTATATTTCTAACGTGGTCTCCTTTGTAAATTGTCTGCTTCTCCATATGCTGTTCATCAATCCATATGCTTGTGAAGTGCATCCGAGTCTTCTTTTTATGTCTTTTTCGTAGCTACCATCAGCGTCTATTAGCCCGCCTAGATAGACGAAATGTTCTACTTGCTCTGTAATTTCTTCTGGGACGTTGTAGTTATTGATGCCTCTTTGACCTTTTCAATCACCATTGTTTCGGTTTTCTCTGTGTTGAATCTGTTTGATCATTAGACCGACTCTTCCAATGGTTTCGCCAATCTGTGTCGTAGGCTAATGCCCTGTAGTTTTGGTCAACTTAGTACCTCACAAAGCGCTGTACATTATCATGGACCTGACAGATCTAAACAAGTGCTTTTTGAGAGAGTTTGCAAGCGTAGGCTACATGTACGTAAATCCTACGTGACTTTTTGCCTGTCCAATTATGAAACTTTGGCTTTCCAGGCAAAAGTATTGCAATGTCGATGTAAATTTCGATGAATTGGTTGGAAGAATTAGGCCTAATTAGAGGAGACTAAGACGTTTATTTTGTCAATGCAAATTCCGATGAATGGGTTGAGACACTGGTTCGATTATTATTTAATCAAATAATTAACTTCCTACACTACAATATCTTAACAACTAATGCTTCCTTACACCTTAAGTGTTCATGGATATACATGTAATATAAGAGTGTAAATCTACGGCATTTGATAATGTGATTTTTGTGGGGTCTCGAGGACATACATTACAATCAATGCAAATTTCGATGAATGGGTTGGAAGAATTAGGCCTAATTAGAGGAGACTATATATCACGTTTCTTTTCTTTTTCTCGTATGCTGCCCAGAGTCAAAGACAACAGTAAGTAAGTGCAGTGGGAGACTGTTCCAGTATAGGACGGTTAAACACACGAGAAGGCACGATGGGCAAGAGTTGATGCGTGACAGCGTTGCGCCTGCATATCTCCGTCGGCCGAAGAGCGCAGCGCAGAGTGTGGGTTAGTGATGCGGTGGGTGAGATGGTGTGGGTGGCTTGTGTATTACAAAAACGGCGCTATAGAAGTTACCGGATTGGACCGACTCATTCTAGGCACGCTAACCTGACCTACATTAAGCATTCTGATCTGTCCTAGATCATGAAGCTCTGGTCTATTTTAAGCTCTCGACGATTACATCATCACAGAGGTGAACGAACTAGACCTTCCTCTGTTATTTATTTAGCGCAAATGGTCACTGAACCCGACTCACAACTAACGATGCATATATCACCACCTGTATAGTGTATACCAGTGATACACCTAAGGCCCACATGACGTGCGGCCTTGAGCCGACAGATATCCGTGCATGTGTCTGTGTGTGTATGCATTTGTGTATGCGTATGCATGTGTGTATGCGTGTGTATGTGTGTTCATGCATGTGTATTGTTGTGTGTATTGGTGTGTGTATTGTTGTGTGTATGCTGTGTGCATTGGTGTGTATGTATGGGTTTGTGCACGTGTGCGTTCGTGCTCATGTGTGTGCATAGGTATTGATATGTGTGTGTAATATGTGTGTGTGTGTGTGTGTGTGTGTGTGTGTGTGTTTGTGTGTTCATGTATGTATGTGCGCATTGCTCCTCTTTCTCCTTCTTCGTCCTCCTCATTCTCCTACTTCTGGTCCTCTTATGAGTCTTATCCTTATGCGTGTGTTTGCATTTATGCAGGTGTTTACGCATATGTGTATGTGTCTGCCTGCGTGTGTGCGTGTGCGAGTGTTTGTGTGTGTTTGTAAACGTACGTTGTAATTGTGTAAGTTGGTTCACGGTGTGTAAGTGGATCCGATCGTCAGCAGATGTGTTTTCGTTGCCATGTTTCGCTTAAGCAGCAGACGATGCAGCGGTCGTAGTCACGTGACTCAGCGTTTGGCGCCAACCACTTGTTTTTTCTTCATTTCGCGCCGATTCGGACGAGACTCGGCAGGTGCGCAAGATATCTTACCAAGTGTTTTGTAAATTGCGAGATCGATTTCTGTTTTGCTAGAGAGAGAGAGAGAGAGAGAGAGAGAGAGAGAGAGAGAGAGAGAGAGAGAGAGAGAGAGAGAGAGAGAGAGAGAGAGAGAGAGAGAGAGAGAGAGAGAGAGAGAGAGAGAGAGAGATTGAAAGATAGGTAGGTAGGTAGGTAGGTAGGTAGGTAGGTAGGATAGATAGATAGATAGATAGATAGATTAGATAGATAGATAGATAGATAGATAGATAGATAGATAGATAGATAGATAGATAGATAGATAGATAGATAGATAGATAGATAGATAGATAGATAGATAGATAGATAGACAGACAGACAGACAGACAGACAGACAGACAGACAGACAGACAGATAGATAGATAGATAGATAGATAGATAGATGGATAGAGACAGACAGAGAGACAGAAAGAGATAGACAGGCATACAGACAGAGACAGACAGACAGACATACAGAGACAGAGACAGAGACAGAGCCAGAGACAGAGACAGAGACAGAGCCAGAGACAGAGACAGAGACAGAGGCAGAAGGGAAGAGGGATGAGGAAATGGAGAGAGACAGGCAGACAGAGACAGACAGACAGTTATTCGATCTGACGTCGGCTGCGAAATAGATTAGAGAATTTTGAACGAGGCATTAGGTATGGTATGGTATGATATGGTATTGTATGGTATGGTATGGTATGATATGAAATGGTTTGATGAGGTATGATGTGGTATGGTGAGGAGTGGCTCAGTATGTTATGGAGTAGTGCGGTATGGTATGATTTGGTGATGTATATTGTATGGTATGGCATGGCATGGTGTTGTATGGTGTGGCATGATGTGGTGTGGTATGATTATTGTATGGTACGGTATGCTGTGGCTTGTTGGATATGACATGGCATAGTAATTTATAGTTCTGTTAAGTTATGGTTATTGCATGGATCGGGAGAGGTGAGACAAGACAAGGCAGGTAATGGCAAGACCTAAATCCAGTCCAAGGTATTTGGCTAATTGTATGGTTCATATATAAAGGTATGGTATACTTAAAAAGGTATCTATTTAAACATATATACAGGTGTACATACATATCTATAATTATCTATGTTCTTTGGTTTTGACTTATATGCATTGCAATTTGTTGACTAAGTCCTAAGTACCTTGTAAACATGACCTTTAAACCAACGACGTCCATTGGTGTTTATTGCCTCCTGGGGATGTAGCAGTATAACGAAACACCGACTGTCCGACCTTCGCCTACAATTTCTCTCCTACACATCATCATCTTCTTCTTCAACCACGGCATTCCTCTTCCAAATACCCTGTCACTTTCTGCTCATCCTCAAAATTCCACTTTTTGCTCCTATTTTCTATCCTCATTCTTGTCCTCCCTGTCGTATTCCTCCACATTTTCCTCCTCCTCCTTCTGCTCCTCCTCATTTTCCTAATCTTCCTACTCACCTTCTTCCTTTTGTTACGGAAATATGAATTCACCAGCGGAAAACGAGAAGCAAGAGTGGAGGTGGAGGAAGAGGAAAAAATGGAAGAGGAGTAAAAGGATGACGATGAGGTGTATAAGGACAAGAGAGGAACGGAAAGAGGAGCAGGAGCAAAGAGTGAGTAGAAGAGAGGATCACAAACAAGAGGAACTGATGAGGAGAATGATGAGAAGGACGAAGAGAGGAAGAAAAGGACTCGGAGGAGAAAGAGGAGCAATGCGAGGAATAGAAAGAGAAGGATTAACAGCAAAGAGTGAGAGAAAGAGAGGAGCAAGGAGGAGGTGGAGGAGGAAGGAGCGAAGAGATTGAAGAATAGTTTGAAGGGTGACTAGAAAGAGGAGGAGGAAGAAGAGCAGACAGAAGAGGAGAAGGAGAAGGATAGGAGTTGGAAGAAATGAGGAGTCGGAGTAGGAAGAGGCAGCGGAGTGGAGAGGGGGGAAGGAATGCGCGGAGTTCGTCTTCCTAGCGACCGCCAGGTGTCTTCGGTTGGCGGCGTTTCCATCTTGTTCCGTTTGTTTTTCTTTCATGATTCCAGTTTTGCAAACACTTAGCACAGACAGAGAGAAAGGAGGAAGGAAGGAAGGACGGAATGATGGATGGATGGATGGAATGGATGGATGGATGGATGGATGGATGGATGGATGGATGGATGGAATGGATGGATGGATGGATGGATGGATGGATGGATGGATGGAATGGATGGATGGATGGATGGATGGATGGAAATGGATGGATGGATGGATGGATGGATGGATGGATGGATGGATGGATGGATGGATGGATGGAATGGATGGATGGAATGGATGGATGGATGGATGGATGGATGGATGGAATGGATGGATGGATGGATGGATGGATGGATGGATGGAATGGATGGATGGATGGATGGATGGATGGATGGATGGATGGATGGATGGATGGATGGATGGATGGATGGAATGGATGGATGGATGGATGGATGGATGGATGGATGGATGGAATGGATGGATGGATGGATGGATGGATGGATGGAATGGATGGATGGATGGATGGATGGATGGATGGATGATGGATGGATGGATGGATGGATGGATGGGTGGATGGATGGATGGATGGATGGATGGATGGATGGATGGATGGATGGATGGATGGATGGATGGATGGATGGATGGATGGATGGATGGATGGATGGATGGATGGATGGATGGAAGGAAGGAAGGAAGGAAGGATGAATAAAAGGCGGAAGTTGGAATGAAGGAGTGAAGAAGAGGAAGACCTTGAAGGGTGCTTACAGAACAGCCGCGCAGTTTGGCTGGCGTGTGAAGAGGCTAATTGAACAGCGGATTTCATTACACGTTTATCGAAGTCTCGTTCATCTCAATCGTACGCGAGATCTCGAGGGAAAGAACGAGGTCACGTGGGCTCAAGCCAGTCACGTGTCTATCTGACCACGTGTCTGGGTTCTAACTTTTTATATGTCTACCAACTTCATTACGATGTTCTACATTAGTAGCAAAGATTTTACTGCCTACTTGCCTGCCTAACTATCTGTCGACCTACACGCCTACCTGCAATGGTCCTGCATGCCTCTCTGCTTAGTTAGACGCTTGCTTGCATACCTGCCTGGACGACTGCCTGCCTATCAATCTACCTAAACCTGTCTCTCTGCTTTCTTGCCTATCCATATGCATGTTTACCTACTACTAGCTCAGCATCTGCCTCAGTCTTCCTCTTTCTGTATCTATCTTCCTCTGTCTGGATATCTCTCATCCTCTGTCTATGTATCTCTTATTCTCTGTCTGGGTATCTCTCTTTCTCTTCCTGTCTCTGTCTTCCTCTGTCTGCATATTTTTCTTCCTCTTCCCACTGCGTCTGAGTCGACTGATACCTGCTGAGTACGTCGTTCACAGGTGTTTCGTGGTCGAACGCAGCAGACACCTGCTAATCAACTCCAGGTAATGAGCCTCACCTCCACCCCGACCTCTGACTTCTCGGTGCACTCGGTTCAGGGGTCACGTGAGGCCGATTGGGTTGAACAAGACGACCTACGTCAAAATATATTTGATCTTGTATTTATGTATGTATGTATGTTGTGTATTTAAGTATGTCTGTATATTATGGGTATACATACATAAGTATATGTATGTGTGCATGCCGGTGTAGTAGGCTGAATAGACTCCCCATTTTAAACACTCCGGAGTCTATTTATCCCAGGATTTATTGACTCGTGGAGTTAATTCTTACTAGGAATAATTGACCGGTGGAGTGTATTGTTACTAGGACTAAAAGACTCCTGTTGGTAAATAGACACTCCAGTGGAGTTGATTCTTCCTAGGACAAATTGACTGGAGGAGTTAATTCTTCCTAGACAAATTGACTGGGGAGTTAATTCTTCCTGTGACAAATTGAATGGGGAGTTAGTTCTTCCTAGGACATATTGACTGGGGAGTTAATTCTTCCTAGGACAAATTGACTGGGGAGTTAATACTTCCTGGGACAAATTGACTGGGGAGTTAATTCTTCCTAGGACATATTGACTGGGGAGTTAATTCTTCCTAGGACAAATTGACTGTGGAGTTATTTCTTCCTAGGACATACTGACTGGGGAGTTAATTCTTCCTAGGACAAATTGACTGGGGAGTTAATTCTTCCTAGGACATATTGACTGGGGAGTTAATTCTTCCTAGGACAAATTGACTGTGGAGTTATTTCTTCCTAGGACATACTGACTGGGGAGTTAATTCTTCCTAGGACAAATTGACTGGGGAGTTAATTCTTCCTGGGACAAATTGAATGGGGAGTTAATTCTTCCTAGGACATATTGACTGGGGAGTTAATTCTTCCTAGGACAAATTGAATGGGGAGTTAATTCTTCCTAGGCCATATTGACTGGGGAGTTAATTCTTCCTAGGACAAATTGACTGTGGAGTTATTTCTTCCTATAGGACATACTGACTGGGGAGTTAATTCTTCCTAGGACAATTTGACAAGGGGAGTTGATTCTTCTTGGGACCAAATGACTTGTTTAGTTGATTCTTCCTAGGACAAATTGACTGGGGAGTTAATTCTTCCTAGGACAAATTGAATGGAGAGTTAATTCTTCCTAGGACATATTGACTGGGGAGTTAATTCTTCCTAGGACAAATTGAATGGGGAGTTAATTCTTCCTAGGCCATATTGACTGGGGGAGTTAATTCTTCCTAGGACAAATTAAATGGGGAGTTGATTCTTCATAGGACATATTGACTGAGGAGTTAATTCTTCCTAGGACATATTGACTGAGGGAGGTAATTCTTCCTGGTACCAAATGACTTGTGGAGTTAATTCTTCCTAGGACATATTGACTGGGGTAATTAATTCTTCCTAGGACCAAATGACTTGTGGAGTTAATTCTTCCTAGGACAAATTGAATGGCGTAGTCTTAGATATGAAGTATCTTCGGTGTAGGACCAGTTAACAACGAAGAAAACTCCTCCAAAAGAAAAGAATCAAATACCGGCTACACAGTGAGAATGATAGTAATAATAATGATTCTCCCATTCAATTTGGGTAAACATTTAGAATCGGAGAGCGCAAGATTTCTTGGGTGTCTGTTAGGGTTAGGCGTCGTAAGAGTCGGTTAGGGTAAGGTTAGGCGTCGAGAGTCGGTTAGGGTCAGGGTTAGGGTTCGTGTCGTCATTCGAAAACATGGTACCTTCCTCGCAACGTGCCAAAAGATACTGTGAAATGCCAGTAAACTTATGCACCCCGAATCTACTAAATGTTCGCCTCAATTTGTCCTAGGAAGAATCAACTCCACGAGTCATTTGGTCCCAAGAAGAATCAACTCCCCAGTCAATTTCTCCTAGGAAGAATTATCTCCCCAGTCAATATGACCTAGGAAGAATTAACTCCTCCAGTCAATTTGTCCTAGGAAGAATCAACTCCACAAGTCATTTGGTCCCAGGAAGAATCAACTCCCCAGTCAATTTGTCCTAGGAAGAATTAACTCCCCTAGTCAATATGTTCTAGGAAGAATTAACTCCCCATTCAATTTGTCCTAGGAAGAATTAACTCCCCAGTCAATATGTCCTAGGAAGAATTAACTCCACATTCAATTTGTCTTAGGAAGAATCAACTCCACAAGTCATTATGTCCGATCTTAAATGAAAACACTCCCGGAGTGTTTATTCGCAGGGTGGAGTGTTTTTGTCCTAGTATGGATTAACTCTGGAGTCATTATATATTAGGATAAAAACACCCCCGGAGTCTTTTTATACGGTGAGTGCATTCAGCCTCCTACACCGGCAT
>JACEVL010000199.1:731507-736507 GCA_020284085.1 Aporrectodea caliginosa
CAGAGTACGTGCAGTGGCGGAGTTAGTCCAGCGGTTAGTTCCTGCTCGACGCTGTCTCAAAACAGATGATTGAATCATAACATTGAACGATTAGTTTTAGAGCGTTCAACGACAGCTCGTGGCTGCTATAATAGGGTCGTTGACTTGGACCCCCTGACCCTACTGTTCAATATTGATGCCTCACTGTAATTTTTTATTTGGGGGGGGGGGTTCCCAGAGTGTAACGACATCTTATGTCAACAGAAAGAAAGCTGTTGTTGACGTCGATATTGTTTAGTCGTAGCACGGTTCAGCGCCATGCTGATCGAATGACAGGGAAAACAATCGTCTAAAAAGAGTGGCAAAAACATCAGCGGGAGAGTTATGGCTGCAGATTGAAATCAGAGCAGACACATTTGTTGTCTGGTGTTGTGGCTGCAGCAGACATTAGGCCAAAATGTTTCTAAGTGGCCGTGGCTCGAATCGCAACATCGCATCGAGAAAAACAACAAGTCTATGACCGGCGTAAACAGATAAACACGCGAACGGCTGAGGCGGCTGAGGCGGCTGCGGCTGCGGCTGGGGCGGCCTCTGCCTCTGCCTCTGCTGCTGGGGCGGAAGACTGCAACGACCTGAAAACGTGCGCTGCTCAGAGGGAGGACTGTGTCTGCCAATCCAGGTGGGCAGAGGTGAGCAGGTCACCGACAGAAAATGTCGATTACCGCAGTTTGCTGAAATCGGGGCCCAACAATTGCTTCCACGTTATGGGGCAGAGGGAGTTGGGAAGGAAGGAAGGGAAGGGAAGGAAGGAAGGGAAGGGAAGGGAAGGGAAGGGAAGGAAGGAAGGGAAGGGAAGGAAGAAGGGAAGGAAGGGAAGGGAAGGGAAGGAAGGGAAGGGAAGGGAAGGAAGGAAAGGAAGGGAAGGGAAGGAAGGAAGGAAGCGAAGGGAAGCGAAGGGAAGCGAAGGGAAGGGGTAGTTGAACCAGTTTTTCCATTAAAAGCTTAAGGTCTGCAGACATCTAGTGTCGATCAAAGACACAAGTCCCAAGCCATTATGCAGAGTAGAGAGAGTAGGAAGCAAGGTAACTGAAGGTAACTAAAGGTAAGATAAGGTTAAGTCAAAATAGGATGAGGTAACTTAACGTAAGGCTAGGCTCGGTTAGTTAAGCACAGGTCAGACAACCACTCATTACATATACTCCTCGAAGAAACCCAAATGACTATGAACAGCATTCACCCATCCCCCCTCCCTCTCCCATTCCATCCGTCTATCCGTCCATCAATCCATCCATACACCCAACCACCCATCTACCCACCCACCCACCCACCCACCCACCCATCCATCCATCCATCCATCCATCCATCCATCCATCCATCCATCCATCCATCCATCCATCCATCCATCCATCCATCCATCCATCCATCCATCCATCCATCCATCCATCCATCCATCCATCCATCCATCCATCCATCCATCCATCCATCCACCCATCCACCCACCCATCCATTCATCCAACCCTAGAGAAGTCGAATACCGCAAAGTTCACCGAAATTCACGATAACGAGACATTTAAACGTCTCCTTCGGATCTTCATCCGATGTCTGGCGGAATGCCTCCCGTTCCGTGCGAGCGCTGTACGACAGGTGCGCCGTCGGGGGCTGGCCTCCCGTCCCGACTGGTATACTGCCCGTGATTTAAGGAAGGCTCAGCCAAGGCCGTTTGTTGCTCGGCACCTCGGCAATAAAACGTTCGCGTACCATCCCTCCGGCGGTCGCAAGGGAAAAGTTATCGTAGGGGTCAAGGATGTCGTCGTATATAAGAAATGCCAGGATGTGAGACTGGGTGGTATGCGGACAGACTGGGTCAGCGCTGTGCTCGGGATTCGACTCTCCCTCCGGTTCGGTGATAGATCGATTGACAGTGCTAGGGGTTGATCGACTGATTTGTGGTTTTATTCGTTGGTTAATCGATGTATGGTCGAGCGGAGTTGATTTTTCGATTTCATGATTCGTTGATTGAAATGCACCAATTAAAAGAGATTAGTAAACATATTATCTTTACAGTACAGCGTCGGACCTTGTCTTACCTTACGCTCTAAGATTGCTGTGGAGCAGTTGATCCCACCTTTTCAGAGCAAGGCACCCTTACTAAACGTCATTCAGTCAAAGACATCTGGCCTTAATTTCATTTATTTTTCTTCCAGTTAGTTCTTTATTTTAACGACGAGCGACATTCCTTGTATTCATCCGCAGTTTCGCGACAATTTCTGCACGATTTCAAGTTTTAAAAATAGTTACAAGCCTATGTCAGTAGTGACAATCAGCAGTTTGTTTTTAATTTTTACCCATTCTGCCATCGAGCCGCAGCACCCCAAAGCAGGTTTATGGCACCCTTGGGTTCTGCGTCACCACGATGGGAAAACATTGGTGTAGAGAATCGGTCTAAAAGGTAGACTTAAGCTCAGCAGCTGATGTTGGGGTCTGTCTGTCCTAACGGCTACACGTGTAAACTTAATAAATAAATGACCTGATTACGACTTGATTTTCGTTTGATGCATTGTGTATTATTATTATTATTACTTTAATTATTGTAGTAGTTGTAGTAATAGTTGTTGTTGTTGTTGTTGTTGTTGTTGTTGTTGCCTGAAGCGTAATACAATTTTGTTTACCTAGTTACCTTACCAAATTTGCCTTGTCTATGTTACCTTATCTAATCTATCCCACATAAGTTACCTCAGCTAAGTTACCTCACCTAAGTTACCTTATACCTCTAAGTTTCCTTTCACATATTATCTTACTTAATTTTCTGATCTAGGTTACGTTACCTGAATGAACTTACATGTAAGTTACCATACCTGAGTGAACCTCCTCAGCCTGTCTCTTCCTCTGTTTCGGAAACGCCTGAAGACTATATATCCTATATGTCAGTGACGGTACTGACTTGGATCGGGAGCGCACCTGAATCTCTGAGTGGCGCTATATAAATGTTCAATTGCAATTACAGTTACAAATTACAATTACAGCTTACCTAAGTTACCATACCTGAGTGAACTTACCTTCGCTCCATAACCAATTCCTTTGCTAATTGCAGGATCGGAGGAAGAGACCCGAGGAAGTTGTCAGGGTTTGTTCCGTGCAAGAGCCGTTGAGATGGGGGATGGAACACGGGGCATCGTCTGCCAGGAATGTCGAGGCCGGGACCGAGCAGGAGAGTCGACCGGTCAACGACGGACGATGGAGGCCTCGATGGATGAGACGGAGGAGACCGGTGCCCCATCGACGGAGGAGGAGGCTGGCGGGTGCAGGGAGTGCAGAGGCCGTGGACGATGGTCCCTTTGGCGTGATGGAGGAGGCTGCGCTATGGCGACTAACGGTATGTCGATTGGTTGATTGCTTGATTGATTGAATGAATGAAGGAATCATTGATTGTCTGACTGATTGATTGATGGAATGATTGATTGATTGATGGATTGATTGATCGATCGATTGATTGATTGATTGATTGATTGATGGAATGATTCCTCCGTTCATTCATTCATGTTTGATTGTTTCATTGCTTGAATGGATGAATGAATTAATGATTGATTGATTCTGATACATTCACATTCATTTTTGTTTCTTTTAGTCAATGAATAAATGAATGAATGATTGATTGATTGATTGATTGATTGATTGATTGATTGATTGATTGATCGATCGATTGATATAGTATTCAGTGATTCATCGACCTGTTTAGCCGTTCTCTTGCCAAACAGCCTAAGTTTACGTTGCGACACGGAAATTTCTTGGGAATCAGTAAACGCTTTCATTCCTTCTTTATTTCGCTCGTTTCTTCACTCGTTAAACCGGACAATTTATGCAGCGCCGTTAATAAGACTGCCAATGCGTTCTGATGACGAATTAGACGAACATCGCTTCTACCATGAACGCCACCAAAGCATTCGATACAAACGTCAATATACCACCATTATCATCATCATCTCCACCACCGTAATTATCACTTCCACTGCATCACTATCACCAGGTTTTCCGCAACTGCCACCACTACAATCATCACCATAAAGTGGCACAACCACCACCACCACCGAAGCCACCAACACAACCACCATCACCGTCACAAACATAATCACCAATGCAGCCACCACCACATCCATCACAGCAACCACCAGCACAGCAATAATCATGATAACCACCACATATACCAACTCCTCCGCGACTATAATCGCCAACAACACGTCTTGCATCATCACCACCTTCTCCATCACCACAGAATCGCATATTTCGCAGACGACGCATACCTCCGGATTGGTGGTGGTGCTCGGTGCTGGTGTTGGTGTTGGTGGTGGTGGCGGTGGTGGTGTTGGTGGTGGCAGAGGTGGTGAAAGTCGTGAAGCTTCTGGCAGTAAGTGCGACGGATGTTCCTTTTTCTTTGTTGCCTCCAATAAATGACTTCCAGACCGCATCGAGTGCTATAGCTATGGTGATGGCATTTCTCCCAGGAGGCTCTCAACATCTGGCGACGACAGTTAGTCTACATTCTCCTGTCGCCGCAGCCGACCGTTTCCTTATCTCGGCTCAGATACGAAGACGGCCTTAAACAGCACTGAACAGATCATAGATCGCTCGACGCCAGAAAACCATATTCATTATTATTATTATTGTGGTGTTTTGTATTTACGGATTTCTGAAGCGACCTAATCAGGCGCTACAAGTGCGAAAATCCCCGCGAGAAAAGAAAGGTCTTAAGAGTACGGGCAGAGACAGAAGTAACCCCCAGTTAAGATCACAATACATGTACAATACAATACAACTGAAAATTTATAGCACGCTTTAACAAGACAGGTCTTGCACGAGAGCGCGTGTCGCTAGATTCTTACTCAATGTGAACAGATGAGTTTTTAATTTCGTTTTAAATTGAGTAACAGATGTACACTGTTGAACTAAAGTTGGAAGACTGTTCAAATCTAAGGGTCCTGATTTCCTAACTTCCGGTTTGTGCGAAGTACGGTAAAATCCCCTCG
>JACEVL010000199.1:739007-776507 GCA_020284085.1 Aporrectodea caliginosa
TTATTGTCTTATGTCATCGTTTATTATTTCTGTAATCTTGAAATTCCTTTGATCTTCTGTAGCCAACTCATTTCTGATGTAAGAATTCTTTTCTCATCTTGCCTTCTCATTGTAGGCTACAACATAGGCCTACCAATCCGTATAGGAAAATCGGTTGTATCATCATCTCGTATAATTATTTTTATCTTGTTTCCTTGGTTAATTATCTTCTTCTCAATTTCCTGTTCATTTCGCCCAATTATTCTCCTCTTTATGTCTTTTTCGTTGCTACCATCTGCGTTTATTAGTCTTCCTAGATCAGAGGTGTCTAACATTTTATTAATGGCCCGAGCAGTGGCAATATTTCCAGCAACTGGCGGGCCAGAGTACCGAAGACTCTTGAGGAAAACGAGGGTAGAGATCTGGGAGGGGCTCGGTGAAAGGAAATTTGTTCCAAAAGTAAGTCTTAAAGAGTGCATGTTTTAGCATCTAGACAGTCAAATTAGGCTTTAAAAATCTTCATTTTGATCATCAGTATCAGACACGAATATCACATAAAACTCATTAAGCTTAAAAATTACAAAATTTAACTATTATTCTGAAATTTTGTAGTCTGTACTCTGTAGGCAAGACTCCGCGGGCCAGAAAACATCCTCGGCGGGAACTTTGAACCTCTGTCCTAGATAGGCCTAGACGAACTGTTCTACTTGCTCTGTAGTTTTTTCTATGATGTTTATAGTTATTGGTGTCTCTTTGGTCTATTCAATCACCTTTGATTTTGTTTTCTCTGTGGTGATAATTAGGCCGAATCTTCTTCTGGTTTCCTCAACCTGTGTCGTAATACCCTGCAGTTCTAGTCCGCTTCTAGCGCTTTGTATTTCCTTCTCCTACATTAGCATACTTTAGCTAACCTTGTACTGTATATCCTTACAAGATTTTACCCGATCTCAGCTCACCCTATAGCCCATAGGCGCCGACTGTTGGTTTTGGCTCTGAGTGCCACTGCCTGGGTCGTATACCCCCAGTACCCGTGACTTTAGTACATTTTGAGAAAATAAATCAAGGGTTACGTGGTTAGAAAAAGTATTTGAAACTCACTATTGTGTCATCAAGCATGACGTGACATGGGCAGTACTAAAGTCATATGGAGTAGGAAACAGACTGATACAAATACTAAGAAACATTGGTGATAGATCAAAATCTGCAGTGAAGGTGGGACGGGAAATAGGAGAATGGTTTTTAACTACAATAGGGACAAGGCAAGGAGATCCAATTTCACCCAATACATTTATCACTTACTTGGAAAGAGTCATGGAAAATATACAAGACAATGGAACTGGAATCTCCGTACAGGGAGAACTGATTAATAACTTAAAATTTGCAGATGACATTGACTTGCTGGAGTATAGTTGTGAGAGGCTGCAGGAAAATGTTTGCGCACTGAACACATCTGCACAACGGGCTGGATTAAAAATAAATGTGGATAAAACAAAAACAATGGTATTTGGCAAGAAGACAATAGACAGGGAAATAAAAGTGCAAGATGAGGTGATTGAGAATGTAACAGAATTTGTGTACTTAGGTAGTCTGTTAACATGGAATAATGATTGTACAAAGGACATAAAGGCAAGAATAGCAAAGGCAAAGGGAGTTATGGCAGGACTAAATTCCATCTGGAATAGTAAGCAAATTAGTTACAAGACAAAGCTGAATGTCTTGAAAACATGCGTGTTTAGTACAGCTCTTTATGCGTGTGAGGCCTGGACAATTAAAAAGACTGATCATGATAAAATCCTGGCTTTTGAAATGTACTGCTATAGAAGAATATTGCATCTGAATTGGACAATGAAGGTGACAAATAAGGAGGTTCGAAGAAGATTACACATAAAGGAAGATTTAATACAGTCAGTAATGAGAAGGAAATTGGGTCTGTTTGGACATATATGCAGAATGGACAATAATAGAAAAATAAAAACTGTCATGATGGGTATGATGGATGGAAGTGGACGAAGAGGAAGACCTAACAGGGAATGGACTGATGACATCAGGGATTGGTGCAAACAAGACCTACACAGTTTGAGTGTATTGGCGCAAGACAGAGGATTATGGAAACGGATGACGAAATTTGCATTGGACACCTACGGGCTTTCGGCCCATGGATCCTGATGATGATGATGATGATTGTGATATCATGCAATGTTGGGTATTTGTGTTGTCCTGCTTCACAAGTTGTGAGATTACTGTAACATAATGTAAAAAATTTGAATTTAAGGTCTGAATTCTTCTGGGTGCCAGGCACCAGTGTTATTTTAGTTCCTGAGAATAGAATAGGAATAATAATTATTTTAAATTAGTTCCACGGAACGAAAACTGGAATAAAAATTAAGTCTGGAACGAGAATAGAATAGGAATAAAAATTTCAATATTTTTCTCGGACGAGAACGGAATAGAATAAAAATTATTTCTTTATTTTAATAGCTATGCGGACTGGTAACTTTTAGTGTGTCTGCCTAGAAACTGTTTTATTAACAGTCGCATTCACGTTGTCCATACTATACTAATCTCATAAGTAGGTCAAGATACTGTTTTGTGTGACATTCTGATAGACATTAATCGTTCATGTTAGACATTTCTGTGAGAACTGGAAGTGAAAGTGGAACTACAAATATAAATTTTCTGGAACTGGAACTGGAACTAAAATTATTTCTAAATAGGAAGTGGGACTAGAACAAGAATAAAATTCATTTATAAAGAAGAACTAAAACTAGAACTAAAATGAAGACAGTGGAATAGAAT
This sequence comes from Aporrectodea caliginosa, assembly GCA_020284085.1. Taxonomy (NCBI): domain Eukaryota; kingdom Metazoa; phylum Annelida; class Clitellata; order Crassiclitellata; family Lumbricidae; genus Aporrectodea; species Aporrectodea caliginosa. The sequence goes on from JACEVL010000199.1 coordinate 741,783, forward strand.
AAGAATAGGAATAGAAATTAATCTTGGAACTAAAATAACACTGCCAGGCACCCACTGAACTTTCTCTCTGGGTGCATTGGCACCCAAGGCTCCCAAGGAGTCGGTGCCTATGCTATAGCCTACCATATAGCTTACCTTAATTTTTCTTAGCTCACCTTCTCTAACCATTGCATTGACTAAGGTAGTCGATGTCTTATCCGACCTTAGAATACCTTATCTTTTATTACCCTGCGCTGCCATAACTCACATTAAGGAGGCGGTCAGGTGGAATTGGCTAACGGTCCCTTTATGACACTCGTCGACCGACAGAGTAGATCACTGCAGCAGCAGCAGAAGGAAGAGGAGGAGATGGAAGAGGAAAAAGGGGAGGAGGTGGAAGAGGAGGAAGAGGAGGAGGAAGAGGAAGAGGAGGAGGAGGAGGAAGAGGAGGAGATGGAAGAGAAGGAGGAGGAGGAAGAAGAGGAGGAAGAAGAGGAGGAGGAACAAGAGGAAAAGAAGCAGGAAGAAGAGGAGGAGGAAGAGGAGAAAGAGGAGAATATGGAGGAGGAGGATGAAGAGCAGGACTGGGTGGAGAAGGAGGAGGGGAAGAGGAGGGGGAGAGGAAGAGGAGGAGGTGGAAAGAAGGAGGAAGAGGAGGAGGAGTAAGTGGAACAGGAGGAAAAGAAGGAGGAAGAAGAGAAGGAAGAGGATGAGAAAGAGGAGGAGGAAGAAGAGAAGGAGGAGGAAAAGGAGGAGAAGATGTAGAGGAAGGAGGAGTAGAAGGATGAGACGTGGTACGTGTGTGGGACTGAAGAATCTCAACGACCGAGACATAAACACTCCACAAGCATTCCAATCGAAACTTATCCACTTATCCAAACGAAGGGATTTCAAACACCTGGGAAGACCCTACGACGCAACACCCACGACAAGCAAAGGTAGAGTAAGACAAGGTAAGGCACTGTAAAGTCAGGTAAATAAGGTGAAGTATTGTATTGTATTGTATTGTATTGTATTGTATTGTATTGTATTGTATTGTATTTGAACACTTGTAATAGCGCCCCTACCAGATTGCCATTCAGAGGCGCTCCCGACTACTGCGCGAACGCTGAATCGGAGTTTCACGCCGAAGCGCATGAGCAATTGCGAGTGAAGGACTTGCCCAGGGTCCCTACGCGGCGACTTTGAGGTGGATTCGAACCTGCAACCCTCCAGCTGCAAGGCACCGAACATACCCCTATACCACCGCCCCCAGTTGTATTGTGATGTGTTGCATTGTGTGTTGTATTGTACTACACGTTTATATTGCGACCGAGCCACCCGCAGTAAAGATCCGAGAAATTAATCTCTGATAAACCGACCGACCCGGAATCGAACCCGGGCCGCCGACGTGACGAGCGGGCTACCAACCCACTCGGCCACTTAGGTAAGGTAGGTAAGGTAACGTTAACTAAGGTAAGGTAAGGTAAGGTAAGTTAGAACAAGGTAACAAAGGTGACAGCGTTAAGGTAGACTAATACAATATTATATAATACATCGTAAGGTTAAGCTAGCCTTTTCCCGTTTCCGTTTCCTTGGCAACGCCGCCCCTTCGTCTGCCTCCTCCTCCTCCGCAGCCCTCGTGCCTAGGCAGCTATTTCTGGCTCTGACCCGAAGATTCATGGCATAACAGCTGAGGGAGATGAACGACGCGCACTGCGTTACCTGTCGGGAGGACACGTGCGCCAATAAAGGCGCCGGTAGGTGGAGCAACTGCTGTGTAGAGTGCGAATCGGTCGGTCTCTCAGAAGAGAGACGTCCACGTTTTCTGTCCAATACGTCTCAAGCAGAAGTACTTGGATTTTGCTGTTCCGTACAGTGTGATTCTCCTTACATAGTTTATTTTAGTTATAGTTACAGTTATAGTTAATGGTTTATTTTATTTTAGTTATGGTTATAGTTACAGTTAGTATTATTTTTTAGTCATAGTTATAGTCATAGTTAATTGATTTTTATTTTAGTTAATTTTAGTTACTACTTAGTTACTATAAGTGAAATTATGCGTATTAACACGCTGTTTCACAATTTGCTCAGGGCTTTGAGAGCCTTTGAAGCATGGTTGTATACAGCTTCATGAATACACGAGTTTCCAAAGTAACTGACCAATTGCATAATAAAAATATCGCATTTTTTGTTCTCATTTATGTCGAATCGTCCATATTGAACCTCCTATATTTATTTTTCGTATTAACGAAAATAAAGATGAATTTTCGTTTCTTGTTATTTTCGTTATAGTTACAGTTATAGTTAATGATATTTTTTAGTTATAGTTATCGTTATCGTTAACGAAATCATTTTATTTTCGTTAACAAACATTTTCGTTATCGTTATCGTTAACGAGAATCATACTGGTTCCGTATCGGTGTATAAAGGAGCTATGGAAATGGTTGTAGACCCACTCCTATTCATGACTGTTTCTGATCGAAGTGTGTAATACATGGAACTATTGTAGCTTACCTTGCCTTGCTTGGCTGTACCTTACTTTAACCATTTCTTATCTTATTTTACCTTAACTCACCATTCTTTACCTGGTTCTACCATACTTGATGAGCAGACGTGCCAAAGTGACGCCAGGTGGCCATACCGAGTGTTAATCTTCACCACCACTACACAATAGATTGCAAATATAAACTGAGACAATGCAAAACTTGGAATAACACTGATGACTGAAATTGATGCACCGTACCAATCACCACCAATTAGATGACTGATGGCCATTGTGAGGCTCTTAACGCCCATGCAAGTGGGGCTCTCAAGAGGCACTCTATAAGTAGTCAGATATGTATCATACATATACATACATACGTGTATACATACATACATACACCCATACACACATACATACATACAGACATACATAAATGCATACATACATAAATGCATACATACATAAATGCATACATAAATAAATGCATACATACATACATACATACATACATACATGTACGTACACAACAAACATAACGATGACGATGATGATTCATTTCAATTCAATTTTATTTTCCTGTAGCCAACAGCATGCTGATGATGATGATGAATGTGATGATGATGATGATGAATGTGATGATGATGATGATGAATGTGATGATGATGATGATGATGATGACGACGACGACGACGATGATGATGATGATGTTGCTGCTGCTGCTGATGATGGTGATGGTGGTGATGATGACGACGACGACGACGACGATGATGATGGTGGCCATCAAGGCCTATTGCGCCGACGTTACCGTATACGCAGTAAACAGAGGAATGTAACTGGCGATTATAAGAGATTCCAGAAGTTTAAAGAAATCTAATGGTATCCGAGGTCGTTAACGTCGATAGGAAGAAATCCTTGTAGACTTTTTCATCGTTACATAAGAAAGAACGTCTTTGACAGACAGTCTATACATCGCTGCTGAGATGGTTTGAATGGTGCCAGGAGAAACCATTGTACGATCCATTGTTTAGCTAGAACCGTTGTTGCCCTTGTCCAGATTAGTTAATTGTGTGCGTTTGTCTAGATGATGTTTAACGTCGCTGAGTCATAGCGACGATGATTAGCGTAGCCCTCCTCCGCTATCCACGCTTCGAACTGGCACCACTCGAATACAAAGCAGTGGAAGGGTTCATTAGTTAATTAAACACCGGTGTCGAATAGATATATTGGATGGTTGGTTATATTGGTCGTCCTTCTCGTTTATCCTTCATTGATTGTAGCATCCAACAGGTTTTAATAGCCTGAGGGAATAGAACTACCTCGGGTAAAAATAATAATAAAATAATAATAATAATAATAATAATAATAATAATAATAATAATAATAATAATAATAATAATAATAATAATAATAATAATAATAATAATAATAATAATAATAATAACAATAACAATAACAATGATAATAATAGCAACAATTGCAACAACAGCAACAACAATAATAATGATGATAACAATTGAAATAAGATGACAATTTACATGGCACCGTAGCTCAGCCGAGGCCGAAGAAAAGAGTGTTATACATGAGGTAAAAGAAAACTGTATTGTAATGGATTGTATTGCATTGTATTGTATGATGTTCTTGTGTTTCTTTGCAGTTGCCTTTCCTATCGACAGTCATCTAACTATCGAGGAATCAGCGCTAAGAAGCGACGTCGTTTTCAGTCCGGAAAACACCCACCATATGTCCTTCCCAATCTCCATTGGAAACGGAACAACGACGCTGAAAAGACCAAATCCATTCGGATTCGCACCATCGGACGCAGTCGGTCTCTGTTCACCGAAGCGCATCGTCTTTCCCTTCGATACCACCTGTTGCGACCACCTGGCTGCGTTTCCAGGTAACGTTCCGCTTAATTCTCTCGTCGTGGAAGACGCCGTTCACCGGTTGAGAATAACGGAACAAACGGTTAGATCTCGAAAGAAGAAATCCAGACGAACGCCGAAGGTCAAGAAGATAAAGTTTCACGAGTATACAGGACCAAACCGAAGGACTGCAGCGCAAAAGCCTAAGTCTTCGGCCAACACTGGATCGTCTTCTAGCCAGCCGGTTGATCGCAACGCCAACACTGCCGCTACGGTGGCGTCCGGTGAAATCTCAGCGACGCAACTGCATCCGGAAAAGCCGACACAGAAAGTCAGGAATCCACCAACAACGCTGAATCTAAACACTACTGTTCTTCAACCGCCAGAACGTAGCACCATGCCCCCATTTACCGAACCGCTAAGAGTACCCAATCTCTTCCAGCCGTTCAACCAGACCCAGACAGTTCCTCTGCCTTGTAACACCACTGCGAATGCGTCCGTGAGTCTGGCCATTGCGCCCCTACAAGGCCCAAAAACCAAAGAATCCATGTGCAACATTAAACTGCCCCCAAACACACCGCCCGTCGCAAAAGCCGGTACGTCCGCCCCACTTCTGGTACCAATTGTCGTGCGTCGTAAGGATCCTTCGGTCGCATGTGGAGGTGCCGCTAACCCGAATGGCGTCGACCGAAAGACTAGTCGTCGAGACGCCGTCATCGTAGAAAATATGATGAGCCTGGACGATCTGAAAGTAACCGAACTGAAAGAGGAATGCAAGAAACGAAAACTATCGGTGACTGGACCAAAACCGAGGCTCTTAAGTCGATTGCTGCCATTCGCTGATGACATTCTTAACGAGAGGAATCTTCCGCCTCCGTTACAGCCAAAATCCGTCGGCATGTCGCTGCATCCAAAGCATAACGGAGACTTCAAACAGGATCTCACGAACGCTCACAGCTTACCCGTTCGCGCACCGGATTTTCCCAGTCAACAAACCGTACAAACACCGACCATCCCTTCTGATCATCTCAAGACGAACTCAGTGGTCGATAGTCGTCACAGTTCCGGGGTCACCGGGTTGGCTGCTCACACGTCTCCTTCTACAACCGTCTCTAATAGTCTCTGTAGCCTCAATAGTCCAGCGACCTGTAGGCCTCAGCTCACCGACATTTCTACCTCGATTGGTTACCCGCAAAAGCAGAAAATGTGGGGCAGCGGAACACCGAGCTGTTACGATTTTCCACCGGAAGAACAGGATATGTTCGAAGATGACGTTTTGATGGCATTCTGTAAAGAAATGTCTGAGGGTCCCGCATCTAAACTTAAGAGCAACGGAACTTTATCTGACGAGCAGAAACTATCGATAGGGGCGGTTGGACAGTCGCTCGTCAACTTAAGTCCTTTCCACGAGGCATCACGGACCGAGCCACTCTGTTGCAAGGTCCAGCAACAACAGTTCCTCACTCCGCCCGCCACGCCAACCCTGCAGACGAGCGCTTGTGTGTCCTGTCCATCGGAGACATCCTCACGAGGACCTGAGATGGAACCGGTGAATCTGGGGCTCTGTCCTCCTGGTCTGTCGCCGATCACTCTTCGTGGCATCGGTTGCAGACTGAGTCCGAAGGCGGCGACGACGATGCAGCCGCTCACTGGAGCGGAACTGTGGATGCTGCAGGAGAAACAGATCGCAGAGCTGCATCTCCAGCTGCAGAAATCCAAGGCTGAGCTGAGTCACGCTCGGATGAAGGTCTGCCTTCAGCAGCAGCAGTCAAGCGACCACTTGACACCTGGCATCGGGAAAGCCACCGACGTCTTGGATAACCTGATATCGTTGGCCCAGTCTCAGGTATCGTCAAGACCCGAAACTGGAGTGATTCCCACGGCATACGATGCTCTAGGAAAGACCCTGGAATCAACATCCGAAAAGGAAACAGAACCGACTGAGAAGAGTGGTAACGTCTTGCCAAACTGCGATCGTCGTGGCTCCCAGCCAGAGACGACGGGATCTGTAGCTGACCAAGTTCCTGTGGTTCCAGAAGGAGCGGATGTCACCGGTGGGAATTTCCTGCTCGGGGAAATTCCATCACAGCCAGAGACGCAAGGTCGAGCGGTCGACGAGTTGCCTCTTCAAAGTCGAAAGTGAGTTTAAAAGAATTGCGAATTGAGATTTTTAACATGTTTTCCAAGGCCTAAGTCTGGTTTAGGTTATGGTATGCCTCCACTAGATATCCAAAGGCCAGGTTGATCAAATATTAGACAAATAATTATTAGCAAAAAGTATTGTAATCAAATTATAGGATATGTAAAGGCTGGCAGAGTCAAAAATTATACTATGCAAACTTGCAAAGGCTAACGTATTAAAAGGCTAGCGCATTCATAGACCGGGCATTCAACGGCTGTAGTAGCTAATACTCAGATAGGTTACGATATTCAAAGGCTAGTGTATTCAAAGACCAAGCATTCAAGGGCTATGATACTAGTTAGAGCCTAGGCTATCAAAAAACTATGGCATTGAAGTAAGTAAATCGAAATGTGAAGGTATTAAAAAGTTACAATAATCAAAGGTTAGGATATTCGAAGGCTACTATTTTCAAAAGCTACACGAATACAAGAGCTACAGTATCCAAACGATTATGCATTCAAAGGACGATGTATTAAGTGGCTGTGGCATTCAAAGGCTGTGATATTTAAGGGTTAGGATATTCAACAGGTAGTGAATTTAAAAGCTGGAATATTAAAAAATTAAACTATTCAAAGGCTAAGATTTTAAAGGTCAGTGTATATTACAGTGTCCAAGCTCTAGGTTTCAAAGGCTATGCATCTTCAAAGGCCATGGTGTTCAAAGACTATAGCATTCAAATGTAATGTAATGTAATGTAATGTAATGTAATGTAATGTAACAAGACATTTATATAGCGCCACTTAAGAGTCTCACAGAAGCGCAAAGGCTATGCAGTCCAGAACCTCTGGAAGATAAACGACATTGCGCAACAGTTGTTGTTGCGCAATAGTCTCCATAGTTAAAGGACGCAAGTATGTCTAGACGGCCCACTATCAGAAGTATAATAAAAGCGCAGTAACAACATTTATTGTGCGCCCTACTTTCCGATTCGAAGACATTTCGAAGTCGGACCGAGGCCACATAAATTCCACAAGTCATCGAAGTCGGTCGAGTCGGAGTTTTGGCGCATTTGGAGATTGAAGGATGAACAGCTGCTCTGCCACATTGTTTCCTTCTGACTCCAGCAACTCTCTCTTCATCTCTCTTTGCTTTCTATCTTCATCTCCATCCCTCCTTCTCTCGCTCTATCTCAGTCTCTCCATCTACCTGTATCTATCTGTATCTCTCCTCTCTCTGTCTCTCTCTTCTCTCTCTGTCACTCTTCCTCTGTCTCTCTGCCTCTCTGTCTCTGTCTCTGTCTCTGTCTCCTCTCTCGCCTCTGTCTGTCTGTGTCTGTCTCTCTTTCCGTTTCTCTCTCTCTATCTATCTCTGTTTCCTTATCTCTCTCCCTCTGTTCGTCCCCCCCTCTCTCTCTCTCCCTTTTTCACTATTTTCCTACCTCTCTCTAACTAGGTCTGTATCTGTCTGTCTCTGTCTGTCTGTCTCTCAGTCTGTCTGTCTGTCTCTCCTTCTCTCTGTCTCTGTCTGTCTGTCTCTCTCACTCTCTCTCTTTTTCTGTCTGTCTGTGTGTCTGTCTGTATGTCTGTCTGTCTGTCTGTCTGTCTGTCTGCCTGCCTGTCTGTCTGTCTGTCTGTCTCTCTCTCTCTGTCTCTCTCTCTGTCTCTCTGTCTCTCTGTCTCTCTGTCTCTCTGTCTCTCTCTCTCTCTCTCTCTCTCTCTCTCTCTCTCTCTCTCTCTCTCTCTCTCTCTCTCTCTCTCTCTCTCTCTCTCTCTCTCTCTCTCTCTCTCTCTCTCTCTCTCAGTCGTATAAATAGCGGTCGCATCAGCATGAAGCATTTTGTGCTGATTGGACCTGTCAATCCGCTCCGAATATAACTCTCTTTCCAACAAGTGGTGGCAACATGAAACCAGATGTTTTGAGGTAACGACGACAATTTCTGCAGTGATGTGCGAAATATTGCAGACCACTTCTAGGGCTTATCGGAGTTTCCACGCTTGTCTGGCCTATCTCAGGCTGTCTGATTATTTATCCAGTGAGTCGATTTCTTCCTCTTTTCGAGCCTTAGGTGCCAGTTACTACGGGACCTAGACTCGCGATCATAGAACGAGTATGCGCATTATATTATGAATAATTCAGATTTGTAGAAATTGACGAATATTGAAACTGGCCAATGAAAATTACATTTTTTTAATTTCTGTTCATTCTTAATTCTTCAAAATCCGAGATTAATTTACAAAATTCAGTGCCAAAAACTAGGTATTAGAAAACGAATAGATACATGTTACAGTTTCTCATCTTATATCTGTAACTTTAGGCCCCCTACTTAGTTTATTGTTCAATAGGCGATGCGGGCCGATCATGCGGAATTCACATTCTAGAGTGAAATAATTTATCTTCGTCCTGACCCTCCTCAGCTACAGAATCTTCGACAGCCCATTCTTTCCACTGCACAGTTTGTCTCTGTGTAATCAAGAGCTTTGATGTGCTTCAACAGCCTCAAATTAGTTCGTAAACAAAACGGAAACACTGACGTCATCAACGAATATTTACGAATATTTACCAATATTAAAATGCCTTAATATTCACGAATATTTACGAATAATAAAGCCTCAAGTCACTAATTCTCGTTCTTTGCTCGAGATACGTGTGACATAAGTAGGGTAGGCCTACCTAAATCATGGTACGTGTGAGTTTGAAACTGTGAGTTAGTTAGGATGCTTAAGTGGAGATCATTTATACGAGTTAGGGTACATGCATTACGGTATGTATGAGTTATATACGAATCGAAAAACGCACCCGGGAATGGCGGTGGCCTAATTTCGCTATGGTTTAAAATGGACGAATTTACTGTAAACAAATTACTTTGAGTCGATATAAAGTCATCTAATTGATATAAAGTCATCTAATTGAGGTTTTCGAGGACGCTTCTACGTTTCCTTTGACTGTAAAAACGTTACCGTGGACTGCCGGAAGGTTCTTGGACTGACACCTTGCACGTGTACGTGACTTCAAAACTCCGAAACGGTTTCTCGAGCTGGTGAATTCCTAAGCTAAACAGTTTTTCGTTCGCCTGTTGTGGATACGCTAAAAACTTACGAACAACCTACGAATCTAATTCCTTGTTCCTCCCTACGTATCTCAGTGTCATACCAGCGTGTCATACCAGTGGCCTCCATCGGCTCGAGGTACGGTAAAGGAATCACTTCTCCTTAAATCATCAACGGCGAGCTGTGCCGTTAGTTCTCAACAATGTCTAAAAAAGCCGTCAAAGTAGACGAACTGGCTGAACTCGTTCAAGATGAGAAGATTTTGAGTGTTTTGGTCACTCGCCTCACCGCAATCCTAGAACCCATAATGGAAAAGCTTGTCAAAAAAATGGCAGCGGAGGTTACAATCGAGATAACAGCATCTCTTGCCGCACTCATGGAACAAAACAACAGGGAAATTACTGCCAAAACTGATGAACAGATATCGCATCTGACAGAAAGGACAAAAACGCTGGAAGATGCCAATTTCTCCCTTCAGAGCAAAATTGAAGATATGGAAAGACATGCAAGACTAAACAACTTGATCTTCCACGGTGTCCCTGACGCTTCATCTCTTGCCTCGGTTGCAGACCCCTCAATGCACCAGACACCTCAACATGAGTCTGACCGATCTCTCACCATGGCAATTATTCAGTTGTGTCACGACAAATTAAATCTGAATCTCACCGAACTGGACATCTCTACCACACATCGCCTGCCAGGCTCCGCCAAGTTGCCTTACAAGCCACTTATTGTCAGTTTTACTTCACGAAGGGTTCGCAATGAGGTGTTCAGCGCTAAGAAGATGCTGCGCTTTGCCTCGGCTTCCGACAAATCTCACTGGAAACTGCAAGACCAATTGTTCATAAACGAACACTTAACTAAAACCTGTGCCCAGCTCTACACTGCAGCTCGAAGGTTGGTGAAGGAGAAGCGCATCGCCTCCTCGTGGACAACTGGCGGTATTGTCCACATCAAACTGACGGCATCACCTGATGAGTCACCTCGCAAGATCCTTACTCAAGATGCCCTTTACAAGATTGTCCCACCACCATCAACTGAATCCAACGATTAGCGCCTACTCCGACTACAACCACACTACATGACTATCATTCTGCCTGTGCTTGAAGGAATGTAGTAAGGAACTAAATCACTTCTTTGTAAGTCTTTGTAAACACAACAATTTTGCTAACTCCAACTTTTAAGCACGCAGCCCATCCCAACCTTTATAGTCTAATTATGATGGAACACGAAATTACAGTTTAATTTGTTTTTAATTAATTTTTTTACCACAGTTAGAATCTCTTCATGCAGTCACTTGTTCGTGTTAATGTTCTATTCTTTCTCCATTCACTGTTTTCAGTTGATCATATGTGCATGTACAATACTGATATCGCTGCGATGAAGTGTGTTTGCATAAGTATAATGCTTGCTTATCAACAAATGTCAGTATGGATCATCTATGATGTACTTCTTGCAGGGTGCTGATGTGTGATCATTATAGTCATTTACAGTTGAGGTTAATTTGACAGAGTGATGTTGCACTGATTCATTATTAATTGATCAATTACAAGCTCTCATGATATAATGCAAAGACCATGACTTGCTTCCTGTAAGCATAGTAATGATCATGATTGCTGTATGCATGCTGAGGTCAGCTCTTATTCGTTTCACTCAAATATTTTTTTTTGACTGATGCTCCTTGCATTAGGATGTTAAATCTTTGTACTTTCTCACTGTTTGCACAGATCGACCTGTCTGTTATCCTAACGTTATTATGGTATGGTTAGAACTGCCTGCTACCTCAGTATCATTATCTCACATCGCATACACACACCTCTTGTAATGAGACAATACATTTAGAGTAGTGATATGCGATTCCATGCATTAATAGGAGACTGCTATGTGACAGCACATATAATATGATGATACACAATCAAATGCATTGTCACTTAGAATGCAGCTTAGGAGTAGCATGTTGAATGCGATCTGTTTTCTGCGAGCATAGTGTGATGATATGTGATTCCATGCATCATTAGGAGACTACTGTGTGTTGGCACATAATTATAATGTGATGATACATGATCAAATGCATTGTACTTTCTTACTGTTTGCACAGGTCTGTGATTCTAACGTTATTATGGTATGGTTAGAACTGCCTGCTACCTCAGTATCATTATCTCACATCGCATACACACACCTCTTGTAATGAGACAATACATTTAGAGTAGTGATATGCGATTCCAAGCATTATTAAGTGACTACTGTGTGATGGCACATAATTATAATGTGATGTTACACGATCAAATGCATCGCCACTTGGAATCCAGTGGAGGAGTAGCATGTTGAATGCGATTTGTTTTCTACAAGCATTGTGTTTGATAACCCTGTGAATACTTTAACTTGCCATTGATTCATATCTGATGTCCGATATCAATTTCCATGTTATACTTCAGTACAATCTGTTTGGGTGGAGCTATCTAGTCGCCATCTAGCGTCACTACGGCAAATTGTGTGAAGCCGCCTTCTGGTCTGTTTCATATTTGGTTCCGGTTTCAAACTAAGTTTTTGTGCAGGCGTGCTGATAGACTTCCCTGTGCTAATTTTTACGTTAATTGAATCTACTACGTATTTAGTTCTTGAACACAAGCCCAACTTGACTCGATTATTCTTTTAGATATAAACATAAACTTTATGCATAATTCCATGTAATCTGTTGTCTAGTCGATTTTTAGCCTGGCTAATGCCCTTGTTTGCTTTCTTCATCCCCACTGGTGATGAATAGTTCTCGGCAAGATGCCGTTTTTAGTTATTGTTGCGTGTGCGCGGGTCTGGTGGATGACCTGGATGAGGCTTGCACCTGTACCCTGTGTGGATTGAGTTGTCATGCTAACTGTATCTGCAATACTACGATTTTGTCCTTAGACTCCAGGATATGTAAACAATGCTCACTAAATATAGATACAACTGATGCTGACCTACCTCATAGCTCCATTGACTTTAATGCACCTAAACTCCATAAACCCATCAGACTGCAGCTAATTGAAAGTGACGACTCTAATAAACCTCTCTTGAACAACAAAGATCTCGACCCTGACCCCAACTATCTTTCAGACTACATCAAAGATTGTGCATACCTGGCTCCCTCTCAACTTTCCCACAAATTTCTAAATGCCTCTCACTCGTTCACAATTATGCATCTGAACTGTCGCAGTATTATCTCTAAGTTAAATGAAATCCAAATTCTCCTACAACAACTACCCACTTCTGTTCTTGCTGTAACTGAAACTTGGCTATCTGATAACACGGCTGACTCAATTTACATTCCAGACTATACTTTCATATACAGAAACAGGAGCGAGGGTGGAGGGGGAGGAGTGGGTTTTTTTGTTAGAGACCACATTAGTTACAATACTACTGATATTTCTGTGGCTCCTAATTCATTTGAAAGTCTTTTTATTAACATTTCTCTACGTAAAGGCTTGGATATCTTAGTTGGTGTTATCTACAGACCACCAGCCACAAATCTGGACACCTTCAATACTGAAATTGAATCACTAATAGACACACTAACAGCTAATAAAAACTGTAATAAGAAATTATTCCTAACTGGTGACTTCAATGTTGATTTGCTCGCTTCTGAAACCCACACCCCTACTAATGACTTTATCAACTGTATGACTTCTCATCACTTCCTGCCTATGATTCTTCAACCAACTAGGATTACTCCTACCACTGCTACCCTAATCGACAACACTTTTACCAACTCTGCAGACTGTGTTATCAATTCGGCGATAATAATATCTGATATTTCCGACCATTTACCTATTATTACTTGGATTCAGAATGACTTAAATACCCAATGTACTCCAAGAACCATCGAGATGTCAAGGACTGTTAACCAGGATGCCATCTCTAATTTTAAAAGGCTATTGGCTGATGCTGACTGGTCATCTGTAAAACTGCTATGTGATCAAGAAGAAACAAACCTAGCTTACACCTCATTCATAAATATAATTAAACTTAACTACGACCAAGCATTTCCATTAAAAGTAAAGAAGACCTCCAAAAAGAACACTTTTCAACATCCATGGATGACACAAGGCTTGCATAATTCCATTAAAAAGAAAGAAAAACTGTACATCAAATATATTAAAAACCCTACTCCTGAAAATAAGGCCATCTTTACCACCTATCGTAATAAATATAAAATAATTCGTACCAAAATTGAACAAGAGTTCTACGCTAATGAATTTACAAAATGCTGTAACGATGTAAAAAAACCTGGCAGATAATCAAGTCAATAGTCAAATCTGATAACTCTGACTCATTTATAAAAGAAATCAATATCAATGGTAATACAATAAAAGATCCTGAACTAATGGCTGATCAATTTAACTCCTACTTTACGAATCTACCAAATTCACTTGCGCTAAAAATACCCCCTCAAAGAAATTATTCCAAGACTATATGCCATCCTCATCATTGAACTCCTTTGTTATCCTACCTACTTGCCCTCAAGAGTTACTAACCATAAATAAAACCTTGAAAGTTACCCATAGTACTGGCCCTGACGACATCAATCCTTATTTAATCTCTCCCCTCATGGAACTTATCGCAGTTCCACTGAGTGATATAATTAACTGCTCACTTAGAAATGGTGAGGTCCCCTCAAACATCAAGTTAGCTAAGGTGCTGCCTATTCATAAGCAGGGAAATAAAAGTGAAGTCTCCAATTTTAGACCAATCTCTATCTTGCCCTTTTTTTCTAAATTATTTGAAAGGGTCATGTATGACCGTCTGTTCTCCTTTATAAATACTAAAAAAATTCTTCATCCTTTTCAACATGGCTTCCAACCTGGCCACTCGACCTTTATGTCCCTATTGGACATACAAGATAAAATAACACAAGCCATGGATAACAATGAATTCTCTATTGGTATTTTTCTGGACCTTGCTAAGGCCTTTGACACTGTCGACCACAAAATCTTACTCTCTAAACTGGAACATTATGGGGTCAGAGGCAAAGCATTAGACTGGTTCAAAAGTTACTTAACTAACCGTTATCAACAAGTTTCATGCAATGGTAAATTATCCAACTTCCAACTTATTATGTTTGGTGTTCCTCAGGGTTCTATTCTCGGACCTCTCTTATTCTTAATATACATTAATGATCTTCCTAACTCCTCGACTCTCCTTCATTATATTCTATTCGCTGACGATTCTAATGCTTTTCTTTCACATGCCTCCTACGAAGAACTAATCAAAATAGCAAACGAAGAACTAGCAATGGCTAATGATTGGTTCAAAGCTAACAAACTCTCCCTAAATATTTCTAAAACGAACTTTATTATTTTCAGATCCAATAAAAAGATTATTCCACCCTCTGATAGCGTACTAAAAATAGACAACATAATAATTCCACAAGTCGCTTCCTCTAAGTTTCTTGGGGTCCACATTGACCAACACCTGAAATGGAATACACACATACTAGAAATCACTAAGAAAATTTCAAAAAACATTGGCATTATTCGTAGAATATCCTACCTTCTTCCTCCCCACATACTTAACAACTTATACTTTACCCTTATATATCCTTACTTGACTTACTGCAACTTCATCTGGACTTCAACTTACGACGCCCACCTGATGAATCTAAGGGTCATTCAGAAAAAGGCCATAAGACTAATCACAAGATCTGCTGCTAATTCCCATACCAGACCTCTGTATCTGAAATTTAATCTTTTAAATCTTTCTCAAATTAAGTTTATTCAAACTGGTGTGTTTATGTACCAGTATGGCAGAAATATCCTCCCTCCTGCTTTTCTCTCCTATTTCAGCCCAATTATACCTATCAATGACACTAGAAGCAATAGAGAATACTCATGCATCTTCGCAAGAACAAACTCACGTAAGTTCTCAATCAAATACCAAGGTCCTCTCGTTTGGAATAACCTTCCTTTGGTCATTCGTGAGGCTAAGAGCCTCGTTCATTTTAAACACTTGATCCGTGCACACGCAATGAGTATTATTATGTAGCTTTTTGTGCTATATCTCATTCTATTGATTGCCCGTTATCCAATTTAAAGTGTACTGCCTGATACAATTATAAGGTTGTAATGCTTGTTATACTTAATGCTCTGTGTCTTGGCAGTGCCTTGTTGTTCTTATGTTCTCATAACGGTGCTTAGTTTTATTAGCATTTGATTTTTGGTTGTTTCTGTTTAATTTCTTTGATTTTGTTGAGTAGGGATGGAATTCCCCTGCCGTCCATTTAGTCCTAGAAAATAACTTGCAAGTTTTGCTATATAGTTAAAGCAATTAGGCCCCTATTCAGCGGGACTTGTCCCTTCGGGTGTGCCCTTTGCTCCCTCATACCATCTCTTCATAGATAAACTTCTGCAATAATTGTTTGTGAACTTTATATACTGTAGTTTCATGCTGTTAATTTTGTTTTGTTTCTGGGATCAATAAATTGATTGATTGATTGATTGATTGATTGATTGATATACCACTACGGTACCTAATTCACGGTATATGTGAATAAAGTACTGTGAGTTAGGTAGGGTGCGTAAGTGGCGAAGTACGAGTTAAGTACTAATAGGGTACCTACATCAAGGTATGTATGAGCAAGTTAGGTACCGTGAAATATGAATTAGGTTTTAATATAGGTCTTATATCACGGTATGTACAAATTACATACCGTGAGTTAGATATAAGTGGCGTAATAGAGTAGTACCTAATTCAGGATTGTCGTCTGTTCTCAGGGAGTATTCAGAGGTCCTGTCCAGTCCAGAGAAATCGAGCGATACAGTGATTGGGAGCTCCTCCTCCTATCACGTGCCGCGTCCCTACTTCTCTACTCCTGCTAAAGAACCTCCGGAATACCACGAAGCGATGCGCCAGAAACTGGTAACATCTTACCCGATGATCTCATCTCATAGTAGAACTTCTATAGTCCAGTAATAATGAGGAGCTGACGGGATAAGTCCTTGGAATTCGAAACAAATCTATCTTTGCATTGGTTTCCTGTTAAGCAACGGATTTGTTTCAAATTTTGACTGATATTTGCCTTCCTGGGTGTCTCTTGGGGCATGCGTGGACATGTTAGTTTGGTCACACTTGGATGGAATAATAACAGCAGAACTTTGCCAGCCAACAGTTGAAAAAGAAGAAACAGCCGTTAGAATCCTTAGTCAGTTCTTTGTAAACAGAGAATTAACTGTTCGATTTGTTTCAAATTTGAGCTAATAGTTTAGGAAACGTTGTAATCCGGAAAAACCACAATCCTTAAATTAGTCCTTATTCCTCATCGTTATCAACGAGGCCATCTGATTATCTTTCGCTGGTCACATCTGAAGTTAGAACTCTTCTTGGCGAACGAGTTTTTAGTTGCTGAAACAAGATTTTGGAACTGTCTCCCTGTATCTGTCCGTTTGCTCAGTCGCTTATGTGATTTTTTTCTCAACATAAGACTTAGCCTACCGTTTGCAAATAGCTTTTCAACAATAGACTGCATCTCTGTCTAATTGGACTGAACTTCTGTATATTGACCTCATTACGGCTTGGTTTTGGTGCGCCATCGGTCAATGCCCATTGCATTAGACATCGGCGCAATAGAAGTTTCCAATTAATAAAGTCTAAGCATCTCTCTGCCGCTGGGTCTGTGGAGTACGACATACTTACATTACAGGAATCTGTGGGTTGGGTTCTACATGTCTGCGTGGGCCCTCCACTGATGAACTGTTGACTGTGTAATGTTTGCCTAGCTGATGTAATATTCTAGTTGTTAACGACACTTAACATCATATAGGGTATGGCGGAGAGTAAGTTTGAATAGTTTGGTCTTTGAGTGGCGCTATAATATAAATGTTCAATTACAACTGATAATTGTTTCCGTTGATGACAGATGCTGATGCAGGGCATGGCAGCGTCATCTGCCGGAGAATCAGCGGAGTCTGATTCCAGCGAGGACCTCCTGAGCGGACCACCGTCTGCCGCCTTCAGCTGTTACACATCCGGTCCCGTGAAACGCGAGGAGATTGAGGATGTCATCGAGGTCCTCTTTGGCAGTGGAGGTACCCAGCAGAAAACAATCCATTGCATCTCTCCTTCAACTACCGACCTTACCTTACCTGACTGTACCTGAAATTACCTTCACTTACCTAATTTTACCTGAAATTATCGTTATTTACCTAATTGTACCTAACTTTACCTTCATTTACCTGAATACCTTCATGTACCAAATTGTACCTGAAATTAACTTCATTTACTCAACTGTACCTGAAATTATCGTTATTTACCTAATTGCACCTGAAATTATCGTTATTTACCTAATTGCACCTGAAATTATCGTTATTTACCTAATTGTATCTGACTTTACCTTCATTTGCCTGAATACCTTCATGTACCAAATTGTACCTGAAATTAACTTCATTTACTCAACTGTACCTGAAATTAACTTTATTTGTCCAATTGTACCTGAAATTGTATTCGTGTACCTGATTTTACGTTCAATTACCTGATTTTATCTGATTTTGCCTTCAACAACTTTAATTTACATCACTTTTCCATACTTTTCCTTAATTTACCTAACTGTTGAACCTTTATTTGCCTTAATTTACTTTCATTTGTCTAGCCGCTCCAGAGCTTCCATTCTTTCACCTAACTAACTCAATTTGACAGCATTTACCTCCATTTACCTCACCCTATCTGAGGTGAATTTATAATAGAGATGTATAAGTACCGAATATTATAATTAGTAGTAGTAGTACTAGTGGTGGTGGTGGTGGTGGTGGTGGTGGTGGTGGTGGTGGTGGTGGTGGTGGTGGTGGTTGTGGTGGTGGTGGTGGTGGAAGTAGTAGTAGTAGAAGTAGCAGTAGCAGTAGCAGTAGTTGTAGTAAGTAGTTAAATAATACTCAGGAATGCTGCAGTAATACTACTCAGGAATGTTAGTACTTTAAACTACTTTAGCGTCCTTTTGCCTGAGGTACCTCGGGGCAAATAATAATAATAACAATAATAATTTTTAAATCCTGAGGGATTGCATGGACATCAAGTAAAAAAGTAATAATAACAATTTAGTCGTCCCAGGGTAGTTCTTTTTTATATTCTATGGATAATTGTCTTATTCTTGAGCGCTCTGAAGTACCTCGGGGCAAAAAATAACGATAATAATAATAATAACAATAGCATGTACCTCAGGTAAGAAATAATAATAATGACTTCTGACTTTCATGTCTCAGGTTACTTTGACGAGTAGTATGCCAGAATGCTAGTACTTTAAACTAATTGAGCAAGTTACGATACTTTCACATAAGAGTAAGTTAGTGAGTATAGTCTTTATTAAACCGGTTGCAGTAGAGCCGCACTCCGGTGTACAGACATCGTCAGACAAATTATGCTAAATCAATAGGAGTACAGCATTTTTCCTGTGATTTTTCCCTCATATTATTGTCAATAGGAGTCAAGACCCTGTCATAGCAATACAAAACAAGACAACTGTGTATTGATGTTGCCTTCCTTCCAAAGCTAATAAGTGCATACACGACCATAGAACAGAATATGGCGCTGAGTAATTGTGAGCTAAGAACTTGCTCAAGGTTCGTACACAGTGACTGTCTCGGACGAGGCTCGAACCCGTACTCGACACGTTACAGGCCGAGCGCTGTAACCAATCGGCCACAGTGCCCTGCACATGAGACCGTGGGCATAGGGCATGGGTAGTAGATTTCCTTCGTGGGAGCAACTTATGTAAAGTATGCCCCGGTTTGTTGAGATTGCTCAGCTACACAGTAGTATTCTAGAGAGTTAGAACGTTCGTGGAGTCTAATTCTATGGTTTGTTGTTCTGAATGCAGACCTGGCATCGACCGACAGCCAAGGGAACCTTCCTGTCTCAGACCGGATGTGGCTGGACGACGTTCGAGCGGTCATCCGGGACCTTGTCCTATCGACACCATCCTACTTCAAACCCCTGGGGATCGACCCCGACTCTCGGGAAACGACGACAAACCACGTGAACTGCGCCTCGACACAACCGGAAACCAGGTGGCCGACGGGAAGAGCGGAAACGGTGGGGCGCCATGTTTCTTCCGGTCACGTGACAGAGGAGGGCTCGTGTATCGGGGCACAAATGGGGTTCGTCGGTCTTGGGGTGACGCCTTGGGGGATGTGCAACGAAGGAACGCCCTCCTCGTCGGATGACCTCTCCGATTTGCCCTACGTAGGGTTCGACTGGAACGACCCACCGGAGTTGGGTCAACCACAGTTCAACTGGGGATCGTGTCCCGCCTCTGACGAGGAACCCCCGGGCAGTCACGACCCCGCTGCATCAACCACGACCACCACGATACCACCCGTCGTTTCCAGCTCGTTCTGCCCCAGCTCTGTAGGGCCACACCTCTCCGTAGCAACACCTCCCGGACGTGGTGACGATACCGCTGAAGATGGCATTCCGTCCGCGCTATGCAGCCCAGAGGGAGGAACACCTGTGTCCCCCGAAGACGCCGATATGGATTCCTCCAGCGACCTGTTGACCCCGGCGGGGACAGTCCAAGATCTACGGTGGGAGGGGGAGTGGATGGACGTCTTTGACGGAAGACGACTGACGGAGTCTGCGATGAACCTCTTCCCGGCCTTCGCCTTCTCCCCTTAATCGCCACACTCTCCCCAACCCACCCCACCCTACCCATTCGTACCAGCGGTCACGTAATGGCCTACTGACCAGCGGGTCAAGCGGTCATCGCAGCGGTGGAGGTTCGATTCCCGATGCTCTTGGTTGCCAGCGAGGCAACTTCTGGTGGTGGAACCATGCAGTTGAGGATTCTGTGCCTTAATGTATTATGTCATGGTTGAACAGTTACATTGGCATTTCCTTCCTAAGATTCCTCAAAAGGCTACGAAGGTGTTATATAACAGTTTATGTATGTATGTAATATGTATGTATGTATGTATGTATGTATGTATGTATGTATGTATGTATGTATGTATGTATGTATGTATGTATGTATGTATGTATGTATGTATGTATGTATTTATGTATGTATGTATTTATGTATGTACGTATGTATGTGTGTATGTATGTATGTATGTATGTAACTATGTATGTATGTATCTACATGTATATATGCACATGTAAATATTTCACCCTTAATACCATAATATATGTAAATATTTCACCCTTAATACCATAACATTGGCTTCCTTAGCTTTATCATATCGTGTGACTTACCATTACCTTCGATTTACATTTCCCTTACTAATCTTTACAGAACCTAACCTTATTTAACCTTACCTTCATTTAACCTTACCTTCATTTATCTGTGCCTTAATTTCACCTGACCTTAATTCTACCGTAACCTTAATATTACCGTAACCTTTCGATGATCTAACTGTATTATAATATTAGTTCTACCTTACCTTAATTTTATCTTATCTTACTATTTTTCCGTTGCTGTTGACGTCTTCCCTTCTCAATCGTACTCACTCGGAGCGCCATCGAACGCTACCTGACTTATGGAGGCAATGCTGCTTCATCTTAATGGTGAACGATGAAAAACTGAAGAAATAAAGAACGTTGACTCTTGTCTCAAGTGGACTTTTTTTGGTTGTACAAGTGCTGCCATCTATCGAATGATGTAGCAAAAAGAGGAAGCATCTATCATAGCTCAGCAAGATCGACTGTTTATTTGTCTGTTTCTCTCGTTGGCTGTCTGTCTGTCTGTCTGTCTGTCTGTCTGCCTGTCTGTCTGTCTGTCTGCCTGTCTGTCTGCCTAAACGCAGTTCTGTCTGTCTTTCTATATGCACGTCTTTGCGTCTGTTTATTTGTCTGTCTGTCTATTTATCTGTCTTTCAATGTGTCTGTATGTCTGCCTGTCTGTCTATCTATGTGTCTGTCTGTCTGTGTCTGTCTGTACGTCTATGCGCCATTGCGCCTGTCTGTCTTTGTGTCTGTCTGTCTATTTGTCTGTCTATGCATCTGTCTGTCTATGCGTCCATCTATGTGCCTGCCATTTGTCTGTGTGTCTGCCTATGTGTATGTGTCTGTCTGTCTGGTTATTTCTATCTGATATGTTTGTGTATATATCTTAATGTGTGTATAAATGCACTTGACACAAGCGCTGATTTTGTGTGGGTGTTTTTGGATGTGCGTGTGCGTGCGTGTCAGTATGTTTCTCACTGCACTGAATGTCTGTCTGCGTGTCTGTCTGAGTGTGTCTATGTCTGCCTGTACGATTCGTAGGCTGTATGTATGTTTGTTTGTCTTTATGTCTGTCTGTCTGTCTGTCTGCCTGTCTATTTGTCTGCCTGTATGTCTGTTTGTTTTTGTCTGTTTGTTTCGCTGTCTGTATGTATGTCTGGTTGGCTGTATGTCTCTCTGCCTTAGCCTGTCTGTCGATCTGCCTGTTTCTCTCGTTTGCTGTAAGTCTGTCTGTCCGCCCGTCCGTCCGTTTGTCCGTCCGTTCGTCCGTCCATCGGTCCGTCTGCCTATCTGTCTTTCTGTCTGTCTGTCTGTCTGCCTAAACGCAGTTCCTCTCCACCTGCTTACCGCGCTATCCATTCCCTTTATTTCATTTCCTCTTTGGCTCCAAGTATCCCGCTCATCGCTTTCTTCGTCCTCTCCCTTCCTCCTTCCCTCCCTCCCTCCTCCCTCTTTCCCGTCACTCCTTCACTCCTCCCTCCGACCTTCCCGTCGTCCCACGCGCTCGTCATTTCTCGGTCACCCAATGAATGCATCGTTGCCAGGAAATGACGTAGGCGTCAGTGAGACCACTCCTCCTCCTTATACCCTTCCTCCTCCCTCTCGATAACGTCCTCCATTCCACTCCATCCACCCTCCCTCCGCCCAATCTCTATTTACCGGACAGAAATAGACATTTAAGTTGCGAAGACCCGCCATCTTGCTTCTAAATTTATACTCGAGTCCGTAAATAGCTCATGCGCGTGCGTAGGACGCGCGCCCTACCACTGCGCATGCGCTTCACAGCAGACGACAACCACCTGTCCCACGCCATGGCAACTAAGGCGTAAACCGCACCGGGTTGGGTCATATTGGGTTTCATCAGAACATAATACCCGCATCTTAGCAGAAGCGCTCAATGGCTGTTTTCAGAGTTGAGTCAATAAACGGTTGTTAGTAGAACGGATCGGACGAGGCGAATCTAACTATTCTAATTAGATATTTTAAGCAAGGTGAGAATTGTCTGGGGGAGTTGGGGTTCAACCCCCAGTCCTTCTTAGGATCCCATAGTAAAGTCTACATTTCACACCCAAACTGCACATAAATCAACGTCTAACCCCCCAGTTATTTTTTTACAATTGCCATACCGATTCTAAGCATTATTGTTTAAAAATTTATTTTGAAAAATAAAAGCATTCACAAATTTAAACGTTTTTCTAAAATGTAAACGTTAAAGAAGTCCTATTAGAAGTCATCTTATAGAAGTCACCTGTGAGGCTGAAACTTATCCGATCCGATGCGATTTACTGCTAATCACCGTCGTTGACGCAGGCCGCGGTGCAATCACTAGAGATTGGTGCTTATTATTTCGCGGCCTTTCTTCATCTGTCTTATTCTGTCGCTTCTACTATTTCTTATCCTCCCACTCTCTGCCTCCCTCCTTGTGTCCCTCTGTCGCTCTCTGCCTCCCTCATTGTATCACTCTATCGCTCTCTGCCTCCCTCCTTGTATCCCTCTATAGCTCTCTGCCTCACTGTCTGGCTCCCAGTTGGGCTCCTCTCTGTAATTGCTTCTATCCTTCTCTGTATCTCTGCCTCTCTGCCTGCCTCTCTCTCTTTACTGTATCTCTGACCTCGCGTCTGCCTCCCTATCGGTACCTCTACTTCCCTGCCTTTAGCTCTGCCGCGCTCGAGCACACACACAAACACACACACTATGTCTATATGTCTCTGTCTGTCTGTCTCTGTCTAATAATAATAATAGTAATAATAATCTTCTTTTAATATTTTCAAGCTGACAAGTTCGCAGTATGATTACAATTCATAGTCTGTCTGTCTGTGTCTGTGTCTGTGTCTGTGTCTGTGTCTGTGTCTGTGTCTGTGTCTGTGTCTGTGTCTGTGTCTGTGTCTGTGTCTGTGTCTGTGTCTGTGTCTGTCTGTCTGTCTGTCTGTCTGTCTGTCTGTCTGTCTGTCTGTCTGTCTGTCTGTCTCTCTCTCTCTCTCTCTCTCTCTCTCTCTCTCTCTCTCTCTCTCTCTCTCTCTCTCTCTCTCTATCTCTGAATCTGTGCCTTGTGTTTGTCTCCCTATCCGCCTATTTACCTCCTGTCTTTCGGTCTCTCGTCTACCTGCCTTCCTTCCTTCCTTCCTACCTTCCTGCCTGCCTGTCTGCCTCTCTGCCTGCCTGCCTGCCTTCCTCCCTGCACAGGTAGCAGAGACTCGTTACAGGATTAAAGCGCCCACTGGCGAGATCTCCCATCTGCCGTCCTCCTCCTAATGACATTACAGTCGACAGAGAAGCGGAGAAGCAGAGAGAGGGGAAGAGAAGAGTCTGCCCTCTGACCCTCCACGAGTGACGCCGAGGAAGAGACGGAGGCGGAGGCAACGGAGAAGACCGTGGGCGGAGGACAATGGTAGACGAACCGGAGAGAGAGAGATGATTGTGTGTCCGGTCTGTTTGGCTGAGAAGACGGATCGGCTGCAAAGGAAACAGAATCTTAGGCTCGGTCTCATTGTCACCACAGACGATCCATTGATCCAAGGACTCAGATTGTATTGTATTGTAATTTCGTTTATTTAAAAACTTGCTGTCAAGACGCAACAAGTAACATCAATGCATGATTATGCAGTTATAGTATTAGAGACTATAGTACTATTATAGCTTTAGGCCCAGATAATGCACTGTTCAGCACTATAATAGGTTTAGTTCAAATGGGGAAAATTGTATTGGATTATAGAATTGAGAGTGAGGCTAAACGAGGATTTAGACAGCTGCTAGATGGTCCGTCCGTCTCTTCCATCCATCCATCCATCCATCCATCCATCCATCCATCCATCCATCCATCCATCCATCCATCCATCCATCCATCCATCCATCCATCCATCCATCCATCCATCCATCCATCCATCCATCCATCCATCCACCCATCCATCCATCCATCCATCCATCCATCCATCCACCTATCCATTCATTCATCCATTCATCTATCAATCCATCAATCAATCAATCCATTCATCCATCCATCCATCCATCCACCCACCCACCTATCCATCCATCCATCCATCCATCCATCCATCCATCCCAACGTCCATCCATTCATCCATCCATCTAAACATCCATCCATCCATCTATCCATCCGTCCGTCCATCCATCCATCATCCATCCGTCCGTCCATCCATCCATTCATCATTCATTCATCCATCCATCCATCAGCTATTCATGCATCCATCCATCCTTCAATCCATCCCTCCAATTTTCCTTCCATCCATAGACCTTTCCCTCAGTCAATAAGAGAGACAGTCAACAAGCCAGTCAGTTCGCAAGCAATGCAGTCAGTCAGACTCGAAGAAACAGAACAGAGAGAGCACAGGTGGCTAAGATCAGCGAAAAGATATTATTTTATATTATCAATATCAATATTTTTATTGTTATACGATTCCTGCATCTTAAAAAACGCATGTAGGCCTATTCATGCGGCTTTCTATAAATAACTCCACGCAACTTATACCCATACTCACGCACGCACGCACACCCACACACGACACACACATATATTTTTATATATGTATATAATATATATATATATATGTATATATGGACTCTATAACATGGACTGCTTTATGGACTCAGAGAAGCTATGAAAGAAAGAAACAGAAAGCACAGGTGGCCAACAACAACAACAACAACAACAGCAACAACAACAACAACAACTACTACTACTACTACTACTACTACTACTACTACTACTACCACTACCACTACCACTACCACTACCACTACCACTACCACTACCACTACCATTACTACTACACTATCGCCAATATTACTACTATTGTATTGTATTGTATTTGAAGACTTGTTGTAGCGCCCCTTCCAGATTCCCATTCAGAGGCTAATACCATTACTACTATTTTTATAATCTCCACTATTAGTTTTAGTATTAGACTATTTGTAACACTAGCAGTATTAGTATTTATATTAGAATTAGTAGTATAGTACTAACACAGTACTTGTTTTAGTATCAGTTTTAGTATCAGTATTAGAGTAACAGTATTACTAGCACTAGCAGTATAAGTATTTGTATTAGAATTAGTAATACTATAGTACTAACATAGTACTTGTTTTAATATCAGTTTTAGTATTAGAGTATTAGTATTAGTAGCAGTAGTACTAGTATCGTACTTGTTTTATTATTAGTTTAATATTAGTACTAGAGTATTAGTATTACTAGTATTAGTTTCAGTGTTAGTATAATAGTTTTAGTATTTGTATTAGTATTTATCAATACCAGTATTAATATCAGTATCAGTGTTATTATATGGAACTCGTTCTATGTAGCTACTGGGAGTACTGTATACACCTATCTATAATGACAATCGTGACTTCCATGGCCTTTGACGTCGAATTTATCTTAATCTAATCTTAGAACTTCTAATGCGCCAATGTTACCATGCTTTATCGTGCTACTAGACAAAATGGTGTGCAATCTGACACGGCAATCTCACACAGCATCACATCTCTGGGACGATCTTCCTCCTGAATGTTTTCGATTCCTCCATCATCATTGCCAACCACCCACCGTCATCTGCCTCAGGCTCCTCAATCTATCACCCATCGGGCTCTCCACTTAAAACTGAAGTCTCACCTCTTCAAGAATTCCTACCCCGACTCATCTGATCCTCCAACATCCAATTCTCGACCTAAACGTCATCCACCATAACAACTACTCTGCCCTTGGCAACCGTAGTCGGACCTCCTTTGGGCAACCCCTCTGACTCAATGCTGCGCTCGTGAATAAGCTGGTGCCCTGCGCTTGACATTCGAGTGAAAGCAATGGCGTCACTAGCGCGGCTACTCATAGTGTTGCCCATGTTATATACAGGAATTACGATTTACGAGTAGCATTAGAACAAAAAAAAACATTATTAAGGATTCTGTATGGTGTGGTATGAGACCTGTATATAACAGAATGCAATGGCAATAGTAGTGACATAAACAGCTCGCAGAATTAAAATTACAAATGCAAATTTTTAAAAATATTTTTTATTTGAATCTTTTACCATCAGATCAGCAGTTACATCATTAAAAGTCAAAGGAGCAAATAGCAATAATGTTCAAACTGTGGGGAACAATGAAGGTCCCTTCAGCTTATACAGGCCTCGTTATTAAATAATACTAAAAATAATACAGAAAATTATATAATAACTACATCAATGTCAATTGGCAAATTTCATATAATGAGGAAAAATAAATTTTTAGATAGTCATTTTGTCGTTTGGTGTCAGCCCTTCTGATGATGATGATGACAATGATAATTATGCTGATGATTGTGATGTCGATGACGATGACGATGACGATAATAATGATGATAATGATGATGGTTTTGATGATGATGATGATGACGATGATGATGATGATGATGATAATAATAATAATATTTTCTTTATTAAGCGCCTGACAAACGCACTGCGCTGTACATTTACATGTTATGCAATTTAAATCTTAACTACTAACAGAACAGACAGCTTTCAATACAACGGCGCTAATAGCAGCCTACAAAGCATATCCGCCCTACGGGGCTTGAACTCGGTACCTCTCGCTCTCTATGCCAGGTGTTATCCAATGCGCTATCGGGTAATAATAGTAATTATTATAATAATGACGATAATAATAATGATGACGATAATAATAATGATGATGATGATGATGACGACGACGACGACGACGATGATGATGGTGCTGATGATGATGATGATGATGATGATGAAGGTGATGATAATGATGATGATGACAATAGTAATGTTGTTATTGCTGCTGCTGCTGATGATGATGATGGTTCGGATCAATCAAATTTAACGTCAAAATAACAATAAAAAGAGCATTAATTGAAATTCAGACGCTTCTGCTATCGATCCGTATAATAATAATAAGCGTCAGTCAACCGTGAAGACCTCGGGAGATGGGCTGCACGTGCGAGTCACGGTTCAATGAGTAATCATTGGTTTCAGCTGCACAGACCATGACACGCATCGGCATCCAAGCAATCTCTTGAAATTGATTTTCAATTCAATTTCATACGATATTATTTGCATAAATTGCATTCATTGCTGCCTGCAACCAGGGTTATTATCATTTCTGTAGGCGCCATTGTGGCGGAAGGGATGTACGATAATTATACGGCGCCATAGATATTGTTCGCTGCTGTTGCTATTATTATTTTTTTTATCGCCCGGGGTAAAGAAAATCCATCACGCTAAGAAGCTATTGAGCAGATTATTATTATTATTATTATTATTATTATTATTATTATTATTATTATTATTATTATTATTTTTATTATTATTATTATTATTATTATTATTATAATTATAATTATAATTATAATTATAATTATTATTATTATCATCATGATCATCATGATCATCGTTGTCATCATAATTATCGTCGTCTTCTTCATCCTTGTTGTTGTCGTTATCAAGATCTCGATCATCGTTCATTATCATCATAATTGTCCTCGTCATTATTATCATCGTCGTTGTCGTCGTAGTCGTCGTCATCATCATCGTCATTGCCTTTGTCATCATCGTCTTTGTCACTATCATCATCATGGTCGTAGTAGTAGTAGTTGCCATGATCATTGAAAAACACAATCTCACATTTCTCAATTGCTAGTTGCAAGAGAGTGCGTTGTATTCAATCTTAAAGATTCCACTGAATGTCCGTAAAGTTTCAGCAGTAAATATTTACATTCGTAAGCGTACATTCGCTTTACGCATTACAGTCAACCGGTTTACGATAATATACAAGTTTACAACGTTTACAGAGTAACACTAACCGCGCTGAAAAGTCAGCGCAACATTTTAACGACACTGTTAATGACGGCAGTTTTTGTGTAAACCTATGTGCTCAATGCATTGTTCAGGAAAATAGTTTCAAGTTTTAAAAGAGCTCGAATGACATCCATGCGTACATTCACAACCCCTCTGATTCGACGTAGCGCTTCTGAATAAGCTGGTGCCCTGTGCTTCGCTTTAGCTTCAGAAATTAGGAGTTCACGATTACGATTTTGACCTAGGTTCGTTCGCACCCACCCTTGACCCCCACTTGGCCCCTTAGCTGAAAAATCTTTGCGATCAATGGCACAAACGCGGGCTCATCCTTGGCCCAAGAAATGTAGCTGCCTGAGTTAGGTATCGGCCCACAATGGCATTCCATATTATGTCCAAGATTTAGTCCAAATGGTTAAACCAGAAGAAAGGGTGTAAATCGTAATTATTGTAAACTCCAACCTTCCAAAGCGCCACTCGAAAGCCAAGACAGGGCACCAGCTTATTCACGAGCGCTGCGTCTAGTCAGAGGTTGTCCACACACCCTCTTTTTGACAACTAATCATCGGGCGTAACTTTGTCCAACAATATACGGTGGTGACCAATCCCCTCCTCTGAAACTGTCCAATCTAAAACAATAAGTAAGTAAGCCAATGTGAAGGCGTCTATCAGCGTTGCAATAGTTAATGAGCACGCAAGAATACACTGCCGTTAATTGTCGCTGATTGACCTTGCTTCAAACCAAAACAAAGCTCTGCCATGTCCAGAAATTTGGGGCCAGTGTCACGACCACTTTAAAAAGCGGTGATACAAAGTAACGTCAATGATCAGTATAGGCTGACCACATATAGGACTCCCCTGGGCCAAAGTGTCATGGGCAAAGTTGCCCTCATGATGCTGTAGTGCCCGGTTTACCATTCAGCTAAAAGCTACAGCTTAGGGCCTCATACTCGCCAGGGCCTCGAATTTTTTTTATATATTAATGAATGCTAAAATTATTCTATAAATTACATTAAAGTATTGTTTCCAAAGTATACTATATTAAAATCTATGATAGAGATCAAGCCAACCAAAGACAAATATGTAATCAGTATGCATGCGTTCATTTGAAAATAATTTGGATTTTTGGCTTAAATTGACTTGCTATTAATTCATTAAAGGCATGTCATGTTTTCAAGTTTTTTTAGACCTTCTGGTGTAATTTTTTAACAAGGGCGTCCAAGCTTTCTATAGCTGAGGGCCTCAGCAAGTCGAAATCCGGCACTGCCCTCGTGGCCATCCATGGGTGGCAATTGGGCTCACATAGACGTGTTAGTTGGGTGGAATAATCACATCAGAAGTTCAGAACTTCGCGAGGCAAAAGTTAGAAACAAAACAGCCGTTGGAATCCTCAGTGAGTTCTCTGTAATCAGAGAGTTAGATGTGGGATTGATTTGAAACATTTACACTGACGATTGCTCTCTTCAAAGCGCGGCCTCCAGCCACATATCGACCTTAAAAGGATTCGACCTCGCTCCCTATTTACGAATTGATCGGGAGATCCACCGCTATCCGTTTCGTTGTTTGGTTAGTTGTTGTTTAAACACACTGTCACAGCAAATATGATTAGCGTCGCTCTCCTCGTTTCTCCAGGCTTGGGTCTAGCACTACCAGAGCACGAGCAGTGGCGGAGATTGAATGTTTCATCCGTTTGAATGGACGCTAAACCATTTAAAGTCCCTGTGTATGGACAGCGCCGTATACAGCCGGATGTTCAAAGCTCTGAAATAAGCCAGTATAATAGAGAGGCAAATCTGAATAACAAGACTCAATATGGACAGGAGCGAAATATTTGGAGGAAGTATAC
This sequence comes from Aporrectodea caliginosa, assembly GCA_020284085.1. NCBI lineage: Eukaryota > Metazoa > Annelida > Clitellata > Crassiclitellata > Lumbricidae > Aporrectodea > Aporrectodea caliginosa. Next base: position 772,089 of record JACEVL010000199.1, read on the forward strand.
GGGAAAATATATTGGGGAAATGTAAGAGGAAATGTACCTATAAGAAGTCTTAAAATAGAACGCAATTCGATGTAATAGAACGTAAATACATGTAAATTCACATTTCAAGTTATAGTAACGCCCGTAAATCACATTTCAGTTTATACTTACGGACGTCAATTTACATTTCGCAGCCAAGCAAAACTTCAGACAATCCATAAGAGCTCTTTAGCAGGTTTATACCTCTGTCCAACACTCTGCTTCAAGTAAGCGCTTCAAGTAGCGTGCTAAAAATTAATGTCAGCTGTGAAGAAATTGTCCAGAATAATCGCGTAGGCTATTCATGCCGTTGCCAAATATAATAAAAATAACAATTATAAGAAAATATGCCAATATTAGTAAAAATATGTAAAATATATTTAGCTAACCTAATGCTCGAAGTTTTGCATAGATTAGCCGCAGGTGTCAAATTGTCTGGAGATATGACAGAATTTGTCGAAATATTGCAGTGGAGTCAAATGTGGATGTCCTCTCAAGATTTTCACATCTAAACTCGTGTGTACTATTATCTTCAAATTTACCGAAATAGTCGACAATTTTACAAATTATTATCAAATACTGCAGTGCTTTACAAAACGTCCCGAACTGTCGTGAAAAATATTGGAAATATATGAATTTTTCAAAATATGCAACATTCTCCAATTACAAAGGTTCAAATTTACAAAATATATCGGTGAACGTAAAAATTCTTGGGCATCCGCATGCACTTCAGCGAGACATAGGACACTTTTCCCTCCTACACAGAACTCATACATTGGACATTTTTGCACACATAATCTGTGATATGTCCCCGTGTTTTTATGTTTACTCCCTATTGCACCGATATCTGTATTTCTTTGAGCAGCCATGTAAAATATCTGGTGCACCTGATAAATTTTAAACTATCTCAAAACTGTCGGAACTCAATCATAATTCTAACTCAAAACTATTGAAACTCTATCTAAAAAACTGTCAGAACACTCTCAAAACTATCGGAACTCTCAAAACTATCGGGAAACTCTCTCAAAACTATTGGAACTCTCTCAAAAAGATCGGAACTCTCTCAAAACCATCGAAACTCTCTCAAAGCCATCGAAACTATCTCAAAACTATCGGAACTCTCTCAAAACTATATCGGAACTCTCTCAAAACTATCCAAACTCTCTCAAAACCATCGAAACTCTCTCAAAACTATCGGAACTATCTCAGAGCAATTGGAATCCTCTCAAAACTATCCAAACTCTCTAAAAACATATGGGAACTACATATTTACCTCAAAATACATGCATGTGCACATGAATCAACATTAATAACTTTCCTAAAAATCTCTTGGCGCATGATCTGTCACTCCAATGCATGCAACGACAAATGATAACCTGGCTACAACGACAACAATGATGATGAACAACTATCGTCATTCATGACGACCAACACCAGACAGCAATGTTGATGATTAAGCACCTCTAATTTTAATCAGTCACTAATTGACACACAGAAGTCAAGCCATATTTAAAAAGTCCTAAAAATCTGAAATCCTTTTCTAGCGCCACCTGTGATCTTATATGAAAACTAAATCCTATATGTACGTGTATGCATGTATGTATGTATATATGTATGTATGTATGAATGTATGTATGTATATATGTATGTATGTATGTATGTATGTATGTATGTATGTATGTATGTATGTATGTATGTATGTATGTATGTATGTATGCATGTATGTTTGTATGTATGTATGTATGTATGTATGTATGTTTGTATGTATGTATGTATGGCAATGTATGTGTATCTCTGTGTGTGTATGTATAGATGCATCTGTATTTCTTCATCCAGTTTTCAGCCCTATAGGACATCTCTAGGACGAACATCAGCAATTTAATAACAAGCACAATAAATAAATAGCATCTTAATTAGTATCGTCAGAAATTAAATATGACAGCTTTCTCATCTTCGTCCGTTTCGCAAATGTCATAAGACGTCTCCAACTTCTGGAAGGCCAGCATGCAACGGGGCGGAAGTGATCGGCAGCGACTCTGGCGGCCGACAAGAGAACTGTCTGGAGACGGCGCGGGGATTTGGTAAGTGGGTGGGTGGGTAGGGTGTAGGGAAAGTTGAATTTATTTGGCGCCAGAATGTCCCATCATCCACCTGCGCCCTCTTCCGTTCAGTTGCGTGCTACTCGATAGTCGATATATTTACAACAATAGGCCATAAATTTCCCCAAATAAATATAATATATATCGTTATTATATACGTATATGTATATATATATATGCATATATAATATAGATATATACATATATATATATATATAATATATCATATATATATGTACCAATTGAATATATATTTGCAATTAAGGAATCATAGCGTGCGTATATTCATACTGTACATACATGTAATTAAATTATATTTATACGCGTACGCGTAGCACTTGCACGCATAGTCTATGTGTTTATGTATATATGAAATTTCAAACATGTATGTACATACTTTTACATAGGTAGCAACTGCTTACATATAATTATGCAGTTGTAAGTAATGTATGCATTATGTTATTATTAATATATTCAAACACGAAGCAGTAGCTTCTACAAATAATCATTCATTGTATAATATACATATTATGTAATTAATATGTGCAATATTTGAATATATAAGAATTCATACATATAGGTATGTCTGTCCATTTGTCACAGTTGATTGACAGTTACATGCGAAGAGCCGCCTGCTGGGCGGAGACAAGTGAAGCCGAGCGAGTGCTGGTTGACACGCCCACCCGACTAACCCCGCCTATCGCCCCGCCTATCGCCCCGCCCCTGCCGGCCCTGAGGTGACCGCTCGGGCCAGGCGTCCGATCAGAGGACGTCCTAACGGGGCCGATAGGGGCGGAGTCTTCGTCGAAGGCGTGGTCGCTGTCGTCGGAGTCCGGGCCGGGTATGGCGCATGGGATCTGGGCGAGATCACCGGGGGCGGAGTCTGGGAGGTGGGCGTCGGCTGCCGCGAGATCGGTGTATGGAGGATGTTCGCCTCGGATTTCGCAGACGACGTTCGTCAGGGACTTGATGTAGTTCTTGGCCAGGGTCAGGGTCTCGATCTTCGACAGCTTCCGGCCGATGCGGACGTGAGGGATGACCTCCCTCAGCTCCTGGAATGCGTCGTTTAGGGAATGCATCCGCTGCCGCTCCCTCTCGTTGCTTTCTATTCGTCGCTGGTTGCGCTCACGTGCGCTGTTCGCCTTGCGACGTCGCAAAGCCCCGCCTCTTGCCCCGCCCACGTCGCTATGATTGGCCGCTTGTCGCGGCAAGCTCCGCCTCCCTTCGACGCCCCCTGCGCTTGACGTGCTGCCATTGGTGGCGGACGAGTCGGAGGAGGCGGAGTTTGTGTAGGGACCTGCGGAATCGAGTTGGCTGAAGTCGACCTCCCAGACGGACTCCGGAGTGTCGAGAAAGACGGATGGAAGCTCCGGAACGACGTTGGGACTGATATCCAGGTGGAGGAAGTTCATATCCGGACGCTTCGCCGTCGATTTCATCATTCTGACGTCAAAACAAGAACAAAACAATATCGAGATTCAGTCGTTAGAGGAAGCTGCACTTAACATCCATCCGCTACTTCCTGTACTAAAACGTACCCAACCACCAACAGTCCCACCCACCAACAGTCCCCACCAACAGTCATCAGTTCCCACCCAACCACACCACACACAGTCCATACCGACCAACATTTCCCACCCAGTCACCCACAGTCCACACATACACTTGCCTTCCCCAGCCACCCACATTCAACAGTCCCCACCTACCTATACTTTCCCCGCCTACTCGCATTCAACAGTTCCCACACACACACACACATTCCCACAATCCCCACCACCCACATTCCCAGCCCATCTACTCACAGTCCCCACACACCTGCTTTCTCCAACCACCCGCAATCAACAGTCCCCACCTACCTACTTTCCCCCGCCTACTCGCATTCAACAGTTCCCTCACACACATTCCTCACCCAGCCACCCACAGCAACCACTCAGCCACCCACAGTTTCCACCCACATTCTCCACCCGTGGTTCCCACCCAATACCCACGGTCTCCACCCAACCACCCACGGTCCCCACCCAACCACCCACGGTCCCCACCCAACCACCCACGGTCCCCACCCAACCACCCACGGTCCCCACCCAACCGTGCACCCACGGTCCCCACCCAACCGTGCACCCACGGTCCCCACCCAACCACCCACGGTCCCCACCCAGCCAGTAGGCGTTCGAAGGGAGGTCGAACATATCGCTGTACTGATTAGAATCGTCAAAACGAAGTCAGGTGCAAAGAGACGCCTAGCAGTCGTTCGAATGAATTTAAAACAGTCGTCATCCACCACCACCTCCTCCTCCTCCTCCTG
>JACEVL010000199.1:786507-791507 GCA_020284085.1 Aporrectodea caliginosa
AATAATAATAATAATAATAATAATAATAATAATAATAATAATAATAATAATAATGAGATGACATTTCAGATAATAATAATAATAACGCCTCTCGCTAACAATTCAACGATTTAATGCGGTTGCGTTCAGAGGCACTTTCACCAGCCAGGAAACAGACGAATAGGGCCATTCCGGATATTTTACATTCTTATAATTAATATTCAAGTCCCTGAGGGATCCTGTATACCTCGGGGCATAAAAAAAAATAATAATAATAATAATAATAATAATTTATTGCCCGGCGCTGAGGAGCGACCAACTCAGCAACACTAAGCCTTACCGTGTTTTAACAATGACAATAATAATAATAATAATAATAATAATAATAATAATAATAATAATAATAATAATAATAATAATAATAATAATAATAATAATAATAACAATAACAATAACAATAACAATAACAATAACAATAACAATAACAATAATAATAATAATAATAATAATAATAATAATAATAATAATAATAATAATAATAATAATAATAATAATAATAATGTCAGTGCGAGATATTTGCCTACAACAATGGCAAAGGTCGGCGTCAATCAATATCATTGGTGTCGATCGTTGTGCAAGGTCGGTCATTGAAGGACACGCAGACCTTCAAATGGAAACCGTGCTTAATCGAAAGAACGGAAACTGTGCTTAATCGACCGAATGGTTTCTGATCAATTGAATCGTTTTTTGCAGCGTAAAAGTTGACGGAACGGACTCAGCCGACAGAGGGCAGCAGTGGAAGTGGATGTGTGCAACAGATGAGGCGGAAAATGCGTCTGTTACGTCTGATTGGAGTCACCTGTGGTAATTCTCGGTGCATCGCTTTGACAACAATATATATATATAAAGTTGACTGGCTGGTTGGCTGGCTGGTTGACTGGCTGGTTGGCTGGCTGGTTGACTGGCTGGTTGACGGTTTCGTTTGTTTTTTGTCCGACAGAACCTCAGGTAGAAACTAGAAAGTCTAGAAGCATGTCCCGCTGGCAGACTGACTGGCTGACTGACTGTCTTTTTGAAATGTTCGTCTGTCAGTCATATTTTGTTAATTCATTCAGTCAGTCAGTCTTCTGTCTGTCTATATGTATGTATGCATGTCTGTATGTCAGTCAGTCTGTCTATCAGTCAGTCAGTTTTCAGTGTGTCGCCTTTTTGTTTGAGTGGTTGGCTAGCTGTCCGTCAGTCCGTTCCTCCGACCGTCAGTCTATCTGTCTGTCTGTCTGTATGTCTCTAGCTGTCTTGCTGGTTGTCTGTCTGTCTGTCTTCCTCTATCCTTCTGAAACGCCTCTTTCCTTCTATACGTCATCATTTTAACAGTACTCTCTTAATTTATCTCTTCCTTTTTTCCTTCTCTTCCTCTCCTACTCCTCTTCCTCTTCCTCCTCTCTTCTTGCATCCGTTGGAAACCACAATTATATAGCGCCAGTACATAATCCCTCACCACCATCCTCCTCTTTCTCCTTCCATCCTTCCGGACTAACAATTAAGCGGAGTCGCGAGCCTGGAAAAAAATTTCCGGAATGGCCTCCGTCGCGCCACCTAGCGGGCTCTTAGGCGGCTTCAATTTCTATCTCTGACCAGACGGTGTTTGCTCAATTTTCGCGGGCAAATATGCCCGTCGGTCAAGGCAGAGAAGGTCGCGGGCATCCACTGCCCGGGCGACCGCCGCTGCTCAGCTACGCTCGGGCAGTGCGACAAAATTTAAGCTTCCCACAGCGGCAACACATCCAGCGCTGAATAAACTACGCAACGTTGCCTTGGTTACGGCGCCATTTTGATCGTGTTTTTGGACGTTTTTGGTCGTCGGGTAGGTGGCGCTGCAGTCATGTTTTATACGCGGCCTTTACTTTGAAGTAATTTAGATCGACGGTCGGACGGAGAGACAGACATACAGACAGACACACAGACAGATAGACGCACACTAAGGCAGACAGGCATAAAAACAGAAAGAGCAACAGGTAAATAGACAGACAGACAGACGCATAAAGACACGCAGACAGATAGACACACGCAGAGGCAGACAGGCAGAAAAAAGAGAAAGAGCAACAGGTCGACAGATAAATAGAGACAGACAGACAGAGAGACAGACGGACGGAGAGACAGGCATTCAGACAGACACATAAAGACAGATATAAAGAAAGAACACACTGAGGCAGACCCGCAGAAAGAAAAACAGAGAGAACAACAGATCGACAGATAAATAGATAGAGAGACAGGCAGACAGACACAGAGACTTCTCTGTTTGATCGTCGTTCCTTAATAGATGGCGCTGCGTGTCTTCGCATCGTGATGACTTTAGCGACATCTACATCGCCACCATCAACAACCGACAACAGAAAACCTATACAGAGCCATCTCCTCCTCTCTACTTCTCCTCCTCCTCCTCTTTCTCCTCCTTCGTCTCTTCCTCCTCCTCCTTCTCCTCCTTCTTCTCTTCCTCTTCCTCCTCTCCTCCTCCTCCTCTCCTCCGCCTTCTCCTCGTCCTCCTTCTCCTCTTTCTCCTCGTCCTCCTTCTCCTCTTTCTCCTTCTCCTCCTACTTCTTCTCCTCCTCTTCTTCCTCCTTCTTCTCCTCCTTCTTCTCTTTCTCCTTCTCCTCCTTCTCCTCCTCCTCCTTCTCCTCATTCTCATTCTCCTTCTCCTTCTCCTCCTCTTCTTCCTCCTCTCCCCTTCTCCTCCTACTTCTCCTCTTTCTCCTTCACCTCCTCCTTCTCCTCCTCCTCTTCCTCCTGTTCTTGCTCCTCCTCCTTTACCTACTCTTTCTTCTTCTCCTCATCATTTTCTACTCCTCAATCAACTCTTCTATATACTCCTCTTACTCTCTCTTATTCTTCCTCCATCATTCTCCTCTTCTATCTCTCCATTCCTTTCTTTGTCCACTTTCCACACTTATATACCAATCCTCCATCTGTGTTTACTCCCCATCCTCCCTCTCTCTTTATTCGTTTCCTTGCTCCCTTGGGCTCCTCTATCTTCCGTTATCTCCCTGTCCTCTTCCTCCTCCTCCTCTTCCTCCTCTTCCTCCTCTTCTTCTGCTCCTGAAATTATTCCCACTCGTTGTCTTATTTTCCTCAGCGAACCTTGCTGTTCAAATGCAGATTAAATTTTCGTGTGTCTAAAGACACACGAAAATTTAAGGACAGACAGACAGACAGACAGACAGACAGACAGACAGACAGACAGACAGACAGACAGACAGACAGACAGACAGACAGACAGACAGACAGACAGACAGACAGACAGACAGACAGACAGACAGACAGACAGACAGACATTTACTTATAACAACTATCAATTGCATACAAATATACAATATATATATGCATACATGCATACGTGCATAAATGCATAAATGCATATATGGCTACATTCGTTCATGCGTGATTATATGCATACCTACATAAACACATACACGATGTAAGGTAATGCGAGATTCACATCTCCCATGCGAAATTACAAGCAACTCTCTTGCCCTCTCTTCCTCCCTCACCGGATGTCGCATTATGCGGACATTCTAGGCATAAATCGTTCGCCCGATTGACGCAAATCTCGCGGGAAAAGCCTTTACCAGCGCCAAGCGGAAGCCACGTGTATATCTCGCGGGCGCAGACTATATTTAGCGCGGACGCGTCCACCGCGCGGGGGTGAGTGGCCGATGCCACTTAGCGGTTGAGGGGGTGATAGGACGGAAGCGAGCGTGGGCGGATGATTTATCGACACTCACGAAGAGGAAGAAGAGGAGGAGGAGGTGGATGAGAAGCGCCGCATATAGTGGTGGTGGCGATTCTCGAACAATTACGTAGCTATTGAAATGGCAATCTGATATATAGTCACTTGAATGCATCAATAAAACTACGTCTGAATTCATATTATGTGAGGATGTTATATGTATATGTATATATAGCGACATTTATGTAGACGCTTACTATAGCGCATTTAATTATCTCTCTCTGCGCCTAGCCGCCAACCTAAGTGGTTCAGTCCGTTGAAGATGGTACAAGAAGTTGGTGGTATGGTATCCCTCTGCCACTGGGTATGAGGCGGACGATGTCCCTCGCAGGGGTAACTGCATGGTCGTAGAGCGTTAGGGCAGTAGAACAGCCACACCAGTGCAAGTGCTTCCTTCACTGGCCATTCCAACAAATGTATCTTTGGAACGAACTCTCAAAAGACATCCTCCGTCACATTGCTCATCCTCTCCGCTTTAGTCAGTCAATCTCACCTCTCCTCCGCTTCTACTCTCTCCTTCAGCTTTCCACTCACGACTGAAACCGAACTCTTCAAGTTCTCCTATCCCGATTCTACCATAGCGCCAACACACACGAGTATACCATCGTAAACGATTATCGCAGTAGCACCATGCTGTCTCCTCGACTTGACCTCCCCAGATTCTGACCTAGAGTTAAGATGTCGACATACTTACGGACTTGATTTTAGATAGCGCCAGCGTATAAGCTGGTCTCCCTTTCGTGGCTTTTATGTGGCGCAAAGATATTTCGGATATTTGCATTCTTTACATTACACCTTGACTCTGTCCTACACTAGTAACCTGAGACCCCTTAGAACGGACGAATCCACTGGCGGCGCACAAGACCTATATATACACACACACACATATATACATGCTATTATATATATATATATGTATATAGGCAAGCATATATATATGTATATAGGCAAGCAGTTGGTCATTTGAACTGAAAGTATGAATGTATGTATGTATGTATGTATTGTATTGTATTGTATTGTATTGTATTGTATTTGAACACTTGTTATAGCGCCTCTACCAGATTTCCCATTCAGAGGCGCTCCCGACTACTGCTGTAGTCGGAGTTTCACGCCGAAGCGCATGAGCAATTGCGAGTGAAGGACTTGCCCAGGGTCCCTACGCGACGGCTTTGAGGTGGATTCGAACCCGCAACCCTCCAGCTGCAAGGCACCGAAACATACCCCCGCGCCCCAGTAT
>JACEVL010000199.1:796507-866507 GCA_020284085.1 Aporrectodea caliginosa
ACACGCAAGCACACACACACACACACACCTATAGGCCCTACTCTATAAAAATGCACACCCACACACCCACCCCAACACACGCACATACATCCACACACACACGCACATACGCAGGCATATACACACAGACACACACACACACACACACACACAGACACACACGCACATACGCACACTCATACACACACCAACACTCACACCATCACACACTTATGCATACACACATACATACATACACACACCCACACACGCACACACACACGCACTCATACACACATCCAAACACGCACATACACAAATACCCACACACGCACATACACACCCACTCACATCCACACATGCGCATACATACATATATACACACCCATACACATGTGCACATAAGCCCTTCCTATAATGGTCCGATCGTTTTCGCTGGTATGAATGAAGTTATTTGTCTGGGAGCTGCGATTGGTTTACGGTCAGTTCAGACGAGTCATTAAAGTCGAGCGATACTTGGATCCACTTTAGAAACAATGAGGTCCATTCATTCCGATTCCGTCTCGTATCAGGACATAAAAACATCGCATGGTGCCTTGACTGCGGATATATATTCGGTCGGAACTAGACTGTACATGTAACTGTATACCCTACACTTTTTATATAGCCCTAGCGTCAGTTTGGCGCCTCTGCCGATCATTTCTCACTCAGATAGCGCTCTGCTGATTGGCTTGATCTTTTTGTTCCTAGACTAGGACTGCCTTGGCTCAACGCCGGGCATTTGCTGTGGTTGGTCCCTCCATTTGGAATGACCTTCCTCCCTCAATAAGGGCTAAACTAATGACTGGTTTTTCCTCATCGGTCTCTCATTCTGGTTTCTTTTCTCCCGAGGTTTCCGTGCTGAGAGCGCCTCTGAGTAGTTATTCTGCGAGAAGCGCTATATAAATCTATAGATACGATACGATACGATTTTTCAGTGAATTTCTCGGGTGAGGTCCTTCACCACCGCTGCCCCTTTGAATGGGTGCCACGCCGGACCGTGCTAGTCCGAGAGTTAAATCCTTGAAATAGGCTAAACCGCAAACGGGATGCGAACCGGAACCGCATGGGACATACGTCGTTATCGATGTAGCTAGAGTTAAACAGGCCTATTATATATACACGATAGATCATTTCAGAAGGCTCTAGCATGTTTGCTCACCTTCTCCTATACTCAGTTGTGCATTGGCACAGTGGCTTAGTAATCGTAACTTTGATTGTAATTATATTTGCAGGTTGATATGGCGCCAGTATAAGAGGAATATTTAGGCTAATAATGCATTCATTCATTGGCTCGTTTAATTAGGCTAATTGTCCATGTCTTCTTGTGGGCTTGTTCAGTAAGTGTTCAAATAAGCAAGTAGAAATAGGTCTCACTAGCATTTCTGGCTGATTTTTAGATGAATCTGCCTGATAATGGAAACTGCCCCACAGATGTGTGGGGTTGTTGGGCCCCTCAGGTGTGGGGCCCCAGCTCGTCCGAACATGCCTTAATCTGTCTCTGCCCTTCATTTATTCGTTCGTTCAATCATTCACTCAATCTCGCATTCATTCAATTTTCATCCATTCATTCCATATTTCATTAATATTCAATCTTTCGTACGCTTGTGTATTAGGCTAATGAATGTATCCATCTGCAATGCAGATCATCTATGTTACTTAAGCAGATCCCTGGCCTCACATTGTGTCTCTGACATCGATGAGATTATATAATGATGTAGAGATTGATTGAGCAGACATCCTCTGACATCCGAACTCCTCGCTCGACCAACAGTGGCGCCACCGGTGACCAGAAACCCAGACACTGGCTAGACAATGTCATACACGACGTCTTCTAAACTAAAGACGTCAATTATAAATAGCCTATCCCTCGCACATCAACTGCTGGCTAGATCGGCAAAATATCCTTCGGGGTGGGGCGGGCAAATTATCTGCTGCTCCCTGCTAGCGACTGTATAACCTTGTCTCTGGTCTACTACCTTGCTCAAGAAATAAACGTCATGCTTCCTGTTTAGCTCTGCCGTTAGCTCATTTGATCAACCATTGTTCCTGACTTGATGAAGATTGCCAAAGTTAATCCTATATTCAAAACTAGTAGCTCTCATGATAATATCATATTATGATTAATTATCCAGTATCGACCCATCTCGACCTTGACTATTTTCTCGAATAATTATACTTGAAAAGGTTGTTTATATGTATATATAAGAGACTATATGATTTCTTAAATGCGAACCAGGTTTTGTATGATAGCCAATTCGCTTTTAGAAGGAATCATTCCACTGCTTTGGCTGTAATTGAAACGGTTGATCGAATTTCTGAATCTATGGATTCCCATAAACAAACACTGGATGTTTTGCTCGGTCTTTCTAAAGCCTTCGATTACATCCGGAATAATATCCTATTGGACAAACTATCTCATTATGGCATTCGTAGATTACCATTGGACTGGTTTAGATCTTTCCTTACTAACAGATTTCAGTTTGTTTCTTATGCTGGCTCTATTTCTGAACTACTTCCCATTCTCTGTGGGGGTTCCTCCAGGGGTTTGACCCTCTACTTATCTTAATCTATATTAATGACGTTTCTCATTGCTCTTCGGGCGGCGTTTGCCGTAGATGACTTTGTCTGTCGTGATGGCCTTAACATCATAGACTAGAGTCGTTGTTGGATGGGCGCCGTTGTTGGCTGCCAGCTTTGTTTGTTTTCCGTATTTTATATGTATGTAAACCAGAGTGCGGTTAGCAACTGGTAAAATAAAGAATATACTTACTTACTTACTTACTAAGACCCTTTTTTTATACTGTTTGTGAAGATTTTTTCGAGTTTTAATTCAACAAACGAAGATTCAATAACGTACATTAACGAAATCTTACAACAGTCAACTATATACACTATAGATCTATACACACGTTGGTTAGTCTCAGTCCGTCGAGAAGTAACATCGCAGATCATCGTGTAGAACCCTCTTCCTCGCACAAGAGCTAAAACATTGACTACCCGATCAGCCTTATTTCGTTCCCGCCTCTCCTAGCGCCCACACTTCCGGCGGACCACCTCCCTGGTCAGTCATTAGTCAGTTATAGGCCTACCTAAATAGCCTACAACTCGGCGCACACTCATGAGTGCCTATTTGCAGGTGCAAAGGGTCTAATAACTCTTTCAGGGCCCAAGCATAATTAGGCCTACAGCCCTATTCGTCACACTGTTTGCTGATGACATTACTGCTTTTTCTCTTCAACTAGGCTGGTGCATCTTTTCCAGGACATGACTCTCGAACTTAATCTCTCCAGCTGGTTCTATGCCAACTTTTTATTGCTTAATATAAAGAATTCTAACTATGTCTTGATCAGTGTTCCTAGATCTACCAACGCTAACCTAAACATACAACCCCATCTAATATATTCTGTTGAATTAAAACGTGTTTCTAATGTAAAATTGTTAGGCCTACTTAACTGGCGTGACCATATTTTGATGGTTAAAAACTAAGTATCCAAAGTGGTGGGCATTATCAACACACTCAAATGGAAACTGCCTACTGGTATCCTACGGAATTTATATAAAGCTCTTATGTTGCCCTACTTAACGTATTGTAGGCCTACTTCTGCTTGGGCTGGAGGCTCTCTTAATCGCCTCAAACCTATTTCTTACTCCAGAAGAGATTGGTTAGAAATTTATTACGGGTGCGCATTATCTTGACCATACAGTTCTCCGCTATTCAAGTCCCTTAATTTACTCTCCATATATGATATTTATCGCCATCAAAATAATGACCATGGCCACTCTTATGTATAAACATCATTCGGGTTTTCTTTCTTCCATATCTACATTTTTTCACATTTAATTGTGATCTTCACCAATACAACACTCGCAAGAAAAAGGACAATCTAGAATTGGGGCACGCTCATCCTCGGTTCGAGTTATGGGTCCTAAATTATGGAATTCTATTGACCCTACTATAGCCTACGATCTGCCCTTTCTCTTTCGTTCTTTAAATATAGGCTACTTTTAAATCTTTACTAGTCTCTCAGTAGGCCTACTAAATTCTGTTACATTATACATGTAGGCTACTAGAATAATATTGCAGACATCTACGTAGTATTTCCTATTATTCGCTGTAGGCTAGGTATTATCTATTATGGGTTCTAGTAGGCCTACCCACTCGATCTATCCATATCGTTCTTCTATCTATGATAAGTAGAGCTGGTCGTTTAACGCGATATTAACACGATTAATGCGTTAATTAATTAAAGCGATTAAATTTTGTAACGCAGTTAACGCGATAGTCAGTGCGCCCAATTATTTCTAGAAATGCGCTAATACAATTCTTGATAAAACCGCTCAGTTTAAACTTTAAACTAAAAAAAGTAAAAACAAGTAGTAAAAGCATGTTTGCTTTTTGTTTATTGACTGCAAGCATTTATATAGCGTATATAAAGGACGTCCACAAAATGGCTGATCAATGAAACACGACGAGCGCATCACAATAATTCATAGCCTTTTATTAAACCTCAGATGTCGTCCGTATCCTCACTTCAGTTGCACATCTTACCCATTGGCTGCGTACAAATTCTTAAAACGCTGCGACCAACCAAACTAATTAGCAGTTAAAACAAGAAAAAATATAATTATGTATTTTATTACGCGCCAATATCCAATGACTAATCGATGGCGCTGAGCAATTGTGAGTGAAGGACTTGTTCAAGGTCCCTACACAGTAACCGTCTCAGAGGAGGAGGTTCAAGTCCGGACTCTCTGCGATACAAGGCGAGCGCCCTAAACAATCGGCTACGCCGCTACCGTGTCCCACATTTAGGCTACATCTGAGAAAAGCCGAGTGGAATGCTTACAGAGAGCTCAGGGATAGGCAAAGTACTCGGAGAAATGTAATTGAATTACAAATTACTTTGAGACATGAAATGTAATTTCACATTACAAAATACATGGGAAATGTAATTGAATCACAAATTGCAAATTACGTGATTTTCAAGTAATTTCAATTACGTAATTTTAATTACTGCCCATCCCTGCGAGAGCTTTGAGCAAAGGCCGATTCACTTTATGGCAGCCAAGTATGCCGTGAAAACACTTAGGGTAAAGCCAAATGTAAACAGCTTTTAAAGCATTCATAATTGCTATTGATATACGCTGGACTTAAAAAGTGCTTTATTTATTTAAGCTGCTTAAGCAGTCACTGCTCGTTTCAAGCTCTTAAAAGCAATTTTAATGGGAAGGCAAAAAAGGGTAGGGGTCCAAAGCAAGTCAATATTTGGGACCTTCTTTATGACGACTCCCTACTTAACGAACATCACGAGGTGCATGATAGCCTACAGTGCTGGACTGTCAACTGAGAGGTCAAAGGTTCAAATCCCCATCATGGGAAAGGTTTATGTAGAGACAATGGCTCCCTCTGTACCATAACGAGTACACTGACCATACACTGTTGGTTGGAGGATCAGATGACGAGGGAGAGGACTTGCAAACCGCCCTCATAAGCCGAGGCTAAGAAAATGAAGTCGCTAACATGTCGTACCCTTGGCTGTTTTTGAGGTCTCACATAAGGGCATGCTCTTTTTCCCCAACACACCAAGACCATGGCGCTGTCAAAGTCAACAAATTCCATTTATATGTAAAACGTAACTTTAGTCTAAAATGATTGAGCACAATTAGTTGGCTCAATAGAAGTTCTTAGATTATTACATGTAACATCAACATATTTTCAAAAATCATCCACTTTAATTCCGGCCAAACAGCATCAACAGATTTCAACATCGCGCCGCAATTCTCTGCTTTCATCGACTGCAAAAATAACGACAAAAAATTTGGCAAGGTCGAGGACAGTCCGACAGCCTGCATAAGCCGAGGCCAAGAAAATGAAGGCCAGAGAACGTTTTGGCGCTACTACGATAACTGGACACGTTAGGCTGACTGTTGAATTTGTTTACGAAAACAAAATATTTTTCTGGAATATTTTTTAAAATTTGATTTATAATCATAATCAGAAGAACTGCATTAAACAATGTTTGCGTTACAGCAAAAGCAGATTTTTATAGAGCACCAAAGTATTTTTATAACTCCTTTAGAAAGCTTCTGAAAGGCATTTAGGTCTGAACTGGTGCAATACTCTTTTCCAAATCTCGAAATGTGGCTAAAAATTTGAGGGAGGAATTTTCGACGTTTTCTGTTGAAACCTGCAACAATTGTTCATAATACTATGTACATCTTTGCAAAAGTCTTTTTGTGTGTTTTTTCGATGCCTGTTATCATAGCAGAAAGCTGAATATCAGCCTCCTTTTCGATTTACAGCCGAGCTACGAGCGTTTTAGAATCGTTTCGCTGTGCGAAAGAATCTAAAATGTGCACCAACAAAGTCGAATGACTACTTGTCTTCTTTGTGCGACTTGTTCTTATGCTTCTTGTGCTTCTTCTGCTTCTTGTGTCTCTTCTTTTGTTTCGAAGCCTTCACTTCCTCGCTCTCCGACGACGACTCGTGTCGCCGACTTCGCTCTGCCTGCACGGCCGTCGCTGGCGCTCGCGACTCCTCATAATCCGACGATCCGCTCTCGTTGTAGTCCGGCTCAAACTTATCCTCATCCATGAAGACGGAAGCCTTGCGATCGCGGACGCTTGCACTCCTTCTCGACGTCTCGTCCTTGAACTTTGAACCTGAAGCGGAGGACGGTGCTGCGTCGCGGCCTTTCTCAGCCTTCTTCGATGGCCTCGGTTCTTCTTCCCGTCGGGCGCTGGTCGACTCGCTCCGTATTTTCTCTATAGATCTGCGACTGTCGCCTTCGCCTTTCCTCAACAGATCCTTCTGCGACGACTCTTTCCGTGACTCTGATCGCTCGAGCTTTTCGACGCCGTGCGATGACTTCGCGCTGACTTTCGGTGCCGACTCCTTTGTGGCGGTCGCCGACACAGTGACCTTCATCGACAACGACGTTGGGCCTTGGACGACTTTTCGACTGTGGCTTGACGTGGCCTCGTGACGCTTCTCCTGCTTCCTGTCTGTTTCCAGCTTTTGTGGAGGTGGTGGCGGAGACTTGGAATCGGTGCTGATGCGGTGGACGCTGGAGCGTGGTGGAGGAGAGCACACCGCTGACACGACAGATGGACGGGGTTTCTGGCGTATGGCGTTGTCGGCGCTTTCGAGAACGGACCTGGTGGAAAAAGCACTATACTGTAAACAAGGACATGGCCAGAAAACAATTTCGGTGGTTTCCACTTGGGGGTTTTCCATTGGACATGGTTGCAGAGTGAGGGGTCAGTTTTGAAAAGTTAAACGCCTTTTTCGGCAATTATTTATTGGTGGGGGGTTTTAAGCCATAAACCCCTAAATATGCCCATGACTGTGAGGAAAATTTATGATCACCGACTGAAAAATTTAGTAGGATTATTAACACAACACAAAAATTGCATAGTGCTCCTATGGTCAACACACCAGAAAAATTTGCATAGCACCTCCTACAGTTAATACCCATGGTTTATGATAAACCAACCCAAATATCTGCATTTACCCCTATGGTCACCCAACGCAAAATATGTTCATAAGATCAACTGCCCTAAAATGTGCATTTAACCCTATAATCAACACCCCATTTCAACCGAGAAATGCAATTCCCCAAACCAAATACGCTCAATTCTGGTTTCCCTACCTACTGCTTTTCAGCTGAGCTTTCCACTCATTAAAGAAAACCTTTTTCATCGCAAACAGGCAGAAATAATGAATACAACCAAGAACAAAAACAAAGAAATCAAGCACAAACGTTAATTAGAAGTCATTAGCATATCAGCTTGCTGTACACATGTCATTAACTTGCTATACATTGAGTAATGGCATCATCTTTATTCATCAACACCAATGCTTTATGCACACCAGGCAGAAGTGTGGTCCAACCCCTAACTAAATGCACCGGTGGAACATGTTCACACAACTGGAAACATTAATACTATAAAACTAATAGTGACATAGACTCAGGTTATCTGATATCTTATATATGTATAATTTTATCCACTTTAGGTCTGCACTTGGCTGAGGTTGGCTCACACGACTTTTAAACACTTCCCAGGACACTGCTTCCAGTTTCCTCTTTTGCTAACTAATTATGTAATTGTAGTTCTTTATGACATTTCAAACAGGTTACCGCAGAGAGTGCCTTTGATTTTTTTGCTCTTTGAGTGGCGCTATATAAATGTTCGATTACAATTGATAATAACAACTATGAGAAAGCCTGTATAGATACTTTTCAAGTAAAGTAATTCTGCTTACCGTGGAAGATTTGTGGCTCGATCGCGTTCCTTTCCCTTCTGTCTGGGCGGTGGAACATCCAGATCGCTGTCGGATAGGTTGCTCTCCCATTTCGAAGCCCCAGGGACGTTCGCGATAAGGATATCTTCAGCCGACGGAGAGGTCTTCTTCTTCCCTGGTTGACGCTCAGATTTCTTCAAGCGGCCGCTAACCGCAACCTCGTGCGAAACAGGCTTTTCCTTTGGAGCCAATTTCTCTTTCTTCTCCTTAGTCGGAGCCGGGTCGAGGGTGGCAGTCTTCGATCTCGATCCTCGGCTGGATCGCTCCGATCCGGAGGAGCTGTCCTTGGCGTGAGACGTGGTGGCCTTGTAGGCAGTCGAACTGGTGGAGTCCGGAGCTGGTTCCTTCGAGACGGGCTTCTCCTTTCTTGCCAGGTCCGGTTTGAGATCGACTGCATCAGAGGCCTCCGCTTTAACTGGCTGCCTCTCCTTGTTCGGTCGGTCGACTGTTTCCCTCGACTGGTCTTCCTTAACGGTCCCCCAGACGGGTTCCTCTGGGGGCCTCTCCTGTTTTACCCTGGCCGGTTCTCGGATCTCATCTTCTGGTTTCTTGCGTTCCAGTTCTCTTGGGACTACCTCTTCTTTCACTTCACGCACTGGCTCTTCCTTCTCGCGTTCCCGCACCCCGTCCCGTTCGTTTCCGTCGAACCGGGCGCGTGTCACAGCCACTGGACGACTCACTAAGGTCGCTGCACCAATCACTGGAATGCTTGACGCCTCTTCCTGAGGCTCTGCATTTTCTTTGTCCCACGATGCCTTACCAGGAACTCCTCTTGTCGACTCGATCGCTCCTCTTGATTCGATCGCTCCTCTTGATTCGATCGCTCCTCTTGAGTCGATCGCTCCTCTCGAGTCGATCGCCCCTCTTGAGTCGATCGGTCCTCTTGATTCGACAGCACCTCTTGAGTCGATCGCTCCTCTTGATTCGATCGCTCCTCTTGTCGAGCCGATTGCTCCTCTTGTTGAGTCGATTGCTCGTTCCGTTTCGTCCTCTCTGGCATCAACCTTGCTTCGGCGTTGGTCTCTGTTTATGTCCCTTTCATGACTTCGGCCTCGAACGTCATCCTTCTCTCGACTTCGTCCTCGAACGTCGCCCCTCTCTCGACTTCGGCCTCGGCCATCATCCCTTTCCAGACTTCGACCTCGACCTTCAAGTCGATCACGACTCGGCCCCAGATTCTCCACCCTATCTCGACTCCTCCCTTTTGCGTCCTCCCTTCGTTCGTCATCGCGCCTTCTCTCCGACTTTACTGGCGCACGACTTGGCCTTTCCGACTCGGCCGCTGCAACCGCGTGAGGCCGATGATCCTTCTCAGACCTGATGTTCGTGCGGACGTCCTTTCTCTTGTCCCTCTCCTTGGCCTTGTCTACCGGTGACCTCCGAAACTCGTCCCTTTCACTTCTGCCGCGAGTCGGTCTGTCCTTCTCCTTCAAGTCAAGTCGTGGTCGTTTTGGTGACCTGTCCCGGCGAAACCGTGAAGGATCTCCAGGTGACCTTGACCTCTTGGGTGGCCGTGGCGAGTGTGACCTTGACCTCGACCTTGGCATTGGCCTAGAGTGTGTTCGTCCCGCGTGATCGTAGGGCGTAGGATAGCCTTGGGTGAAGCTCCCATATTTGTCATACCAGTCCTGCCACATCTGGTAATATTCCGTCCAGCGTGGATCGTATTTTTCAGGATATCTTGAAATCAAAAAGAACAATTGCTAATTTGCTTCTCATTTGTATGCAAAAATACTTAGCTGAGGAAATTGCAAAACCTTAGACCTATTCTAATATCAGGACTTCTAGGTCACATTAAATAAATTCTTAATTCTTGTTATTCGATCAGTTTGAACACTTTGCTCATATGACATCATACAATCCATCTCTGATATGATCACAAATTCTCTCTTCTCTTAATTCATAATGATCTGCAATTGCAGGATCATCAAATCCTCATAATATCAATCTCAAAAAGAAGCAATAATAATAATAATAATCTTCATTTAATATTTTCAAACTGACAATTATGCAGGAAGATTACAATTCAGTATGAACGGATGATTACAAGTTATTACAGGAGTCGAATTTAACTGTATGCGGCAGCCATGCAAGGCGCCCATCACGTCCAACATCTCATTTACCAAAGCGCCATCCCGCGAATGATAGGCTGAGTGGACCTTTGGGAGGGTTGCAAGAAGCGATCTCGCTTCCTACTGCTCTTCACGCCTCTATGAAAGTTTACATAGTCGCGAAGGAAAACAAATGAAACTTTTCACCTATTTCAACCTCTTTTCAGCAAACACTGCAAGACCATGTTGTTCGACAATGGTATTATTATGTTACTTACATAAATAGATAAAGTTTTAGTAGTAAATTTTCAGAAACTCAACCAACTTAATCTAAACTAAATTTTCTCATTGAAACGACGCAAACCCAAAACCGCTAAAGCATATCTTCACCTGAAGTAGGAGGTGCTCCGGTTGTCGTATCGAAGCGGTGAGCTGTACACACCGCCTCTAGGTCTGTCTGGCGGAGTGAACCTGGATGGTCCAGCGTCTGGAGGTCGAGGCCGAGCCTGGGACGGACCGCGCGACCGGTCGCGGGATTTCCTGCGCGGCGACAGGGATTTCCGCTGAGGTCTTTTCGGTGGCAGCGGACTTCTTCCGCGGCTTGCCGGAGATCGAGATCGCAGAGGTCGTTTCTTGGGTAGTGGCGATCGAGTTAGTGACCTTGTGGGCGAGCGAGTCGCCTTGCGTCGTGGCAACGACCGTGACCTGGTTCTCGAACGAGGTCGGGGCGAGCGGGTGAACGATCGCGACCTGGGTCGCTTGGGCGGCGGGCTTCGGCTCCGGGATCTGGAATATTTCCGAGGTGGAGTGAGCGAACGCTTTGGAGTGAAGGATTTCTTTCGTGGCACGTACGGAGACCGGGTCCTTGACTTCGATCGCGGAAACACCCGGGACCTCGATCGAGAACGTGTGATCGATCGGCTGCGACGCACAGGCGACTTGACTGGCGATCGGGAGCGCGATCGAGACAGACTTCGTGATCGCTTTTTGACCGAACTGAAAGCATTAAAAAGAAGACGTAAAAATCTTGACCTGACAATGCAATCAGCTTATCCTACGACTGCATGATCGAAAATCTTATAGCATCTATTCAAGAGGATCCATAAGGGAAGGCTACTAGATTGCTGTGCAGCTCCATTCATCAGTGGTCAGCAAATGCTGGGAACTGGTCAGCAGTGCTCCAAGTGAAATATCCTTTGTGTCTTTGCAATAAAGAGACAGCCACGTAGGTGTGCAAGTAAGTAAGTATATTCTTTATTTATCCAACTGCATAAACATTTTTCTCATTAAATTTTCAGCCTGTGGGACAATTCGGTCTGGTGTCAATAAAAGTCTTGAATTGAGATGCAGGGAATAGGGGTGTCTTTACAGGAGGGAGAGCGGGTTCAGAACATGGCCCGGATCCACCAAGGCAGCAGTAAAGAGGTTCCCATCTGCCGTTCTATGTAGCTGGACTTTATAAAGCCATAATAGGATCATCTCCAACATGCCTCTCTCTCAACAGTCATTTAGACGTCAAAGTATCCTTTGCAAAAACACAACCACAGGACACATTCCTAAACCTCCAGACTCATGAGTCATTACTCATTTACCATCCTCGGAAGAATGAAGAGTTTAGTGCTATTCCAGTGATCCAACCACCTGCCCTTACGGGTTGCATAACATCACGAGACAATGGTAGCTGTTATGGGACACAACAGCCAAGTGGTCAGAGCGCTCACCTTGTAACGTACAGGCCGAGTACGGCTTCAAGCCTCGTCCCCGAGAAGGCTACGATTATAGCATGTTCTTCACTCACAATTGCTCAACGCCATCGATTGATGCTTGGCCATTAGATATAGAGGTGCTTAATAAATGCATAATATTAATAATAATGATTCTAATAATACTAATGATAATAAAAATCATAAAAGTCAGGATCACTACCCATCGGGAACCAATATCCAAGATCTCAAGCATCTGGTGAGGAGTTTCTCTTGAGGTGGCGCTATATAAATTACGATACCAACGGACAATCGCAGCTATCAACGGATGGACTTCATCCCACCACTCACCGTGATCGTGTCCTCGACCTTGACTTGGTGAAAGAGCGTGACCTTGAGCGTGGCGACCTTGAGCGTGGCGACCTGAAGGCAGGCGCTCCCTTTGACCGATTCTTCTTCAACAGCTCCTCAAAGTCATCCATCGGATCGGCTCTCTTGCGACTCACCGTCGACTCTGACGGCTCCTGGGTCTTCTTCCTGTTAAATGTTCAATCATTCAATCAGTCATTCAGAGCATTTATATAGCAGCTCTTCAAGATACCACTTATTAATCAGAGGGCAATTGTAATGTAAAGGGTTGCTTATGGAAGTCACGTATTCTAACGTAAAGAGTTGCTTATGGAAGTCACGTATTGTAACGTAAAGGGTTGCTTATGGAAGTCACATATTCTAACGTAAAGAGTTGCTTATGGAAGTTACATATTGTAACGTAAAGGGTTGCTTATGGAAGTTGGATTGTAAAGGGTTGCTTATGGAAGTCACGTATTGTAACATAAAGGGTTGCTTATGGAAGCGACATATTGTAAAGTAAAGGGTTGCTTATGGAAGTCACATATTGTAACGTAAAGAGTTGCTTATGGAAGTCACATATTGTAACATAAAGGTTGTACCGTATAAGGAAGTCGTTATAACATACCGGGTTGCTTATGGAAGTCACATTATGTAATGTAAAAGTTTAATGTAAAGTGCAATGTAAAGTTGTGTAATGATCAGAACAGGCAAGACAAGTTACTCACTTTCGTTCGAGCTCGAGGAGTCTTTCCTTCTCACGGTAGAATTCCTCTTCTGTGAGAGGAACGGGAGGTGGCATGTTCGCTCCAGTGGGTGGAATCAACGGCGGAATGAATCCAGGCGGTGGACCCATCATTATATCTGGTCCCATCAGTCGCGGAACTTGTCCTACAAACATCAGTCAGCATCAACCTATCATTATGCAATCAAACGTATCTGAACAACATCTTCAGATCCATAAGTTTAAGATTAGATTAGTTTAAGGTTCAGATATGTTTATGATTAGATTAGTATTAGATTAGTTTAAGATTAGATTAATTTAAGATTAGATCTCCTATATGACGACACCTTACTTAACGAACATCAAGAGGAGTCAGATTAAGGTCAGATTAGTTTAAGATCAGATTAGTAATTCCACCTTGAGGAGGAGGGCCACGGTTGAAGACCATCTGAGGAGGAGGTGGACCACCCGAGTGCATCTGGGTCGGCACCCGGATGACACCTGTCACTGGAGGGGTCATTCCAGGTGGCGCCTGCTGAGAAGGTGCCCGTCCTGGCGGTGCGCCCTGGGGCATCGTGTGCCCGGGAATCTGGTTTGGCGAGATCGGACCGACGACTTGAGAAGGTGGAGGGAACCTGTGGTCTGGTTGAGCTGGCGGAGCAAAGCGATGCTCGCCGGAGGATGGCGGTGGACCCAGGCGTCGAGCTCCGACGGAAGAAGGTCGGAGGATCATCGTGCGCTGGAGTCCGCGACCTTGAACCAATACACCTGGAGGAGGAAACAACTTCAATAGAGCCATTTCATAACCGAACAAGGTCAACATACACCTTAACGTCTTTCCAACTCAGTCCAATCGAATTACTTTTATCAAGTCATATTGCACACGGCAACAATTGATGGTCACTTCTAAGTGAAACTACATATTCTAATCTACACTGTATTCACTGCTATAATGCCATTATCCCAATGCACTGCACCTCCAAGCAGCTTCCTTGAAGGGACGCTTTATAAATTCGTCAAATTGCATCAAGTAATCTCAGAGTCATTCTGATATCATAGTCCTTTAACAGCTGCTACTGACAACGTTGTATAAATTGTCATAATTACAATTATACCAAAGACCCACAAGATCGGATTTTAGTCCAGACGTGAAAGGCATACTTGCAGACTGGACAAAAAACAGCTAGTAAACTCTAAAGCCTCAGACTAGTGGTCAAGAAACATTTTGCCATTAACACTCTAAGTGACCTTTAATCAACAATGTTAAGTGTGAAGCTTAGAGAAAAGCCGAATCTACAACAGCATCGGGTGGACATACTCTTAGAAAGTAGGGTATTACTTGAACAATGACAAAATAACTGGTAAATTCTCAAAGCAGAACTCTTACCGCGTGTCATTGGACCAGGCCATCGACCTGGGTGAGCCGGTCTTTGGCGCTGGAAAAAATACAGCAGCAAAATCACATATCAATATATATGTATGTGCCAGACCACTTGTATAACACCCTTTTGGTAACTCACAAGGGCGTTCCAGCAAGGTAACCAAGGAATCACCGAACAAATGTGCTCTTAAAATCTCACATTCACCTTTAAGAAATGCCATAAGTGCTTCATATGCACTTGCAAATTTATTTAACTTGCCAAATAAAACCAATAAAACCTAAAATAAGATCAATAAAAGCTACATAAAATCAATACAAACTAAAATAAGATCAATATGTGCAAAATCAATACTACATGCTAACTGAAAACGATCAATATACAATACATGTTAAAACGAGATCAGTGAGTGCTAATACAATATCAATAAGAGCTAATATGAGATTAATACGTGATAAAAGAAGATCAATACGTGCTAATATGAGACCAATACAAGCTAGATTTTGCAATGTCCAACTTATTTAAAGTGCACAACCCTGGAGCTATTAGACATCCTCGCAACAGTCTTTGGGAATCCTGTCATGAATCGCATCATTTCCACAGTTCCGCTGTAAATGGTATCCACGTATCAGACCATGTAACATCAGAATTCACACTATAACGAAGTGCATGATGCTGAGGTCACGGTATTTCGGTTTTAACAGCCAAATACGGCAGTTAACAGTTTAAAGAAGTGACAAAAGATTTCTCTCAACAAACCATTGGTATTGCGTGGTGAACGCCATGCTGGTCAATGTACACAGTAGAAACCTGCGGTCGATGCCCACCTTGATTCCTGAACAAAGCAACTGCTCTCGTTAGTCTCAGGTAAGAATGTGATATGAGATATAACATTATGTTATGATATGACCAGTTAAGAGGAAGAGTAAACGTAAGGTTAGTCTGGAACTTGCAGTCAAGCAGTCAGCCTGCATACAGGCTGATTGTAAAATATTGTTGGTCAGGCAAGGTAACTTAGAGTAACACATGGTAAGATGGGTAGGACATGGTAAGATAGGGTAGGACATGGTAAGGGTAGGACATGGTAACACATATTACATATTAATTCTTAACACATATTACATATTAATTATCAATAACACATATCACTAACGTAATAGATGTTTGCCTGTCCTAAGACAGCTGAGAAGAATTTGAAAAATCATCCTGCGGGCCACATGCCTGTCATTATATTAAATATTCATTTAATCCCAAATTAAATAAATCTATAGCATAACAAAAGTTGACTTCATGACATGACATTTCTGTTCTATTAGTTATAGATTACCCATATACAAAGATAATATAAAAATGTGTTTAATAGTCAATTTAACCCGCAGAACTAACACCCAAACCAGGGCACAACAGCAGAAAGCACACTCACGTTGGCGATGAATGAATGACCGCATGTGACATCGTCATCCCCACAGAGTGCGCGACGTTCGGCTGCTGGTAATGCGCCACCGAATACGGAGGCGAATAGATCGCCATCGTTGGCACGGCGTTCGACGGCTGCTGGCTCGTACCGACGCTCTGGAGCACATAGCCGGGCGGCAGGGTCTGTGCCGAATGGTACGCTTCGCTCGCGAGCTGCTGCGAGGGACCGCCGGAGATCCTGCCATCCGGATAATGGGCTTCTTTCGATGCCATCTCCGCCTGGGCTGCTTTGATCACCTGTGGCGGCATTCCGACCAGATGAGCTGGAATGGTGGCTGAATGACGCTCCGGTTCCTGTCTCTGTGGTGGTGGTTTTGGCGGTGCCACTGTCTTGGGCGGCGGTGGAGCCACGACGGGTGCTTCCTCCTGCTGTTGGTTGCGACGCTTGATCGTCGTGTATCCGGTCTCGTTCTGGAAGTTGTTGACAGCTGTACGCATGAACTTGTTCGGGATGAGTGCGTCCGGAGAGATGCCAGTCTCCTTGCAGAGAGGGCAGACATGGTCGTCTGAGTCCAGCAGGGAGTCTCGAATACCTGGCACGCGAGAAAAGAACCATTAATAACATATATTTTATCAGTAAGCAAAGAAAACAGTGCACAGGAAGAGTCATAAGTGGTGGGCCCACGCACACACATAGAGCCCAAACAAAGAATTCCCATCCACATCCAGCATCACATTCAGGATTTCCTGGCCAACAGCGTTAAGCACTAAAAGGTGGTAGCATCCGCTCACATAATAACTCATTTGTGCATAACACATTTGTGTATAACTCGTTTGAGCATAACTCGTTTGAGTAGAACTCGTTTGAGCATAACTCGAATGAGTATAACTCATCTACAGGGTTTCTGCTTTGGTGTGGCATTGCCTCCTGGGTTAGGCCCAGCATATTTGAGGGAGCATTGCTGCTTCACTCTGGGTGTTTGGGTCGCTACTCCCACTGCTCTTCTGCGCTGAATGAGCTTCTTGTCCCCTATGCACAAACCTCTATTAGGCAGCCATCATGCTTTTTCTTGTGTTGGCCCCAATATCTGGAATGGACTTCTTCTGACACTGCGCTCCTTGTGCTACCGATACCTTCTATTCCCATCTTAAGACAGGCCTCTTCAGCTGGGCTGAGTCGGGAGCGTCCCTGATTAGTTACCCAGAAAGGGCGCTATACAAACCTAGTCAATGAATGACTAATAAATGAATGAATAATGGCACTGCACAGCCGACATCACAAATCATCTCAGCTACTCGCTTTCCAGGAACAGAGAAATCTGAGCGATCGAAAAGATGAAAAATTGAAGGTATATAATTTTCCACTTACATTCGTCACACGAGCTGTTGCCACAGCAGGGAGCCACGACGGCATCGATCAGCAAGTCCTTGCAGACGGGGCAGAGCAATTCCCCTGGAATGATCTTCTCTTCCTGCTTTCGTTCTGGACTGTCCGACTTCACGAATGGTGGCTTCTCCTTCTTGCCCTGCTTGTAGGCGATCCTAGAAACAGGAAGAAGGTCACAGACATGTTAAGCCAATGAAGGCTCTTTAAGTGGATGTGTGTATCTATGTGTGCATATAATCCATATATGTATGCGTCTGAATGTACGTGTGTGTGTGTATGAACGTATATATGTATTTATGCAATGTATGTATTTAAGCAAATATGTACAATAGCAATGGATAACACGCTGGCATGGAGAACGTGAGGTACCGAGTTCGAGTCCCGTAGGGCGGATATGCTTTGTAGGCTGCTATTAGCGCCGTTGTATTGCAAGCTGTCTGTTCTGTTAGTAGTTAAGATTTAAATTGCATAACATGTAAATGTACAGCGCAGTGCGTTTGTCAGGCGCTTAATAAAGAAAAGATTATTATTACTATTATTACAATGCATGTATTTATATACATGTATGTGCATGTACATTACCAGACTTCAATAACGATATAATTAGTTGCAAAGAACATGCAGCGGAATCTGAAGATTTGTGCATTATCATAAAGGAGTTATAGAAGCCATTACTGTTTTTGCCACATTTATAACTTTAATTAATTTTACTGTATTTGCCACTTTTATTATTTTATTTTATTAATTTTACTGTATTTGCCACTTTTATTATTTCATTTATTTTATTAATTTTACTGCATTTGCCACTTTTACTATTTTATTTCATTAATTTTACTGTATTTGCCACTTTCATTATTTTATTTTATTAATTTTACTGTATTTGCCACTTTTATCATTTCATTTATTTTATTAATTTTACTGTATTTGCCACTTTCATTATTTCCTTTATTTTATTAATTTTTCTGTATTTGCCACTTTTATAATTTTACTTTATTAATTTTACTGCATTTGCCACTTTTATTATTTCATTTATTTGATTAATTTTACTGTATCTGACACTTTTACTATTTAATTAAATTAATTCTACTGTCTTAACTAAGTATTAAGACGGAGAGAGACTGCTTACGCATCTAACGTTGGAACGGCCAGCTGACCCGAGTTGGTCATGAGAACCCCAGGGGCGTGTGGATCCAGTACAGGGGTCATGAAACTGTTGGGTATGCCAGTGCTTCTCTTCATGCGGGGCATCATCTCTCCATCCTGTAAACAACAGAAAAATCACAGCATATAATCTAATCCTATGACTTCTGTATCTAATCTAATAACTTATATAGCTAATCCAAGTTTTAAACATCTTTCTACCCTACAAATCACAGGATATAATCTAATCCTATGACTTCTATGCTAATCTAATCTAATGACTTCAATAGCTAATCTAATGACTTCAATAGCTAATCTAATCTAATCTAATGACTTCAATAGCTAATCTAATCTAATGACTTCAATAGCTAATCTAATCTAATGACTTCAATAGCTAATCTAATCTAATGACTTCAATAGCTAATCTAATCTAATGACTTCAATAGCTAATCTAATCTAATGACTTCAATAGCTAATCTAATCTAATGACTTTTATCGCTAATCTAATCTAATCTAATGACTTCTATAGCTAATCTAAGTTTTAAACATCTTTGTACCCTCGTGGGAAATTAAATCTCTGGGTTTGCAGACCAGAATGTAACAGACTAGGCTCAGCAGAGTTTGCCAAAGAAGAGAAACAAACATCCAACAAAAAAGAGTTTGTCAATCAAGAGATAACAATCCTACAAGATATAAGTTTGACAAACGAGAGGTAAAAATCAAATAATAATAAGACTTTGCCAATTGAGATAAGCATAGCACAAAATTTCCTGAAACAAAATCTTCTGACACAAATCTGCTGGAACACCCAATAGGCTACTTACATCTCTGTGAGGGCAGGAGTTGATGAAATGACCAGGCTGGCCACATCGATGACAGACGTAGTGTCGAGGTGGAGGTCCAACTGGATATCGCGGCTTCATGTAACTGCACAGAAATATTTCAGCAACATGACATAAACGTCAAATGCAAACTATCCAAAACTTACAACTCTCAATACAGGAATTAAATCTAGTTTTTACTCATCTCGTCTACTTAAAACCTTTACTGGCCCTGTCATTCCGTGGCAGGCGAAACATAAAACAGTAGAGGGAAAGAATGAAGAGCAAGCACTTCAAGTAACAGTACAACTGTGTTTAATACTACTGCCCTCATTCCAAAGTGCACACACACGACCATACGACAGAATATAGATGGCGTTAAGCAAAGGCCTTGCTCAAGGTCCCTTCACAGTGATCGCCTCAGTGGAGGTTTGAACCCATACTCTCCATGTTACAGGCCAAGCACTCTAACCATTCAACCACCATGTCCCATGCAGAAGAGCAGGTATTTAAGCCACCAGACATTGCCTCTTCATTTTCGTTGACTTATCTTCATGATACTGCCCGGTTGTGGCATGCCATCAGCTGATGTCTTGTGCATCAGACACTGCTGGTTATTAACCCCAATTAACAATTAACCCCAACTCCACCTGGTGGCAATAGCTATGAAAATGCTACCGACTTCATTATGTTTACGTGGCCAATCCACTCCCTAATATGTTGATATTTCCACTGTCAGAGTACAGTTGGCATAATCATTTCACAGCCAAGTCTGCTAGGAAGCGCATAAATTAACACACTGCAGTCCTTGATGGGATTTGAACCCGGCCCAAGAGTCGAAAACCTGCTAACCTATCGCACTCTACTATCGAAATGCACGAAATCCAATAGCTTTTTGGATTGTAATTGCAAATTTATATAGCCCCACTTCAAGAGAGACTCATCAGAGGCGCTCCCGACCTAACACAATGAAACCATGATCGAACAAAATGGTCTTCAAGCACTTGAAGAGGCAGAGAGGTCGAGCTCATGCTGCCGGTTCTTAGGCAATTTATTCCAGTAGGATGGGCCGATCTCAGCAAAACTGCTGTGCTGGACCATGGAAGTCTGGGCCAGTAAAACAAACAAGATGCTTTGCGTGGCAGAGTGGAGAAATCTGCGACCAGGTATGAAAGATACTGAGATACTGAGACACATAGCTCCTTGTGAAAAGATGGAGCAGAGCCTGCTAGACAATTATATAGCATCCTGATCGATCAAAGTCACGTCCAGAGTCAACAGTCCCAAAATGCTGTTGCTGAAATGCCTCATCCTTACTAATCCTTCCAGCTGGGGCTGCTTGTCAAATGCTTCATTCTCCGTACCTAGAAAACGTTCTTTGTAAATCCTATTTTACTTTAAATTACAATCAATATGTAATATGTTTACTTAGTCTGAGAGTATTCTTTGCCAGACTGTTGGATCATCATCTTCACCTTATCCTCTTCGGAACCCTGCATGTTGACAAGATCAGCAGCCTACCAAAGTGACAAACCCAATGTCAAAGACCAATTAAAATGACTTAAAAGACCAGTAAAAAGAACTTAAAGACCAAATAATGAGAACTCTGAGACTGAAAACACGAACTTCACACTTTAATGATGAGCTGCATTGGTTTCTCAGTCACTTTTAGTGCAAGCTTGTCATTAAAGTGTTAAAGAACAGCAACAAGAACTTAATCACCAAAAACAAGAACTTAATGAACAATAACAAGAACTTAAAGATTAGTAAAAAAAGAACTTGCAACTAGTGAATCAAGACAACAAAGAAACCAAAACTATTCCTCTTTTTATCATAATTTACAAACAAACCTCACACTGAAAAGTAACTTAATTTTACACTTATTGCCAACTGTGGCAATAGGATCTAAGACGATGTAAGTGCAGAAATTACAAATACATAAAGTGCAATTTGAACCATTTAACAAGAAAAACAATTCCAAATTTCAACGTACTGCTGTACTCTATTTCAGTTTTTTTTAAATTAAGTCTTAGATATTTTAAGCAATATTTTCAATTAATGACAAAAATTTCTGTGTCTATTTGGCAGAACTTCAAACTACCTTTCGCAGTCTTTCATGAGCTTCTGCCGTCTGAAAACAAACAGAAACAGGTTAACACAATTACACACAACTCTGGTTCAATGGCATCCACTTGACCAATCAGTGTCATCACCACGGCAACAGTTGGCATGGCGACCAGGCAAGAACTTCATTCCGGAAATCAGCAAATTCAGGTCAAACTTTCAGACCTAATCTGATCTAGTGACTTCACAGTGCTGTCATGGTAATGCCTAGTAGGATCCTTCTCGTCAGATCACTTCCTACAGCTGAATGCATACTTTTTAATACTTAAACATTTAAAGGAATATCGATTTGCCAATTATTTCAGTTCAAGTAAAATCCATTTAGCTCACTTCTTAATTTCTAGAAAAATTAAATGGATTCACTTTTCATCTGCTGTGGACTGAAATGAATGCTTTCTACGAATCATGAAACACTACACTGGTGTTATGCTCAACCACTACACAGCTGTAATGCTCACCCATATACAGGTGTAATGCTCAACCACTACAATGGTGTTACGCTCAACCACGGCACTGGTGTAATGCTCAACCACTACACTGGTGCTACTCTCAACCGCTACACAGGTGTTACACCACATGACAATTTTTTTTCATTATATCCTGCTACATAATGAAACCCAACCAAGATGCCTGGGCTGGCGGTTTGTAGGACTTCTCGTAGTACCTGAAACTTCCCTGCTATTCGCCGATACCTACCCTTGTCTTGCAAAGGTAATGGCACGGATATCCTTGCACTGCGTAAAGTATCGTTTACCGTAATGGTTGCAGAAGGAAGCATAAAGGCGTTTGAACATAGCCGAGCGAAGGCATGCCCGGATCTGTTTTCATCCGGACAAAGGGTGTAGGTTGTCTTCACTTCTGGAAATTTCCTCATGCTGTCTGGAATGTTACCAGCTGTGAATTCTCAATTCGTTCAACTTTACGCAGCACAAAACAGTAATATACGCAAATCTAGAGAACATTCTCTGAAACCATTCCAGCCACACATGGGATTCGTCAACTCCCAATATAACCGAATCAAATTATCGACTTTCGGCAAGTTTCAGTCACTAAAATTATCGCCAAACAGAATTAGGGCATCGTAACAATTTATTAACGTCCTGCGGTGTCGGAATATTCGAATCGCAGCTACCAATTTTATTATTGCAACAGAGGTGACCTGGACACGCTGTTCGTCTACCGTTGCCTACATCTGACTACTGGTGACACAATCAATCATTTCCACATACATACAGAGACATTGTTCTTAATTGCCAAAATAATTAATTGTTTGGTTTCATTCATTCATTATGAAGATTTATATAGCGCCCCTTCAAGGCTAATAAGTAGGAGTGCTCGAGACCCCAGCACGGCTGTAAAGTACGGTTTTGAAGTGAGAATATAAAAATTCAGAGAGGACCCCAGGAAGCAAGCGCAGCACCAGAGGAAGTCCGCTCCAGAGCGAAGGTTCAACCACTGAGAAGGCACGATGCTGCTTAGCAGCTGTGCAGGCAAAAGGGACGATGAGCATACCCACTCAGTAGAGTGGAGAGAGCGGTGACATGGCGCACTCAAGGTAGGGCAGCAGAGATTCACAAATACATGCCAGGATAAGGTCAAGCAAGGACCACCAGACCAAAGTAATGATCCGGTACGAGATCCGCTGCTGGAGGGAAGCCAGTGGAGTATATAGCCGGAGAGGTTGCCAATTCTGGACTGTGGCAGAGCGCAGAACCAGGTCCAGGCACCCCAACCGCAGTAATCTAGCTGGGCTGTGATGAAGGAGTGGACGAGTAATGTAATGTAATGTAACAAGACATTTATAAAGTGCCACTTAAGAGTCTCTCAGAGGCACTCAACACGTGGCCATCAAACAGCTGAAAAAGTGCGTCTTTAAGAGTCTAGAAAAATTCGTATAGCCGCGTGCAGCATGCAGAGTGTTCCATATCCGTGGCGCCGCAATCGAGAAGTCCCGACGAGCACAGGTGATGGTTCGAAACAAAGGTATAATCTAGTCATTTTGCGAGGCAGACCGGAGAGCCCGCCGACCAGTTTGAGTGTCAACTGGAAGGCACAGTTCAGCAGCAATGTAGTCCGGAGCAGTGCCAGTCGTAGCCTTCCAAACCAGTGTAGCAATTTTGAATTGTACACGATCAGCAACTGGAAGCCAGTGAAGCTCACCTCGCATGTAGTCAGATATGTGTGAATATTTCGAAGATTTAGTGTAGCTTTGTGAGCAGAGGCAGTCATAAATGAATGTGTTAAGTTGCTTCAGTTGGCTAGCAGTAGAGGAATTTTGCACTGTTATGGGGAAATCGAGGTAACTCATTGACGATAGCCTAGCCTCGGGATTTATCCCAAATCGGTTCAGGATCCAGGAACGGATATGACAAGCACACAATAATGGGCAACTACCATCCTGAGAGGAATGCAGGAGGCCAGCCAGATCTCCTTCAATACAAGACTGACAATCCATGGGAGATCAACCACTTCCAATCAATGAATGCGACATAGCACAGGTGAGCTGATCAAATAGGAAGAGTTCTCTATGATTGCGAGCACTGTGGCGAAGGCTGACAATCAAGCGAGTGGAAAAGCCAGCAATCAGACACGATATCGAACAATTTGATGGCAGAGATGTTTGGATGACAAAAGTCTGTCTAAATTGGAGCTCTAAAATTATGCCAATGGCATCACACAATCCTTTTAATATAAGGCTCTTTCGGTGATTCAAGCAATTAGGCGTCTTGCAGCATTGGAGAAGAGTTCTTGTTCAGAATGTTTAGATTCTTAACTAAAATAACTTATTTTGTCACACACACACTACACATTCAATCCACAATCAAAGGAGAAGTTCACATAATCAATTTTTATTTATGTCGTTAAGATTGCAAAATTTATAACCAAACAATGGCTACAAATATTTTGTAATGGTATTTACATTCTTTACAAATTTTTACAGCAGTCATTTATTTGCAACAGAGACTAGAAAAATAATAATTTCATGCAGAACATTTAAACATAACGGTAAAAATTTCCAATTTAATAAAATGGAAAAAATTATCGAGTATTTCATCTATCCAGATACATTTACAGCAAAAACGTCTTGAGACATTATTTGAACAGCAGATTCATTTTAAAATAAAACAAGCTTAGCAAATGCAAAAATACTAGTCTAGCTGAAAACTGCAAGTACTTGTGATTTTCTTGAACAGTTCAGGCACAAGCTTCTGCAGTTTTCTGTTAATATAGTTACAAGAACAAGTCCTTTCAAATTCTTCAGGAATAAAAAAATATCACAACATGCAATATGAATGCATTTCACAGCAAGATATGTTTTTAACCAAACAGGTACACCGGTAATCCAAAATTATCAGTTCCTCACCAGAAGCCTCAAATAACAACATAAATGTATATGGCATCACTACAAGGAAACCCCGGAAAGTTTACTTAAGCAGTGATGCCATGTAAATTTATGATTACATTAAGTATAACAAAATTTCATCATAAAATAACAGCACACAACTAGATGATGTAGTATCTGCAGGTGAATAACAACAATCACGATAATTACAGAATTTCAACAAAAGAACCATTCTCTGTCCGGAGTGTTCAACATTTTTTTTATTTGTTATAAGCTGACTCAACTAATGAAACTGGTTTTGAACATTGTAAACATGTTTGTTTTACCAAAACTGGCTCTGAATGCCATAAACTGGTTTTGAACATTTTAAACACGTTTGTTCTGCAAAAACTGGTTTTGAACGCCATAAACACAATTTAAATTGCCAAAACTGGTTTTTGAACATCCTAAACATGACTCAACTACCAAACCTGGTTCTGAACATCTTCAACATGTTTGAACTGCTAAAACTAGTTTAGAACCCTTTCAAAATAACTGTTCCATTTTCTTAAAATATGCAACAGAGCATTTTGATGCTTCAAAGTACAGCCATGTCTTGTACCAACAACAGAGGTTACAAGACTCACTGTTAAAAGTAAAACCATGCTATGATGAGTGGTTGGCAGGAGTTGGTTGTTTGGAACCAGGACGAAGACCTATAGGCAGAAACAACTAAAACAAACCAATGGGAGACACCCATCAGGCCATCACCACTTGGATACAATTCCACTTGCCCCCACGAATCACATCTTGGTCATAACACAAATAACTTCATAATACATACGTAACAATATTATTAATTAAATTTGTAACAAGCGTACAGTCACGAGATGTGGATCTGAGGCGCGGATAGACAGTCGCCAGGAGAGGATGCAGGTAGATATCCAAGTGCTTGAAATCCAAGGAGAAATATTGCGTTTTGAGTTGCTTTTTAAAGGAGGGATGTTAAACGATAATCGGAAATCCGATTATCGGTTTTGAACACGATAATCGGTTTTCATTATTGACAAAACGATTATCGAATTCTGCCTCTTATATATAAAACGGAGACTTCCACAGCCAATGAGGTAATAGTAGAACCCCACAGCGACGTAATATTGCCTCTTATCATATAAAATGGAGTCTTCCACAGCCAACGAGGTAATAGTAGAACCCCACAGCAACGTATTATTGCCTCTTATCATATAAAACGGAGTCTTCCACAGCCAACGAGGTAATAGTAGAACCCCACACTGTATGTACGTTACGGTACGGTACGTAGCGATTATCGGTTTTCAGTAACTTGCATTATATGATAATATTTTAAATTTTTTATGAAGGGCAATAAAAAACGATAATCGGTTTAAAATCGGATTTCTAAAACCGATAATCGGTTTGCCAAAAAAACCGATATTAACAACCCTAGAAGGAAGTGAATTTGAACTACGAAGAGAGAGTAGCAGTTGATTTCATTCCTTGGGGCAGATGCATGGAATGCACAAGAGCCCATAACTGTTCTACATCATGGTTCTGCTATAAGACCTATACTTGGTGATCACAGGCAACGAGTAATGTAAGGAGTTGGTAGTGACTGAAGGGAGGCAGTTGTGCTGTCCCAAGAGCTTTGTATGTTAAACAGGACAGGCCAATTTAAATTTTATAATACAATAGACTATCAATACCCAAATACAAAAACCTTTTAACAACACTTTTTCACACAACTAACTTCTCCGTGACAAAGCATCAGTTCATCACTTCAACCCAGTTACCACTTCAGGTCCAAAATGAAAGTGCAAACACGTGTTTTTATTAATCATCATCTTGCATTGTATCACTGTATGTATGTATCAAAGAACTTGTATAACACCCTTTAAATAACTCACTAGGGTGGTCTGGCATGGCTACCTAGGAATCACCAAACAAATGTTTCACAAGACAAGCGTTATTATTATTATTATTACTAATAATTATTATTACTATTATTATTATATGAGGATTTGTAAAGCACAAGTTAATGTAACTAAATACACCACAAATGCACAAAATTCTGGCAATTCCACTCAACCAAATGGCTCAAAATTGACCTGAAGTCTTTGATCCCAGGGCCTCAGAAGTGAGTGTCACCCTGGATTCAAACTCAACACAAACCTAAAACAGATGTTTCGCATTTCAGAAGCACCCAATGAAACAGCTCTAAATTTGCAAACTGGCAATTTACCATCATTCTCATAATGACTGAATGAATGAATGAAGATGTGCAAAAGTAATAACACTAACCATATATTTAGTGCCAATTCAAAGGAATTCATTAATGTAAAATTAGTTTAAAATTAAGACAAAGAATCTTAATAAGGAGGAGGATCTGACCACACATTTAGCACCCTTCCTCCCCAAATATAGTCCAATTGCAACACATGACAAAATTGCCAATAACAGTATGGTTTCCATATAACATGCTGTACAAGGTACATTCATTTTAACAGCCCATACAAATCTGAAGGAGTCGAGATACCAGAATATTAACCACACATATAGTCCATTTCGTTTTACAGATTAGTTGATGAGAACAATGAGCATACGCTGTCAGTGGGAAGACAAGATGGCGGGGACAACAACTGGACACTTGCCTTCATAAGCCGAGTCCAAGAAAAATGAAGTCGCTAACAATTCATAGCTAACAACTGCTCCTGTTCTTCTTCTTGCCCAAAACACCACAACATGAAGAAAAGTGGTATAGAAAACCTGCCTGTACACTCTGTAACAGGCTGAATCCAGTCACTCCACATACATGCTTTCGTTCCAGGCTTTCTGCAAGATTTCTTGCATAAGTGGTATACAAATCAACGTTAACAGTCTTGGTCGAGAAATCCAGTAGATTCAAGCTCGGAGAGAAGTTCAAAGAGCTTTTAAACTGTACACAACTCTCCCAAAGCACACACACACACACACACACACACACACAGATAACAAGCCTGACAGCACCAAGTCAAACACACATTGCATA
The DNA here is from genome assembly GCA_020284085.1 of Aporrectodea caliginosa. Lineage (NCBI taxonomy): Eukaryota > Metazoa > Annelida > Clitellata > Crassiclitellata > Lumbricidae > Aporrectodea > Aporrectodea caliginosa. The sequence goes on from JACEVL010000199.1 coordinate 824,292, forward strand.
TGGTTTGCATCGTTTCGCCAGTGACATTGTGCCTCCTTGAATAAGCGACCGATCAGCGGGCCAGGCATCCAACTTGTTTTGCATGTATAGTCTGGGCATCTGTCTTACTTGCTTACATAAGCAGTAATTGCACAACCATAATGTAACCAGATGTTTACATCGCAATTGTCAAGTTCTTCACAAAGTTAACATAAATCACAAAGGTCACATAAATCAATCAACTGGAAACTGCTCCTCTGCAGATTTTTAGAGAATGGCAATGACAGAAATTCTGCTTGGGTTAACAATTTTAAGTGACCCAACTGCCAAAAACCCATACAAACTATCTGAAATGTCAATCAACATATTGTCACACCAATTCCAGTGCACAATTTCACAAGGAAATAAAACAATTAATCCAGAAAATACAATCTCAAATAGTTTTAAAGCTGTCTCTCCCATGCCATCCCTTTAGAAGGAGAGCAGACCCTTAAGCCAGCCCTGAGTATGAAGTGTTAGCAACTTCATCTTCTCCGCCTCGGCATGTGATGGCAGTTGCCAATCCTCTCCATTACTGTCTCATCTTCCCAAAGACAGTGTACGGTCCATGTACTCATTATAGCTGAGTTGGCTAGGGGTTCAGGAGAAGCAGAAATCTTGAACCAAATTTCTGCCCTGGCGAGATGTGAACCCTCTTGATTGACAGTCCAGCATGCTAACCACCAAACACACCATCCTTTTAAGTTCCCCTTATAAACAACTCTCTCCCCATTCATACTTTCAGAACTCAAATTCGACTAAGTATCAAGTACCCTGTAAGACTCGATATTTTCAAACACACCTCCAACTGTTAAATGTTGAAACCCAGTTTTAAGAAAGTATTCAAGTTACCCAACTGTGACAAAACTGAGTTTTTAAGAAAGTATTCAAGTTACCCAACTGTGGCAAAACCGAGTTTTAAGAAAGTATTCAAACTCAACTGTGGCAAATGTGTGACTTTTAAATGTTCAAAACCAATTTTCACAAAGTTGAAAACCATGTCTTTACCAGTATACCAATAAACATTTTCACACAGTTCAAGTCAATCTTACACAGAAATACAGTATACAGGGAAAAAAAGCAAAATTCTTCAAAAATAACAAGCATAAACTTTCAAAATCCAGTTTCCAAAACAGTCAAATAAACTACCAAGCTTATAATTAAAGTCCAAATCATTTCCTGCACTTGGAATAATGTTGTAAATATGCCGACTTCAGCAACAAATGTACAATAGTTACAAATATTTGCAAAGGTATAAAAGAAAGACAACAGGATTTATTCTGCATCAACAGATACTTTCATTTCCAGTAACAATCAATAAATTACCTGAAACAATACTAGTTAAAAAGCTGGTTACAGTCCATCACCATCAAAAGTGCGTACATGGATTGAAGAAAACACTTCTGCTTATGTTCAACAATTTTTTACATACATTTTAAATGACTCACATTGACAAAAAACCAGCGACAATGGGCCTGATTCTAAATTTCTCTCAGATTCTATTCTGTAAAGCAATTCCATACTGCAATTATGAATTTAAGAATTTCTATGCAAAATTTGAAGTCAAATTCTCTGGCTTCTCAAAACTGCCATGTGAATTTGTTTAATAAACATTTGAAACTTGCATTATCATCAGTTAAAACATATCAGTACCAAATTACTACGCCAAACTGCTAAGTTAGAATCAGGCCCTCACAGCATATTACCTTCACACAGAATTGCTTCAAAAATAAATTAACTTAAAATATCACAGGTTGAACTTTAGAAATAACAACTGTCCAGATAGCATGTATCCTAGATTCCAAATAGGCAATATGACTAGACATTATCGCTTGCATCGCTCCAGAAACGGACGGCGAACACATCTGCGCCGAACTTCGTACAAAATGTTTCTTGCAGACAATTCGATTTAACACAATAATAGAAAGAAAAATTATTGGCCAATTTAGCACCTAATATGTTAAATTAACTGCGGGCTATCAGTTTACCTTTTGTGCTGAGTGCGCTGTTGACATGTCTACACGAGTTGGTTCCCTAAAACAAAACAGTGGTAGCTGTAATACTGTTCTAAGCTGCATTATATATAGCTTCTTTCCTTGAAAATAAACGATGTTGGCTTCTTTTCTATATCGTCAGACAACTCTCATTTTCTGTTTAGTTCAATAACTAGCATTTTATTAAACATTACATCATACCCAATATTTAAAAATGGTACGATATGGGAAATACATAATTGGAAAGATTGCAAAATCACAACAAAATACCTCATAAGAAAATAACTTTGGAAAGACAACACACTATTGCCAACAGTTCAAATGGTTTAAGACTGGTATATTTCCAACAAGATACCTATTAAGAAACTACTTGAAAAAGTCAACAGGACATTTCCACTTATTATTCAACATTGAATCAAAAAAATGCTTAATAGGAAAAACGAAGAGCACTCCCTTAAGCTAGTCATGATGAAGTCATGTGTAAAAGTGACAGCGACTTCGTTTTCTTAGCCTTGGCACATGAAGGCAGGTGGCCAGCCCTCCTCCTTGCCGTCTTATCTTCCCACCAACAGTCAGTGTACTGAGTACTCATTATAGCTGAGTTGGCTAGGGGACACAGTTGGAGCAGAAATCTTGATCCACATTTCTGTCCTGGCAGGGTTTGAACACCGACCTCTCAATTAACAGGAAAACGAGGTAGAAAAGACAACCTACCATGATCGTGTCTTGGCTCTTTCAACCGGTATCCGTGCTACAACGACTGATGAGTTTTTCGGAATGAGATCAGTGTCTTTATAGACTGAAACAAACAAAAACCCAAGTAAAATCTCAACCAGTAACTCAACATTTCACAGGATAACTATAAATGAATACATACACCTCAAGTTCAACAAGTTAAGATTTTGACAGACACCAAAACCCCGCATCACTCTACCTTTAAAAGCCAAACATGGATCAGATAATAATAATACATGTTTAATGATTCAGACGGGCAACTACGCATAAGATTACATGATATAGCAGTAACAGATAACAAGTTTAACAGGAGTTGAATTTAACTGTATGGCAGCCTGCAAAGCACCCATCTGTCCTACTATTCATGTTCCAGTCACCCTCTATGGAGTGGAAGGCAGAGCACACATTATTGGGCTAGCCCTCTATGAACCTGCATCCTTCCGATCTTCTTGCCAGTGTTACCATTCAACCATCTCCCCGCACCAATAGTTGTTTTACATCACCTCTGTGAAGTTCTCAACATCTACCATGTAAGTGTTAAGATACATACACTGTTATGCAAGTCTCCAGTGCGTATATTTAATGTAATTAGTGGTCTTGTGAATAACTTAAAACTGAACCATAAACACCAGTGTTCTGGTGTATGCAAAAGAAGTAATGGAACTACCTTCAGTCGTCTGAGGTTTGGTCAACTGCAAGTCAAAGTTTTCCATGAGCTTCCCCATTTTTTTCTGTTGTATGATTGCCTTCTTTAAGTCGGCAACTGAAATCTGCATGCCGTCAAACGTCACCGTCTCAAAGTTGACGGCACTCTTGAATTTGTAGTGAACGTACGACATGGCTTCAGGGTTTTGTACACCTGGTCACAGAAAAAATAAGAACTTGAATTTGCTGTCTTCAAGAAACACCTAAAAATTGAACTTTTCATACAGGCCCATCTTGAGTGATTTACCCCTGCTCCTCAAAGTGCTTCTGAATTGTTGCTTCGAGTGCATCGACTGCTTACGAACTACGGCAATCAAATCTCTATTATTATTATTATTTTATTATTATTTTTTTATTATGCCCGAGGTAGTTCTATTCCCTCAGGCTATGAAAACTATGTCTGGAACGGCCGCTCACTCAACAAGTTCTTGCTGCTCAAAGGTGCCTCTGAAGGCAACGGCGTTAAATCGCTGGATGCAGACTGACAAGCGTTGGAAAAGGTAACTAGTTTCTTTAGGGTCCCCAGTGGTTTGGGTTACGAGGCGTCCCACGTCCTTATTATTATAATTATTATTAACAAATAACACTAAAAACAATAATGCACAAAATTCTGCACATGCAAGTCCAATGAGAAATAAATCGTTGACGCTTGTACACATTTGAATCACTGTTGGGTTCAGTGATTCAATTGTGAAACTGTCATTAATCCTATTATTAATGCCTTTCAAGGTATTAAATTTCAGTTTCAGCTGCCAACTGAGCCGATGGGGGAGAAAACACAGTGCTGCATGCAGGAAAAATTGAAGAAACAAGTCAGTAATCAATCAATGATTAAAGGTCAAAGAAATTTTTGAAACACTTTTATTGGCTTACATCAACTATCAAATCAGGTAAATTTCTCTGATACGCATAAGAATATTCAAGATTTTTTAATTTTTAATAAGGTAATTTGACAGTTTTTATCTCCGGAATGAATCACAGCATAATATGCTGACGTCTGACTATTAACTGCACAAGCGTCCAATTAATAGTCATGTTGCCCAGAGAAGTCCCGACCAATGTTCCTAAGCTGTGCGCGTGTGCGCGCGCACAGAGGTCGTGAGACGAGCGCACACAAGAAAACATGGCGCGCACACTAAAAAGTTTGTAAAGGTTACGCCACATTACAATATATCTCTGAAACACTCATTTTTACTAATAAATCTATTTTTACATGTAAAACTTGTTAAATTCCTTAACTCCATACTGTGTTATATTTTAAACAAATGCTAAAATTTTAAGCAACGTACATGTAGCCTAGGCTTAAAAAGTGAGTTGAAGACACGGTAACGTTGATTATCCACTGAATCCACAATGCGCACAGAATTTTACTCTCCTTGTAAAAATGTTGCACAAAAGAAATTTTATGCGCACACAGACTCCCATAAATTAGAGGGAGCATTGGTCCCGACTTCAGTCGTCTGAGGTTTGGTCTAATGAGGGGGGTCCGGTGGCGCCTTGGATAACAGCTGGCGTAGAGAGCGAGAGGTACCGAGTTCGAGCCCTGTTAGGGCGGATATGCTTTGTAGGCTGCTATTAGCGCCGTGTATTACAGGCTGTCTGTTCTGTTAGTAGTTAACTACTTAAGATTGTTTCAATTGCATAACATGTAAATGTACAGCGCAGTGCGTTTGTCAGGCGCTAAATTAAAGAAAAGATATTATTATTTATTATTATTATTCAATCTCTTAATTAACAGCTTCATATTTGTTAATTAAAACAATATTTATTGAAAACAACAAAGTGTATTGACTTGTGAGCAGTACTAGCCTGGATTTCAATCGGCATCTTACCCTTCGATTTGCTGATTTGGCTGGTAGGTAAAATGCTGCCCAATCAGCATTTTCTAATCAGCATTTTACCCCTAGACTATCAGAAAATCAGCATTTACCCGTGCCCAAAACGCTGACGTAAGAATACCAACTAAATTTTAAAACATTAAACCTGGAATTCTGTAAGATAAAATGTATAATAAAATATAACAAATTAATTAACACGGCTAAAATTACACGAAATTAATTTCGAAGATGACTTATTTGTACCTGCTGTAGGCGAAGTCGGTGGGTGACGACCGACTCAAAGTCTAGTCAGTCCGTGTCGCTCCTCTTCGTCTCGGCCACCGCCGCCGGATCTGTTGCCTCGAGTCTGCTGATCATTCACCACTTCGGAGGCTGCCCGTGACCGCGTCCAACCTGGTGGTCGTTGACTATAATCTCTGACAGTGAATAAGCTGATAATCGTTGAATTTGATGAAAAATTTCCAGATGGTGGCAATGGAGACCTTCTTCCTTCTTCAGCGCAGTACAAAGAACTTAACGAAGAGGACCACGTCACGTGACTTAGCTTTTTAGGTCACGTGATGTCTGACGCCAAAAAATTTGCGTTTACGTAAAACGCACAGGCCTATAATTATAGCCTACAAGTTTATTTAGCACTATCCTTACATACTATGAGGATTTTACCAAGGATCCTAGAGTCTAGACTCCAAGATCTTTGATTTTATTGCATTAAAAGCGTAGTAAAAAGGATCATAGAAAAGGATTAGGATCAGATGACACTTACCTCCTTAGGCCTACTGGATCCTCTCAAGCTCATACTATTCCATCTGAACTGCATTTAATCTCTACCTGGGCTTTTGCCAATAACCTTAGCCTACCTTAAATAGCTCTAAATCTAAAGAAATTATAATTTCTTTAGATCGTGTTTTGAGAAAAACAATCTGACAAAACACCGAAATGCTAACATGAGTGATAATGGATAATTAAAGTTCATTAGAAGATAATTATTATTATAAACTAGTAAATATTTTTATATAATGATCTGGAAATAAATTGAGAGTTGTCCTTGGGTGGGAGAGTAGGTCTTAAAATACTCGACGATCATCCGCCTCGGGCTCCTGTATATTTATCAACCCCCGGACTTTCCACTCAAAACTGAAGTCTCACCTTTTCAAGAATTCATAAAGTCTGACTCATCTGATCCTCTATAGACTATACCCAAATTCTTCTCGACCTACCCTATAGGTGCCTTCTCTCTTGATCTAGACCTCTGATAACCGGACTCCAACCTCCTCTTGACTACGCTTAGGAAACCCCTCTGATTTGACGTAGCGCTCGTAAATAAGCTAGTACCCTGTGCTTGGTTTCGAGTGGCGCTTTATAAGTTTGAATTCTACACTCTACAATTACGATCACGAGATACTTGCTTTAGAGAAGAGAACAGTACTGATGCAACATTTTTAAAACTGTTGTCAAAATACGTACTTACCACAAAGATGTTAGAGCCGTAGGCTAAGATATGACACTCCATGCATCTGAATGCACACCTCACCTACCTTGGGATGTGTGGCGCCACCAAACGAACGGATGGCCACGTTATCAACAACATGGCTTCGAAGCGAGGAGGGAATTGTTGTGCTGCAATTAATTGTAGCGTAAGGACGTACAATTCTCAAAATATTTCACTACATAGATTTCCGAAAGATGCCGCGAGGTATGTATAAAGTAACCTATCAATTATTTTAATAAATGGTTGCATGCCGACTGCTGTCGGTGATATAGGGTGCTTGACACACTTCTCAGGACTCGGTCCGCTCGAATAAATTATTGGTAAACAATTTTTCGGAAGCTATAAAAATACTAACAAAACTCCAGGGTGAAACTTTGCGTTGCTAGAGTGATGTTTGTGCAGTGATCAAATGCTTAATTCTGATTCAAGCTTGAAATGTAGCTTTATGTTCCCCAGTCCATTTATATAGGGCCTATACCTAACAACCAGCTCAGAAGCCACCACCACTTAGGGGCCCCACAGTTGCAATTATATTTTTTGTGTCCCTTCACTGCATGTGTCATCTGACTAGCAAAGAGATTCCAAGATTGACTAGTAACTTCTGAGTGGTAGGCTTCTGATTCTGAATGACCAATTTTGACCATTGTACTAAATAATCATAATTTTGAGGTGTGGGTTGTCTGTGTCGGAGACTGTAAATCAGCTGCACAAAAGGCACCATATTGGGCACCCACGTGCCACACCACGCTAAATTCAGTCAGAGCTGCTAATGTGGCACGGTGGCCGACTGGTTAGAGCGGTTAACCTGTAACGTGGAGAATACGGGTTCGATCCTCATCGATACATACGGACCATGAGCAAGTCCTTCGCGCACAATTGCTCTGCAATATAATTGCCTCTTCGCCGCCAAGGCATGTGCACTTCTGATATTTGGGCCACCTTTGGAAGAAGGGTGATATCAAAGGCAGTTAGTTGTATTGTATTGTAGTTACGGCAATGTGAAGTCCTGCGACTTTCCCGGGTCCAGAGGACCCAATAGTAACGGAAAAACTAACCACTGGCAGATCTCAGGGCCATTCTGGCCATGCCACCCCATGAAATTTTCAATACGCAACTAAATTTGCTTATAACATGCATTGCAAAATTCTATGATACGAACTGCATAGTTATATGCTGTTATTATTTTATTATGTGAGAACAGGTGTAAGAAGTGGAGAGTCAACACACGGCGTAAAGATCTGGACTGCAAAAGTGTTGAAGTGCTAAACAAAACCTTCCGTCTGTGCAGTAGGCATTTCGAAGATTCGCAGTTTATGAACTCTAAACATGACAAGCTTATATGGAATGCCGTCCCAACACTGTTTGATGTTCCAAATAAGCCAGCACCAGTCACAGAAAAACGACGACATGTTGTCAAACATGCACCAGAGCTGAATGCTTCGGCCAAAAGCAGCAAATCACCAGGACTTAAAAACATTCCTTCTGAACACAAGGACATTACTAATGAAGTTCTTGTTGTAAAAGAGCCTTTTTCTGCAGCTGTCACTGTCAGCAATGTTTTGCCTGCTTCATCGTCTGCTAACCTGGAACTTGTAAATGACCGGTCTGAAGGTTGCTCCAGGAGATTCTCATTTAACTCTTCAGACAAAAAGAAACTGAAGAATGAAATTGTCAGACTACGAAATCAACTGAGGAGACAAAAAGAAAAGGATAAACAGAAATCAAAATACAACAGTGGCTTGACACGTAAGCAAGAAGCTGCTTCCTGTGACCGTCTTATAGCGGAACTGTGCAACCATCTTCCCCCATCTACTGTCTCTTTTCTGAAGACTCAGATAAATATGGGTCTTGTTTCAAAACATGGTAGACGTTGGACAGTTGACGAAAAAATGTTTGCAATGTCTGTTTTTTACCAAAGCAGGAAATCTTACAAGCTGTTGCAAAATATTTTCTGTATGCCATCAAAAAGGACTTTGCAGCGAACGCTCCAAAATTGCAGCCTTTATCCCGGCTTTAGCAAGCAATTGTTTGATACCTTAAAAATAAAGATGCAGCAAGCCTCTGAGAAGGCTAAAGACTGTGTGCTAATGTTTGATGAAATGTCATTAAAACGAAAATTGGTATACAACAGGGAGCGGGATTGTATAGAAGGTTTTGAGGATTTTGGTATACTTGGAACTACTCAGTGTATAGCTGACCATGTTCTCGTATTTATGTTGCGTGGAGTTTCGGTTAAATGGAAGCAGCCTCTTGCTTACTTTTTTGTAAGTGGGTCTGTCAAACCAACAATTTTGAGGCAGCTTTTGCATGATTGTCTGGCAAAGTTGGAAGAAATAGAGTTACTTCCTAAAGCTGTTATATGTGATCAGGGACCCACAAACAGATGTTATATGGAAACATTAGAAAAAGTGTCTGTTTCTCAACCGTTTCTGTTTCATGGTTGCAAAAAAGTATATGTGATTTATGATCCACCACATTTGCTTAAAAACATACGAAACAACTTTAAAAAACATGACTTTGTATCTAGTTCTGGAGAAAATAGGCAAAATGTGTGTTGGAAGCATGTTTCTGAATTTTATGCATTTGACAGAAATCTGCCTATTAGAATGGCACCTCGTCTGACAGATAAGCATCTTGATATGCCTCCATTTACTAGTATGCGTGTTAATCTTGCAGCACAAGTTCTTAGTCACTCTGTGGCAGCAGGTATTGAAACGCTTTGTCATCTTGGAAAGTTGGACAGAGATGCAGAACATACTGCAAAATTTATTGATCTGTTTGACAAGATTTTTAATGCTTGTAATAGCCGAACAATAAAGAGTTCACAACCCATGGGCCATGCGGTTTCTAATGGTAGTGGTCATGATGTGTTCTTCCAAGACATATTGGCCTACTTGCAAGTCTTAAAACCTGCCAGGTCAAAGAAGGAACTGCCCTGCATTTTAGGCTGGCAGATTACAATAAAATCTATTATTGAACTGTGGAAAAATTTATGTGCAGAGAAGAAATATAAGTTCTTGTTAACATCTCGATTAAACCAGGACTGCATAGAGAATTTTTTTCAACGATCCGTGGTTGTGGAGGACACAGGGACAATCCTGATGTCACACAATTTCGTTCCAGTTTTAGATATATCGCTGTCAATAAACTGTTTGTTGATAATTCTGGACGTAATTGTGAAAATGATTTAGATAATGTGCTTCTGGATATATCGTCATTGTCAAATCTGTTGAAATCCAGGTCATGTGAAGATATAAATTGTGTGTCCACTTCACTTATTGACCATGAGATCACTTGTGAAATGACATGTGAAGATGACTTTGACCTTCAAGATTTATCAGAAATTCCAGATTTGCCATTGGAGATCGACAATGTTTTAGCATATATGAGTGGCTATATTTTAAGAAAGTGTGGCTTTAATGATGGATGTGGCATGTGCCAAACATGCAGTGATTTGTATACAAGTGTACACTTATTGCCTTATCCTCAGTTTTCTTTCTTACAGCAAAAGGCATTCAAAGACACTGGCTGTTTAGTTTATCCATCCATGACATTTCTTGCATTCACCAGGAAACTGGAACAACTGTTTCAGAATTCATTTGACAAATTGCAGCATAGTTCAGGTATATTAAAACGACTATGCTTATTTGCCCACGAGAATTTAGATATCACGTCATGTGGATCAGCAACATGTGGTGCCCGGCTGAAATACATGATCAAATTATATATGACAGTTCGCATCCACAGTAAGATAAAATTTCTTAACCAGCAATTTGAAAGCTCTTACAAACTTAAGATTAAGCGCAATCGTAAAGCAAAGAAAATTTTGCATGAGTAAGTTTCACAAGTAAATTTAATTTTTTCATTCCTATACCTTCTATTGTTTTGGTCATGGAAATAGACTTCTGAGCATTAATTGTTGACAATTTATTTCTTTTTTATGAAGATTACTGTAATAAATATTATGTCAAACTGTATAATACTGCTCAGGAGCATACATGTAGTTCATTGTTAATATGTAAATATGTATATTTGAATTATATAAACTGTGAATGAACCTTTGGTCATGGAAATAGACTGCTGAGTCTTAATTGTTGACAATTTATTTTTTCTGAAGATTAAATGTAATAAATATTATGTCAAAGTGTGTAATACTGCTCAGCTACATACATGTAGTTCATTGTTAATATGTAAATATGTAGATTTGAATTGTATAAACTGTGAATGAACCTTATTTGCAATAAAAATTTATTAACTTTATCTCCAGAGTTCTTACCAATCGGCTACGCTAGGCCTATGGGGTATTCATTCATTCGGAGCATTGATATTGCGCCCATCAAAGATATGTAATCAGAGACGTTTCAAGCCCAGCCTCGGCGAAATAAACATTTTCAAGTGCCTATGAATGGTACTGCAAAGTCCCTGATTGCAAGGCTATGCAGATCTATTGGTGTGCCGTTCGAGGTGGATGGCGCAACCACTGTAAAAGCACGACGGTGCATTTGCATTGTCGAAGTGCCTGTAAAAGCAGCACGCGTTATAAGCATAAAACTTATAATAAAACACATTACTATATAATTTGTATTTATTATTACTAAAATATTTAATATAATGTTTAAATGTGTTAGTTTACGGCGGCTGCAATTGTCCGGTATTTGTCGTAGAAAGTGAAATGCCGCGTCTATCGTTGCTAAGAAGCGGGCCATCCGGTCACTAGAGGCGCCACGGGTTTGTGTACTTTGACCACCACCCAAGCCGAATACACAGAGGAGATAGGAAGTGTCATATCTTAGCCTACGGCTCTAACATCTTTGCTTACCAGGTCCGACTTATAAATAGTTCTCTATGATTATTAGTCGTTGGAAAACAGAAGGATCAGTCTCTCATTGAAAGCTGTGCAGTTTGGTTGATGGAAATCTTGAACGTAGCAAATACTTTCCAAAACTAATCTAATCAGGATTTTAAAATGGGAAAACGAAGCAGAAAAGATAAAGGTTAGCGTGCGTGAATGAATATGCCAACCGTCCATGCAAATTTATCTTAATAAGCCGGAGGCCGTTTATTTATAAATACAAGTTGTATTGTATTAATAGCATACACACACGGTGATATAATAGTGGACATGAGACCCTATCTATCGATTCGGATGGAGCTTCAGATTCAGATTCGTTATGCTCCGGGTTTTCTCGTGCCATCTAGAGAAACGTTGCTGCTTAATTATTGGAATGTTGATGAAGCCATGGAAGCTGGATTATTGTGTAATTTACGCATGGAACACATCACTCAATTAATCTCTTCTGATGAAGCATTCAATTTCTTTCAATAACAAAACTTATACTCGAAACTTTCGTCCAGCAGACGGTATCAAAAATAATGTGAGCAAAATGGATAAGGAAAAATGGGGTGTTTGGATGTGAAGACTAGGTAAAAATGTGTAGTAGAGAAGTTTTTCTCTAAAATGAAATGGGCGAAAAGTGAATGGTTGAAAATGTTAATCGTATGATCTGTTGACTGTTTGATTTGCATCTGCGCTTACTACCAAATATCAAACAGTCTTATTAAATTTAGTTTACATGTAGGAAGTCAGTTACATTTCTCAGCGTTGTACAAGCTGCACCAGTCATAATCCATTCCACCATTCAATTAGTTTCAGCATAAGATCGGAAGACGAGTAGGAAATGGTGCTATATAAATGTTTTACTATGCACTTCCCCTCACCTCCATCGCCATTCCCCTCGCTTCTCTTGCCGTTTCAACTCTAAACACCACCCACATTAGCCATCTGACCGTCTGCCTTCCTGACCCCTTTGGATCTTGACCTGGAACCGATTTCACCCCGCCTATCGATTATGTTTTGACTAAGCACTTGTGAATAAGCTGGTTCCTGCGACTTCGCTTTTTCGGGCACTGTAGAAATCTTGAGATTACGATTACATTACACGAGGTATGCTTTTTTGTTTTGCAGAAGACAAATCTAAAAGATTTAAGTTGGCCGACTTTGATCAAGATGACGACTCCGCTGACAAAGATGATCGTAAGTCTAATCTAATCCAATAAAATCTTTTGATTTCCGATTAGAACGGATCGTCTAATCTAATCAGGTTGATGACTTCTACAGAGCAGGGACTTAGCCAGGAAACAATTTTGTGGGGTTCTACTTTTGGGGGGTTCCATTTTCCAATTTTTCTGCATTTTTAGTTGTTTATAACAGTAATGCATTTATTTGAGGGGGGTTTGAACCCATAAACCACCCCTAAATATGCCCATGCTATAGAGCCTGGTCCTCATCACTGGTGTTGTTGACCCAGGCGATGTCTGAGCCTGTGTTGTATTTAATGACTGGTATGTGTTGTGGACTTCATATTCTTGAGTGTGGTCATCTAATTTGTTTTACAGCCGATAGTATGTGCACCTTACTGACCAGCCCTTCTGGACTGATACAGTCTCATACACAGTTATTATTATAATTTTTATTTATTATTATTATTTAGCATTTATTAAGCACCTATATCTAATGACCAAGCATCAATTGATGGTGCTGAGCAACTGTGGGTGAAGGACATGCTCAAGCCTCAAGGTTCCATGCAAAATAACTGAGGAGACATGAACCCCATCTCTCTGCGGTGTGCACTCTAACTCATCAGCTACCATGTCACCTTTGCCGGTGTGCAAAAGTGTTACCTAATGTTCCCTTGTATTGTATTGTATTTTCGTTTATTCAAAACTGGCTGTCATAACGCAGCCAACGACAAAAGTGCGTAACTTATGGTTATAAGTAAAGAGCCTTGACAAGTTATAGGATATGGATATTGTTCATATCTGTCCAGGATAATGTATTGTTAATGTTTTGGATTCTTATACACTATGGGATGTGAGACCACACAGGGCAGCTAGTAAGTGTTTTTGTGCAGCATGCGCGGTAGAAAGTTCTTGCTGTCCTTTGCTGGAATGACGAAAGGGTGGGACCTAGGTCGGAGGTCATATCGACTTATCGGTCGCTCCTGGCACATTCGACATAAGACATGCCCGGGATCATTTATGATGGCGTTGAACAACACGTCATCAGCTCGGCTGGCCAGGCCATCGACAGTCGGGGCGTCCCCCGGCAGAAACCCCGCACTTCTCAGTCGCTGAGTGAAACGCTCCAGGCGATCTCGGTCTGCTGCTCCCATGTACCCCCACCAGGCTGGAGACGCATACATCATTCTCGCCATGGTGGTAGCACGCGTCACCACGTGCAGGGCCTGTGCTAGCATACCACGTCCTCTCAGAGTTTTCAGAGCATACATTGATGAAGAGCAGGAGCTGAGGATGTTGACATGTTCAGTGACTGTCAGTTTCTCGCCGATGGTTATCCCGAGGATCTTCATAGTCGTCATTACCCTGCCTCCTGAGTTTTCGTCGATTCTGTTTTCAGCCGATTTGGTCAATCTGCCGAGTGTTGCTACTAAGCAGATCGCCATGGAAACGCCGCTCGATGAGCACCAAGCGAAGGACCTTCGGACAATCCTTGACCTAAAGAAAGACCATTCGTCGAGACCACTCTGGGTGGTAAGATCGGACCTTCCTTACGGTCTTTCTGACACACAAATATGGGGCTATTATAAGTGTATGAAAGTAAAATACAGAAATAAATGTATGTGAAAATTGTCATTTTATTTTTGGGTGGCAATGTATGTTTGGTTAAATGTTTGTGTTGATGTATAATATTTACTTAGCCCTTCCCATGCAGGTTTGCACATCGGGCAATGCATCTCTTCCCCTCGTCTTTGTCAATGTATACATCGATTATATGTGTTATGTATTATTATTGTTATTATTGTGTTTTTTTAATTTTATTGTTATTGTTATTATTGTTACTATTGTTATTATTATTGTTATTAATCAAGTATTCAGATCACACTGATGTATTAATTTGCCTCAAAAGTAGCAGTAGCTGGAAAAGATAGTCTTCAGTTGTTTTTGAAATGAGGTAGGGCAGGAAAGTGGTTCAGTAAAACTGGAGTACATTTTAAATGTGTCCAAGGTGCTATAAAACAAACTGGTATCCGTGAAAGTTAACCAAGTAGGTAACTAATCAACTAAAGTACTGGTACTTTAATTCTGCCGCTGCCTGTACTGCCAGACCAAAAATTAGGTAAAGGAGGAGGGCGATGCTAATCAACTTTGTTATGACACGTCGTCGTTAAACAGCAACTAACCAACGACCATGCTTTATGAAGTTGATAAAGGGTATGGTAATGATTTCTTAGTTTTGGTATATCTGGTATATTTTGTGTTTGTAGTCACCTGATGGACACATCTTCCTCGAGTCCTTCTCCCCAGTCTACAAACATGCTCACGACTTCCTCATTGCAATCGCCGAGGTAAGGTCTTTCCTGGGACTTGTAATTGTAAACTGCAGATTTCTAAAGTGCTACTCAAAACCTAAGCACAGGTTACCAGCTCTTTCACGAGCTCTAGCAGCTTTTGTCTTTGGCTAAACATGAACTACCACATTTGGTTGATTATTATTTGGTTTATTATTGTTTGGTTCATTATTATTTGGTTCATTATGATTCGGCTAGTTATTATTTGGTTGGTTATTATTGGGTTCATTATTATTCGGTTCATTATTATTTGGTTCATTATTTATTATTTGGTTCATTATTTATTATTCGGTTCATTATTTATTATTCGGTTCATTATTTATTATTCTGTTCATTGTTTATTATTCGGTTCATTATTATTATTCATTATTTATTATTTGGTTCATTATTATTATTCATTATTTATTATTTGGTTCATTATTTATTATTCAGTTCATTATTTATTATTCGGTTCATTATTTATTATTCAGTTCATTATTTATTATTCGGTTCATTATTTATTATTCGGTTCATTATTTATTATTCGGTTCATTATTTATTATTCGGTTCGTTTTTATTTGATTCGTTATTGAAGATACTTTATTACATCTCAAAGATGTGATTTGTAAATGTTCTGAAAATAAACGAATGAGTGTTTATAGAATTTTCTGCTCTAATTTTTGTCTTTGTTTGCTAAAGCCTGTCTGTCGACCGGAACATGTCCATGAGTATCGCCTGACGTCCTATTCTCTGTACGCGGCGGTTTCCGTCGGACTCATGACAAACGACATCATCGAGTACTTGAAGCGACTCTGTAAGACGTCCATACCTGAGGGTATCGTCAAGTACATAGAGGTAAGAGACGATTGCACCTGTATTGTCAGGTAGGATAAGGTAAAGACTTATTTGTTACACGTCATATGAGCCCATATTTGGTGTATTTAGTTGTATTAACTTGTGCTTTATAAATCTTTATGTCACAATAAAAATAATAATTATAATAATATTAATAATTATAATATTAATGAAGGCTTAGTTCAGACAGGTTGGCGCCTCGTCATTGCCACGGCTGCGCTTTGAGTTCTCTTCCTGAAGAAGATATTTATAGTAGAATTCCTCTGAGTTACGTAATCTTCTCGGTTGACAATTGGCCATAATTTTGAGGTTTAGCCATTATTTTTCAAGTTTTGGCCATTGTAATGAGCTGTAGCCATTAACGTGAGATTTAGCCATTTTTTTAGTTTTTTGACCATTGTAATTAGCTATATAGCCATTAGGCATGTGATGCTTAGCCATTGCTTCTGATATCTAGCCTTTATTATTATTATTATTATTACAAGTATTTTTAACGTGCAAAGAACTGATGTAAATTTGAGCCTGTCTTCGTATTTTGTTTGCTGAGAAAGACCTTCTCCATCTTGGTTCAGAGGCTTATTTACTGTACAATTGGGGAAGTTCGCATACGATGGAATTTCTTTGTTGTCAAGTATTTGTTTATTTGCAGTTTATTTGCAGTGTTTGTTTGTTGCTTAACTGGTTATTTGTTGTTTTCTCTTTATTGTCCTTTCGTCGTTTGGTTCAACCAGATGTGCACTAGCAGCTGTGGAAAGGCAAAACTCGTTTTGCAACACGGGAAGTACTTTGTCGAGTCAAAGCATCCCGTAAGTCTTCTTTTTGCAGTTGTTTGAACAAACTCTGTTTAGGGAGTGGGCTGCAGTTAAAATAGGGGATTGTTCCAAAGTGTCTAGTAAGTACGGTAACTAACAGTACCATAGGACATGGTAGTCATTTTGTTAGAGTGTGTTCAGAGATGCAAGGCCGTAGCCAGGATTTTGTTTCGGGGGGTGTTTACTAGTTCCTGAACAAGCCAACAAGCAACCAAG
This sequence comes from Aporrectodea caliginosa, assembly GCA_020284085.1. Taxonomy (NCBI): domain Eukaryota; kingdom Metazoa; phylum Annelida; class Clitellata; order Crassiclitellata; family Lumbricidae; genus Aporrectodea; species Aporrectodea caliginosa. The sequence continues at coordinate 841,302 of JACEVL010000199.1, forward strand.
TCCACCGTCTATAAGGGATTTGGACTTTGGAGGAGCGCTGTGAGCTCTCAAAGCACTGTAGAGCTGCATCATCTAAGTTCACATGAGTGCTCTTAGTTCTTACACCGTATATGTTAGTAAACGCAATATTTATATTATACATTATTTAATTTCGGGGGGTGTTTAAACACCCAAAACACCCCCCTAAATACGGCCTTGCAGAGATGGTAAGCTCTCTGCCTATGATGGCGCCAAGGATGTTGATGGAAGTGAGTCGTGCCCCCTCCAGAGATCGACTGTGATGGGAGAGTTAGAGGTACGTTTCCTCCTAACGATGGCAATCTCGCGGGTTTTGACTACGTTAAGGTGCAGATTTTTGCTTTCTGCCCACTCTGTGATGTGTTTGAGTTCTTCTTGTCCCATGCAGACATACTCGGATCCAAGCAAAAGATATGCAACAGCGATTATTGAGAAACGCCATCGAAATAATAGTTAACAATAAACGATTTACTCAAGTGAGTGTTGACTAGTCTAACTTTGTGTTGCTGTTTTCTAGGATGCTCTGCAGAAGTTATTGCGTGATCCCGTGATACAGGAATGTCGACTAAAGCAGAATGGAGAAGAGGAAACGCCAACTGTTGCGGCTAAAGCATCTGCCACGAGCCTGGTATGTATGCTGCTTCTGTCTTCAGCTTGTTATCCACTGTAATTTGAAATTATAATTTGTAATTGTAATTTGAAATTGTAATTTGTAATTGTAATTTGTAATTGTAATTTGTAAAAGTGACTGAGCAGAACATACAGATACAGGGAGCAGAATGCACAGATACAGAGAGAGACTATGAAGGATAGCATCATGTTCAAGTTATCTGCTGTGTGCTGAGCTTGTTATCTGTCATGCTAGTTATGTTCTATGCTATTAACCAATGTACAGGTTATATGTGTCCTAACGTTGTACTGAGCTTGTTAGTATACTATGCTGGCTACCTGTTATACTATATATTTGCTATATTTGCTAGTTGTTGGACTGAGCTTTTTCACACTGTACGAATTATAATTATCTGATGCTAAGCTACTTTTCTGGTGTGCTTGTTTTCTGCTGTGGTAGCTTTCTGCTATGCTACTCACCTCTTTGCTAGATCTGCAGTAAGCTTGTCATCTGTTTAATATAGCAATTGGTAATTAGCAATTTATATAGCACCAGTGTTCTGTGCACAAGGCATCACCTGATCTACTAGGTGATGGAAATTGGTAATTAATAATAATAATAATAATATATTATTTATTCTTTAATGAAGTGCCTGACAAACGCATTACGCTGTACATGTACATGTTATGATGATTAAACAATTCACAAGAACACAAATTACAGAAGACATAAATCAACAAAGTTGCAGCTCATTGTACTTTTGCTTCCACTTAGGGAATGAAGGTATGAGTTAAACCCAGGGGCCTTACAGGAATCGAACTGGGTCCGTGAGAACTTCAGGCAAGAGTGTTATTCTTTATACTATACCCTCCACAAAATTAGCAATTTACATAGCACCAGTGTATTTTGGTGGTGCTATGTACAACACTCAACCATTCCTCTGCTAAAGGTGTCTTGTTTCTTGTTCTTTCTTCAGCCTGGAACATCCTCCAGCCGTGCTGACGATTCACAGGCAAGCGAAGGAAAGGAGAACCCAACGACGGAGGCCGTTCCGGAAGACATCTCGGACTTCTACAAGAAGATCGACCAGGAGGAGGAGGATGAGGTCGATCTCAGCGTCGTCTCCTACGAGATCAACCAAACTCACCTCGAAAGACTGCAGAAGAGGTGACGACGAATTGCGCCCCAAATGCCCCTTCTTCATTCATATCGGAGATTTATATAGCACCCTTTCTGTCTTAGTGTAATTTTATGTAGTTTTACGTAGAAGAGGCTGTGACTGGTTGTGTTTTACGACTACGGCACTATAAATTTTATGATTCTTCGATTGAATGATTGACTGGTTTCAAGTCAAGTAAAGTATTTTTTTATTGCAACCAGTTTTCACACAATAATATACCAATTAGGAAAACACATTGGTTACAAAGGGGAGGCCCAAAATAATAATAATAATAATAATGCCGACAATTTCTATGGCGTCGTAACACAGCACATGCCGTTACAAGGGCGCCTTGACAAACAACAGCACACAGTCAGTCAGAGATGAGCCTTGGTAAAAAGATAAGATAAGACTTGAGGGACAAAGGGATCGCAATCCCGCTAGGAGGGACACCCTAAGTACAAGAATTACCAAAACAATAGAAAGATGGAATTGAATAAAGATACAGAATGGAAAATAAACAGCCACGGTTGGTTGATTGGCTGGTTGGCTGATTGACTGCTTGATTTCACTGATTGAGTGGTTGGTTGATTGGCTGGTTGATTCTATTTATTGAGTGACTGGTTGGTTGGTTAATATTTATAGTTGATTCATTGAATAGTTTGAGTGATTGGCTGCTTGATTGACAGAATATTTTGCTGATTGATTGTTGATTGATTGAACAGATGCCAGGAGCTTGACTTGCCGCTGATGGTCGAGTATGACTTTCGAAATGACTCTGCCAACCCAAAAGTCAAGTAAGTCATCGTCAGAACTGCTTCTAACAACTTCCTTCTCAAAATATTATTGTTTCATGTTTGCTTTTTACCCCATAGTACTTAACCTTCTTTAATTTTTACCTTTAATTACTTTATCTTCTTATACTTTTAAATGTACACCAAAATGCGGTTAGCAATTGGTTAAATAAAGGTTGTACTTTCTTACTTTTACCTGAAATTACTTTACCTTCTTTTTAGGGCTGTGGATTTTAACGATTAATTAATCGATTAATCATTAAAAAATTTAATCGATTAATTTCGGCTTGTTCGATGAATTTTCTATTAATTTTCTTACATATATTATGACGTCAACCGACCTATTTCCAGAATAAACAATATGGCGAACAGTTGTAATGTGAAACATTTGAGTGGAAAATTAAGCGATCATTTTGCATTTTTAAGGTAAATGCTGAGGGAAAGTCGAAGATGGCGAAATTATTGAAGATTTCTGTAGTTACTACGTACTACATTTCTCAGTTTGACAATTTGAACTTTAGAATGTCGAATGATTGATGGATTTTTGCAGTGTATACAGTCTAAGCAGTTTTTCACGTTTTATGTAATATGGACCAAATTAATCGAATTTAATCGATTAATCTTGATTAAATTTAGGAGATTAATCGATTAAAATTATTTTAATCAATACCAGCCATGCTTCTTTTACTTTCAGAGGCGGCCTTCGACAGTCTGATAGTTGTGCTATAGGCAAGGACAAAAATGCCGCCCCTTGCTCATAAATGACATCTTTTGACGGAAATGACCATCATGTATTTTGTTGGAATTTGCCACCCCTTGAAAAGTGCTGCTTTAGGCAGCCGCCTAAATCGCCTATAGATGCCTAAAGCTGGCACTGTTTGCTTTTATCTTAAATTGGTTTGTCTTCTTTTACCATGCCTTGGTTTTGTTGTCATCCTCTATATTACCCTTACACATTAACCTTACATTCTTTTTGTTTATCATGCTTCACATTTTCTTAGTTTACATTGCCAAACATTGCTTTCTGTTACCTTACCTTACATTTCCTTTAGGCTTACCTTCTGTTAGCCATATATCTGCTGATACTTGGATTCTGTTCAATGTTTCTAGCATTGATCTGAAGTCGAACACGACGCTTCGACCGTACCAGGAGAAGAGTCTGCGCAAGATGTTTGGCAACGGCCGAGCCAGATCGGGAGTCATAGTCCTGCCTTGTGGTAAGAATTATTCATCTTGCGCCAATTTAATTGGTCATTTATGTAGCACTGGTCTTAAAATCTCTTATTTTTAGTACTATTTATTGTGTGGGGCAACAAGTGGTTAGGGCGCTCTGCCTGTAATGCGGAGAGTAGGGGTTCAATCCTCCTCCCGTGAGACGGTTACTGTGTAAGGACCTTGAGCAAGTCCTTCACTCGCAATTGCTCAGTGCCTTTGACTGATGCTTGGTCATTAGATAGTGGTGCTTAATATATGCAGAATAATTATAAGTAATTACAGTTAATACGAGAAGAAGAGCAGTTCTTTAAGCTAACCCTGGGGCAGTCATGGGTTTGAAGTGCTAGTGACTTCATTTTCTTAGCTTTGGCATATGAAGGTGGGGGGCCAGCCCTCTCCCTCACCATCTGGTCTTCCCACAGACAGTGTACGGTCAGTGTGCCTCTGAATAGCTAGTAATGTAAGAGGCGCTTGATAAATTCTCAGATATGATACGATTATAACTGAGTTGGCCAGGGGCACAGGTGGAACAGAAATCTCAAACTAAATTTCTGCTCTTGCAGGAATTTGAGCCTCGACCTCTTGGTCGACAGTCCAGCATGCTTACCACTGGACTACTGCGCACCCCAATAAATAAATAAATAGACAGGTAAATAATTAATTAATAAATGTGAGAGAGTGGGATGACGTATGTACAGTCTGTCTTTGATTGACAGGTGCCGGGAAGACACTTGTTGGAGTGACAGCAGCCTGTACGATTCAGAGGCCTGTTCTAGTCCTCTGTACTTCGGGGGTGGCAGTGGAACAGTGGAGAGCTCAGGTATGACCACCTTACATCTGTTATGTCCTACGTTTAATTACCTTACATCTACAATATCTTACCTTTAATTCATCATCATCATTTCCTGATACCAGCCAATTGGCGGTGATGTCCTCATTTGTATTGTCTATCCACAGGGCCGGATTAACATTTTGTAGGCCTGGTTCCTAAATTGTATAGTAGGCCCCTATCATATGTTCAACCAAATTTACCAAAACGACAAGTGTTGACGAAATTTAAATTATAGAACAGATAGCCCTAGTTATGAATTTAAAACTGCTTACGACGTGCTTTGACAATAGAAAAACTGTCAACAATATCCTGAAAATCTAACTGTTGTACAATTTCGCACTCAATGTTCATAAGTGTTAAATTTGTTAGTCTGTCTTGTCCCATCGTTGATCTTAAAGCATTTTTGATGCGCTTTAAGTGACTAAACGATCTTTCGCTACTGCAGTTAGACACAGGAAGTGTAAGATATATACGTAGAGCAATGCAAACATTCGGAAAACCTGATTGCAAATTGTATTCCTTCATTATTTGCAACATTTGGAGAGGCGATGGTTTGGTTGGCACTGAAGGTAGTTGACTCAAAAATGCTCGCCATTGAGTCCATTCATCGCAAAGTTCCATATTCACATCGTTCGAATAAAAATTCACAAAAGACTTTAAAGATTCTTTTGAAGCCTCATTTACTTATAGCGTAGAGTGTTTATTTTAAATACAATATGGCGGCCCCAGATCCGGACAAAATAGAGCGCTCTACCTTCTTACAGCAGCTCATGAAATATATATTATAGTAAAACTAGAAGTTGGATGAGCGATTAAAATGTTTATAGTAACACTTTAAAACACTTCAAATTCAACTTCATGAAATTGGGTTAACAGAGCGAACGGAATGCATAAACTTTTAAGGTAGCATTCAAATAGTAGGCCCCTTATTTGTGAAATTTTTAGTAGGCCTGGTTCCGTGGCCTCACTGGCCTCGTGGTTAATCCAGGCCTGTCTATCCACCATAGTCGTGGTCTGCCTTTGTTTCTTTTTCCTTTAATTAGCCTTACTGTTAAATTCGAGTCCTGTTAAACTTTTTATCATCTGTTACTACTATATCGTGTAATCTTGATGTGTACTTGTCAGTTTGAATTAATAAACGTTGTTGTCACCACCAGTGGCAGCGCCAGGGAGTAGATAGGGGGTCTTAGCCCCCCCCTAACTGCGGCTCAGCCCTCCCCAAGTGGGAAATCACTGCAAATCACAGGGAGGAGGGGACAAAAGGGAAGGGCTTGGAGCTTTAGCCCCCCCAACCTGAAATCCTGGCGCCTCCACTGGTTACCACTATGGCTGAAGATATATCTAATAATAATTTAAGGAGGTCAACACAATCGGCTTTGACAGACACCAGATGTCCCAGGTCCCTTAACAATCGATAATAAAGTGCACCCCTTAAACACGCTGTCTTCCTGTGGTATAAATTCAGCAACTGCTTTTAATTGCTAATCTTTGTCGGCGGCAACGGCCAATGTTGTCATAAGCTGCCGTTAAACTGTGGATCCTCAATTGCTAAACTTTCAACGGAATTCCCCAACTCATATTGAAGGTCGACGTTAACGGTCCTTAGCGGCCACAAAATGGCGATAAACAGCGGAAAACTGCATACCATCGGGTGGTGCCAGTCCAAAGCCTGAAGTATAGGAGGAGAGATCGACGTAATCGGCGCTGACAGCCACAAGATGCCGCTAAACTGGAAATGACAGTGTTCGTCTTAGACACCTTTAACACACTATATTCCGAGGCTATAAATTTAGCGTCTGCGTTTAATCGTTCTATTGCTGCTATGCCCCAATCAGTAGGAAGGTTGACGTTAACGGCCCTTGGTGGCCACAAAATGATGATAAACAAAGGAAAACTGCCTACCACCGAGTAGTGCCAGTCCGAAGGCTGGAATAAGGAGGGCGACGCTAAGCATTTACGCTGTCACACAGCGTAGTTAAACTGCGTATACATGAAAGAAAATGTAGGCCACTGCCCGTCCGAAGCCTGCATAAGTTAGGAGGACGACACTAATTAACTATTTCTCGTATTCTATTGTGTCTGAACATTTATATAGCGCCTCTCGCAGTATGGACTATTCAGAGGCGCTATCAGTGTAGAAGTCCCGGGGAAAGAGAAACGTCTCCAGGGAGGGAGCAGATGAGGAGGAGAACCCAGAAAATAGCTTCGCTCACAGAGAAGGGGGAAGGTCATTCCAAGCATTGAAAGGGCCCACAACAGCAAATGACCAACGTTGGGCTAGAGCGGACCTGGTCCTACCCAATACAACGTCGTTAAACAGAACTACCACCACCGACACCACGCATGGAAATATATTTAGAAAATAAGTTAATGATTGGCAGCCACAACTGGTGGTAGGGAATAGATAATACGGTGCTCCTCTTAGACACCTTTAACATGTTGTCTTCCGATTCTATAAATTAAGCAAATTCGTTTAATCGCTAGACTCCGGTCCTGGTGTGACATAGAATAACGTCGTTGTTAACAGGCCTTGACGGCCACAAAATGATGATAAGCAACGGAAAAGTTGCCAAACATCGGGCGGTGCCAGTCCAAAGGCTGCAATAAGGAGGAGGGCAACGGTGATTATTTACAGAGTACGCTGTCACATAGCGTTGTTAAACTACGTATACATGAATGAAAATCCTTGCCACTGCCGCATAGTCGGATGGTGCGATTCCTAGGCTAATTATATATCTTGTGATGAATCGTCGTTAAATAGGAACGGAACTACAGATATGGATGGAAATATATCTAACTAGAATATAAGTTAAAGGTCAGCGTAATTGGTCTTGGCACCCACAAGATGTCGCTAAACAATCGAGAATGAAGCGCTCGTCTTAAACACCTTTAACACCATGAATCCAACACTATAAATTCAGCAATATTTGCTGTAGTATTTGATTTGTGGTTTAATGATGTGTTACAGTTGCTTTCCCGCTGTGTAACAGTAGCACCTCGGTGCTGCTCGCCTTTTAACGCACAGTATGGGTTCGAGCTTCCTCTACTGACATGGTTACTGTGCAGGGACCTTAAGGAAATGCTTCACTCACAATTGCTCAGTGCCATTGATTGATGCTTGGTCATTAGATAGTGGCACTTCATAAATGCACAATAATCATAATAATATTAACAAATGCTTAATAAGAATAAATGGAATTATTTGCAGTTTAAGATGTGGTCGACGGCTGAGGAAAGCATGATCTGCCGTTTCACATCTGACGCCAAAGACAAACCAATGGGTTCGTTGCTTTCCCGCTCTGTAATTAATTGCTGACTAAATTAAAAGAATTACATTACTCTGCGTTGTTTCTGTCTCTGATAAAGTAATATTTAGATAAAAATAAATGAGTGGATAGTTTTGTCTTTTGGCGAAAATCTGATGGATGATCTTCTGAATATTGACGTCATTATGGATTGGTTTTGGCGTACCATCGGTCGATGCCCTGTGCATTAGACACCGGCGCAATAGAAGTTACTAATTACAATTACTATAACTAAAAATGGTTTCGTCTGTGGGTGATGGGTCTCCTCTTTTAGGTGGGAAAGCTCATATCTTGTGTGGTTGTAATTTGTAACTTTTATAGCGCGGCATTACCGGCCTTAGGCAATATGTGACCTATGCGACTGTGGGACAGCCAGCTTTGGAGGCCTCCAAATTTGATGGTGTTTTCTGTAATAAGTTCTTATTTGTGCATGATAATTTGGCGTTCCAGTGACGATTCAGTCGGCAGATTCAGGTCAGTCAATCTGGTTTTCATAGGCTGTTTGATAGCAACATGCACTAGGGTGTAATAATAATATTTTCGTTTATTGAAACAATCCAGTTGACACATCGCAACCGGTACAGTTTACAGTTATGCAATTGAAACAATTCACAAGAACGCAAATGACAGAAGACATAAATCTTAACTACTAACAGAACAGACAGCCTGCAATACACGGCGCTAATAGCAGCCTACAAAGCATATCCGCCTACGGGGCTCGAACTCGGTACCTCTCGCTCTCTACGCCAGATGTTATCCAATGCGCTATCGGCCCCCCCTGTAACTGAAATAGCAAAATAACTGAAAAATGTCTTGCAGTGAACTGTTACTGAAAAATACTGAATAACTGAAACTGTAATAGTAACTGAACAACGAAAACTGTATAACTGAAAAATAACAAAAGTTAACTGAAAAATAAAACTTGACTGTTTTTCTTACTTACTTTTTGATTGGTAATCCTACTCTAGTCTACGGTCAGTTTTCTATACTCATTTCACTTCTGGTTTCTTTTCAGTTTTCTATGCTAGTTTCACTTCTGGTTAATTTTCAGTTTTCTTTGTTCGTTTCACTTCCGGTTCCTTCTCCTTTCATTATCTTGTCGTTGGCGCTAAACCGTAAATTCGTAAAACAATCCACGACTACGAGAATAATGTTTAAGCCAGGTAGTGGTTGAAAAGTAGAAAGTGGCATGTGGGAACATTTTGTTTACGAAGCTGCAGACGACAAAAGTCGATGTTGTGTTCACACCGTTGCTGGCAAGGACGTTGAAAACCATGAGTGTGGCATGCTAATTGTTGGAACAGAGCAAGTGTTAATCTGGAACGTCGTGTTTTCCTTAAAGTAAACCGTCAATACGTTAAATCGCATTGATTTGCTGCGTAAATATTTCTGGTAACTGTTCAGAATACTTGTGGTCAGTGTCATGACTTGGGAAAAAAATAACTGATGCTGTAACTGAAAAATAAAGAGAAATAACTGAAACTGTAACTGAAAAATAAAAAAAATAACTGAAACTGAAAAATCTGATTTCAGTTAACTGTAACTATAACTTTAACTGAAAAATCATAAATTAGATAACTGTAACTGTAACTGAAAAACCATAACTGAAATAACACTGCAAGAGCAGTTCTAATTCTAAGCATGACCAGAGTAAGACAACCAGATGACCCGATTGATTTAATGATATATCTAGGAAATAAGGACAGATTGAACTATCGTGGCTGGCCAGAAGTCTCATTAACTACGAGACCCAATTTGAGATCTGGCCACATTTAACCACTCGATACAAGTGTTCGTCAATTAATCAACCAAACTGGTTTTTGTTGGTTTAGGTTGCATCATCTGCATCAGTACATATTCGATGATATCGCATACGACAAAGCGATCGTGGGAGGCTGAAAGAATGATGGAATGGCTGAACAAGAAGGAATGGGGACTCATGATTCTAGACGGTACGTAATCTAATCTAATCTCGTCCAAACTAATCATGTGGCCCTTCTGACGAATGTATTCAGACTTTTAATATAGCACATTTTAAAGTATCTCACAAAAGTGCTTTCTCTGTGCTAGCCTATATGATGTTTAAGGTCATTTGCAACTGGGCTATAACATCATGTAGCAAAACAATGCACAGCAAGAAGTCACCACTGGTGGACCCAACACCCACGTGGAGCCAACCAATGGATTCCTGTCTACAGTTGACATATATATTGTATTGCTTTGTATTTGACCATTTATAAAGCGCTTCTCATAGCATAAGCCTTTCAGAAGCGCTCCCAGTGCGAGGTACTCCAAGAGAAAAGGAAGGTTTTAAGGTGAGAGAAAGAGGTAGAGATGCTACCAGAGAGGATTGTAGAGCGTAGAGAAGGAGGAAGTATGGATGTTGTGAGTCTTTGTGGAACAAGTTGTGTTGATAGGGTGAGGAAAGCAGCTGTGTGCATTGTTAAGGCAAATTAATAAATTAGCATGATTTAAATATCTTAATAATAATAATGTAAATGATAATAGCAATTATGATAGTAATAATAACAGTAATTATATTAATATTATTAACAATAATAGTAATAATTGTAAACAAAGATTTATATAGCACAACTTCAGCGAAACTCACTTAGGTGCTACGTAAATAAATAATGATCATACTACACCAGAGAGTAAACTTTTATCATAATCTCTAACAATCTCTAGTTGCAAACTGATCCAGACACCAGTTGCACTATTTTTCTGGTAAAACCATTTGGCTGTGACGTCCATTTAATTTGCTTGTAGAGGTACAGTTTGTCCCAGCCAAAATTTTCCGCCGCGTGATGTCCTCAGTACGAGCTCACTGTAAGCTCGGCCTCACTGCGACCCTTGTGCGTGAGGACGATAAAATCGAGGACTTGAATTTCCTCATTGGTCCAAAGTTGTACGAGGCCAACTGGCTGGAACTGTCACGGGCCGGATTCATTGCAAAAGTACAGTGCGCAGAGGTAAGGACTGGATGTAGAAAGGTAAATGCAAAGGTAGCAGACTAAGGACTGGATACATGAAGGTAATTGTAATGTTAACAGACTAAGGACTGGATACATAAAGGTAAATGCTAAGGTAATAGAAAAATACAAGTAGGCACATTAGAAGAAGAAAAAAGCTAGTCCCTTAAGCTAGCTTTGAGAGGCAGCCCTGAATATGAAGCATTAGCGACTTCATTTTCTCAGCCTCGGTACATGAGTCTGGGTGGCCCTCCCACATTGTCTCATCTTCCCATGACAGTGTACAGTCAGTGCCCTATGGGGTGCACGTGGAGCAGAAATCTTAACCAGTTTCAGCCCTGAACCTCTGACCTGTCGATTGACAGTCCAGCGTGCTAGCCACTACACTATCATGTGCCCCATTATTTGTGGCGTAAATAAATAGTTACGTGTGATGTAAATAGTTACATATTACATATGATGTAAATAGTTGGACATTAGAGAAGATGTGAGTGGTTACAAAGTATGTGAATAGCTATGCATATTACAGAGGATGTAAATAGTTATATATTGAGTGTGATGTGAGTTGTTACACATATTATACATGAGATGTAAATTGTTACATGTTTTATTGGTAATTTATTTATTTATTTACTGATGAATTTTATATTTTGTGTTTGTTCCTTTGTCAATTAATGTATAACTTTCTGTTGACTATTTAATTAGTTATTTACATGTATTTATTCTATTGTAAATTAACAAGTATTTAATTGTTTGTGTACAATTGTTTCTGGTTTCTTTTCTCTTGAAGGTCTGGTGCCCAATGACTGCAGAATTCTACCGGGAATACCTGAACGTGAGATCACAGAAACGACTTGTAAGTAATTGTTAATCTAATATGTTAATAAGTGATATTGTTCATCTAATCTAATCTGAGTAGGTATCTTGGAGGGGTATTATATAAGTCCTCTGAATTAATTATATGAATAACTAATCTGTTAATGAGTGAGGTTGTGAATTTAATCTAATCTGTAAACAAGTTACCTTGTTAATCTAATTGGTGAACAAATGAAAAGTTGTCAGTAAACTCTGGATAAGGCAATTGTGTCATTGGACACCTTTAAAACGCTCATGGCCAGTGCTATATCATTGGCTGCATTTAATTATATATAAGAGCTGTAATATGCCAAAAACTAATCTTTGTCGGTGGCAACGGCCTATGTTGTCATAAGCTGCCGTTAAACTGTGGACACACTATATAACATCTCTGATGAACCTGACTTTACCTTTTTGCTCTATTAGAACACATATGATTGATGTGAAAGAAGTCAGACGGAACTATATCTTTCTGAAGTTTTCGAGCGTCTTAGGATTATTGTAGCAGTGAAATTGATTTATTTCAGTTGTGGAAATTGATTGATATCGGCTGGCGAGATTTATCAATTTCTGCTGTTGAAATTGATCGACTTAGCTGCTGAAGTTGATAATTTTAGATGTTGAAATTTATAAATTTCAGGTGTCCAGATTGATCAATTTCAGCTGTTGTAATTGATCAATTTCAGCTGTTGAAGTTGATCTTTTTAGCTGTTTAAATTAATAAATTTAAGCTGTCAAGATTGATCGATTTCAGCTGTTGAAATTTGTTGTTTTCAACTGTTGTTTTCAACTGTTGAATTTGATTTATTTCAGTTGCTTTACGTGACGAACCCAAACAAGTTCCGCGCCTGCCAGTTCCTGATCCAGTTTCACGAACGACGAAATGACAAGATCATCGTCTTCTCCGACAACGTCTTTGCGCTGCAGACGTATGCAAAAACTATGGGAAAGTAAGACTTGATAAGACCGAAGTTACATCTTTGTCTTGTTAGCGTAACATATCTGCAGTTATGATTACACCTACGTAAACCTTTCGGTGCTGGACTTCTTCTTTAAACCAGCTGTATTCATCCTTCATCGTACAGTTCAGTAGTTTCTGTCTTGTCCTCCTTCCCTCCCCTCCCGTCATGGCAATGTCAAAAGCAACATTGCTATTGTGACAATGTCAAAAACAATGTTTCTATCCTGACAACGTCAAAAATAATGTTCCTATCCTGACAGCGTCAAAAACAATGTTTCTATCGTGACAACGTTGCTATCATGACATTGTATTGTGATGGTGGTGTCCAGTGACCACCACGTTTTGACCCGTGTTGAAATATTTTGCGATACAACAGTGTTGTCAACATATTAACAGTTGTGAAACAGAACCTAAACATGTACCTAGTACTTTGTTTTCTGCAAGTAACCTTGAAGCAGTGGACAAACATCCTGGATTCGTAGAGGGGAGTGGGGAGGGAGCGAGAAGGGAAAGGGGAGAGGAAAGGAGAGAGGAGAGGGAAAGCGAATTGGTAGCCACCAGTTTGTGGGACAAAGTTACACCTGTCACTAGTTGTGTGTCTGTGGTGTATAAGCTCTGATTTGAGGAGCAGACATGTTAGCAGTATTATCGGTACTATTATTATTGATATTATTACCGGTAGTGTTGTTATTATGATTAGTATTGTTATTATTATGATATTGGAATCTTTCGCTGCTAGGCCTTTCCTGTATGGTCCTACGTCGCAGCAGGAGCGAATGCACATCCTACAGAACTTCCAGAGCAACCCACAAGTCAACACGATCTTCGTCTCAAAGGTAGGTACCTCAGATTCTGTTTGAAAATCATTGGCTAAGATATTCATAATTTATATCTGGAGTCAAGTCCTAATGCTATGATGAATGGTTGATTGAATGAATAAATTGGTGATTGAACAAATTAATGATTGATTATATGATTGAATGATTAAGTGTATGATTGAATGAGTGATTGAATGATTGAATGAATTAATGATGGATTGAATGATTGACTGAATGAATGATTGACTGAATGAATTAATGAGTATAGGTAAAAAGCCCCAAATCGATTGCGTTTAAAATGCAGGTGTAGATTTGGCTAAATCCATCACCAGTATTATTATTATTAGTATTTTATTAAATTTTATTTATTGAACTGAAATAAAATTCGTGAATTTTATCGGAACAAATGCGGAATAAAGTGGTAATGGTAATGGAAATTGGAAATTTATATAGCGCTACTTCAAGACAGGCATCATCAGAATATGAAATTGAATTTACTGATTTCTCCACAGCTTAACTTTAGTCAAAAAATTAAAAGTGTGAATCGGTGTTGATTCTTTTACATTTGATTTGTAGGTGGCTGACAATTCTTTCGATCTGCCAGAGGCTAATGTTCTCATTCAGATCTCCTCTCAGGGCGGGTCGCGACGTCAGGAAGCACAACGTCTTGGAAGAATTCTTAGAGCCAAAAAAGGTTCTGCTCTTACCTACTTTTGTGGCTGCAATACTCACATTTATATAGCACGTTGTGTGTGGTGCTTATGTAGGTAGATAGGCAGGTTGGTACGTTATAAAAATGTAAGAACTTATATGTGACCCAAGGGATCGAAATGAGTCGGATGTCGGCAATTTACATTGCTAGGAAAACAGCAAAATATGAACAGAGGTCACTTTTCCTTTTTTCAGATTTTAATGGAAATGGGTGGAAAAAAATTTTTTCTTACATTTTTGATATCTCACATTTGATGAAATTCGTTGTTTTAATGTGTATTTTCAGGATTTTGTACAGAGAATACTTTTATTTTTTGTGATTATATATTAAATTAAATGTAACAATTTCAACATAAAAAACATAATCATTCGTAACTTTGTCAAAAAGTAAGGTAGAACCAAACTTTTGGTGTCATTTTAAAGCAAAAAATGTGGTCTTTACGAATGTGTAAAATACTTGTATTCTAAAATTTCCGACATGCGACTCATTTTGATCCCTTGGGTCACATATGTTGCTACTATACATGCTATTAATAATCTAAGAAATTATATAGTACTACTATAAAAATGCTACTATTAATCTAAGAACTTATATGGTACTGCTATAAATGCTACTAATAATCTTAGAACTTTTGTTGCATTTATGTAGAGAGGTAGGGAAGTAGGCATTATTAGTTTTGTTAGGTCAGTGTATAAGTAGAGAAGTAGATGTGTATGTAGCCAGGAGCGTAGCCAGACTTAAATTCAAGAGGAGGCAACTTCACAGTGCATAATTTTCCCGATGACCTTTTTTTAGAAATTTCACATTTTAACTCTGATGACCTTTTTTTACATTTACACATATTTTAACTCCGATGACCTTACAAACTAACGTTGAAAGTAAATTACCTGGAACACAGGCGCCTAACGAGACTTCGATTCTTCAATTCAAGAGGTCCTGAGGACCATTGGCAAAATCGTGGTCATTTCAATTGAAACTCCACTATATAAAAAAAGCAAGAGGACGCAACTGCCTCCTCGTGCCTCCATGTAGCTACGCCTATGTATGTAGCTATGTGCAGGTCTCTGTGTGTATGTGTAGCCAAGTTGGTTTTAAATGTTATTAGCAAATGTCACATTCATAAACACATAGGAATCAATTATGTAT
Organism: Aporrectodea caliginosa; assembly: GCA_020284085.1. Taxonomy (NCBI): domain Eukaryota; kingdom Metazoa; phylum Annelida; class Clitellata; order Crassiclitellata; family Lumbricidae; genus Aporrectodea; species Aporrectodea caliginosa. The sequence continues at coordinate 856,699 of JACEVL010000199.1, forward strand.
ATGTCTTCATGAGGGTGCTATATAAATTTACTGTTGTGCTTTATTGGTTGCATGTTGTAGGTGCTGTTGCGGAGGAGTACAACGCTTTCTTCTACTCGCTCGTCTCACAGGACACGGTCGAGATGCAGTTCGCCACAAAGCGCCAGAGGTTCCTCGTCAATCAGGGCTACAGCTACAAGGTCATCACGAAACTGGCCGGAATGGACCAGGTAAGAACAGGGGCTGTTTGGGGGTACTTAGAAGGTGCTATTCATTCATTCATTCATTCATTCAGAGGACTTATATAGCGCCCCTCCAAGATAACCTACTCAGAGGCGCTCCCAGTCCAACTCTGGCGATAAAGAACAGTTTTATGTTAAGTGTTTTCATACATACATACATACATACATACATGCATGCATACTTACATACATGCATACATACATGCATACTTACATACATGCATACATGCATACTTACATACATACATATCTACATACATACATACATGCCTGCATACATGCATGCATGCATGCATGCATACTTACATGCATACTTACTTACATACATTCATACATACATACATGCATACTTACATACATACATACTTACTTACATACATGCATACTTACATACATACATATCTACATACATACATACATACATACTTACTTACTTACATGCATACATGCATGCATACTTACTTACATACATACATACATACATACTTACTTACTTACTTACATGCATACATGCATGCATACTTACTTACATACATACATACATACATACATACATACATACTTACTTACTTACTTACTTACATACATGCATGCATACATACATACATACATACTTACTTACATACATGCATGCATACATACATACATACATACACTGTCCAATTTGAGTCCTTTTTATTTAAGCCTCTACGTTTAGTACTGCTGCGATACAATTTTATTGAAGATTTGTGATTTTCAGTCTGCTTGCTTGGAGAGTAATATTTCTTCAAGGAGGACCATAATCCAACTTCTTGTAATCCTATTACTAGTAAGTTTAATAATATTTTTTGAAAACTGTTCAGTTCCTTGTTATTATTGTAGGAGAACTTGTCGTTCAGCACAAAGGATGATCAGTCGAAGTTGCTGCAGAAGGTGCTGGCTGCAAATGATGCGGATGCTGATGAAGAACAAATGATAGGAGAGGGTGGCTCATTTAAATCATCCACTGGAAAGGTACGTTCATTGGATTTGTATTCAGTAGCCGATCGGTTAGTGCGTTCACCTTGTAATGCGGAGAGCACGGGTTCGATCCTCTTCCTGCTCCTCTGAGATGTTACTGTGTAGGAACTAACATTCGCTAACAATTGCTCAGTGCCATCGATTGATGCTTGGTCAGTAGATAGTGACGCTTAGTAGATGCGTAATAATAACTATAAAAAAATTTCTTTAATGTAAAACAGTTGAAGCATATGAGTTGAACATGTGACGCTGCAATGGCATGGGTCCAACTGCTTGCATGTGCTGTAGACGCAATCAGCTCATTGTAATCTATTCCAATGACTTCTATAGCAATGTCATCATAAAGTGCAAGACATCAGGCGATGGTTGCTTAAGGTGAAATGGCAATCAGAGCTCGAAATCCACTGGAGAAACCAGGTCGAAGTCCGATAGATCAGGGAAACCAGAATAAGCCAGGCTACGGTGGGTAGGCGCAAGCTCAAAGATATGAATCTTAAGTTTAGACCTCTGACATCAAACAGTAGAAAGTAGTAAGTAAGTAAGTATAGTCTTTAATACATCATTTACAAATGCACATTAGGACCTTCTGTTATATAGTGAATGATAAAACATCAAAGTAATACTATTAATAATAATAACATACATGTAAATAGTAATATGAAACGAACTGAATGGGACGTCAAATTCCAACGCTTCAGACGAGTAACCAAGAAAGATCAAGAATCCAACTCTAATTCGTCCTACTGAAACTTTATGTTGCTCTACAAAAACCCAGCTTTCACATATTAGTTCTCTTGTTCACTGTAGATGGCAGTCCATCGACGCATCGGAAACATGAGTTCCATGTCGGGAGCAGATGACGCTGTCTACTTTGAGTTCAGGAAGACCGGGAAAAAGAATGCTCCGCAACATCCACTGTTCAAGCGTTTCCGAAAGTAGAACATTCACCATTCGTAAAGCTAAAGACCGATTTAAAAGTAGAATGTGACTGGAAAAGAGACTAAATCCTTATTTGTTGTGATCCATTCAGGACGGAAGATTGAGTTGAAATATGAACTTTTGTTTTTCTGTTTAGAGTTTATTGCAACAGTTTCATACTAAATAAAAACTTCTTTCAACAAATTTCGATCTTGTCTAAAGGCTTCAACTGTTGAGAAAGATTTGTGGGGATGAGCGCAAATCTATAGTACAATTGCGTTAACATCTTTTAAACAGACGAGAAGTTTTAATTACTTAAACATAATAAACAAACAATATTATGTGACGAATACTTGAATCTCAATCACAGTGTATTGTTAACAAAGTACTTTATTGTTCATACAAAGGTAAGTATGTTTTAGGTAAGTATGCTGTCAATAACATATTACTGAATGAAAGTTAGTAACTTGTGCGTAAAGGGGTCGTCCATGAACGACGTCTGCAAAACAATTACTGGCTTTTGATCTATCCCTCCCTCCGCATTTGGCATTACCCATCCCCACCACTCACCCCCTTTGCGGACATCTGCATTGGAGGGGAATACTAAGGCCTAGAATAGGCTCCCTTGTTGATCTTTTTCATGGATACATGTTGTAATGTGCAGTGCCTTGATACTGCCACCTCCAGTAGATCCAACCCAGTTCAGACTGACTGAAGCTGGTGTTTAAGGCACAAATTGTACTGAAATAGCCTTGTACCAAATGTTGATGAGGGCGTCCGCATTGGGTATAGCTCTCCCTCCCCTTATCCGCATTTGGATGACCCCTCCATACTCTTCGGACGTCTTTCATGGACGACCCAAAGTACTTCAATGAAACAAGCAGTGCCTAGTTCAAGTACTTAAAAGATAAATATTCGTAATCGTAATCTCAAAATTTCTGCAGCGCCCAAAAAAGCAAAAAGTCGCCAAAACCAGCTTATTCATAGGTGCTTAGTCAAAACATAGTCGATAGAATATTGGATGGGGGAAAACGCTGCCGCTGATCAGAGGTAATTTGTCTCCCAGTTGTCTCCAAACGTCACTGCTACCCATCGTAGCCTATATCGCTTTTCAGTCATCAAATCGACTTCATGTTGGTCCGATTTAATCGTGCTTAAGCACATCCAGAAGTTAGGAAAGGAGTAGGTCAACAATTAACTTTTTGTTTAATTTCCCAGTATCTAATGATCAATTTTAGTTTCCAAGATGTTGGTACCCTTTGTCATTAACCAAGTGGTTTTGGGAACCTTTTTCTCGGTCGCAGATTTTTTGGGGTAACCCTTTTTAGTCAAAAATTTCTTTTAAACCTTTTTATTTTCCAAGGATTATGGTAACCGTGTGTAGCTCCCAATTGTTTTACCTTCCCAGATATCTGATGAGTGATGACTTCTTTGAGGTCAGCAAGTCAAAGCCATTCACCCGCATTGAAATACACGAGACGGGTGACCATGGCTGGATCACCCCCTCGACCCCGTCGATCCCTAGGCGCACCCACACCGGTCGACGACCATCCCAGGCAGCCGTCCGTAGACAATATTCATACTATCATCGTAGTAGAGCATCGAAATGGACGACACCCTCTTCGGGGCGCAGCAGGGCATCCCTGAGCCCTCCGGCTTGGCCTGCTGGACCATGTGGCCGTGGGCGTTCTGCTGGTAGTAGAGGAAGGGACATTCGCCGGAGCAGTAGAAGGCGGAGTACCGCTTTGGGACGATGATCCAATCCCAGCCGAACGCCTCGAAGTCGACGACCAGAGGGTAGCGGCAGCAGCGAAGCTCGGCGCTCGACTCGTCACAGTTGAGGTCGAAGGCGCGACGCTGGCGGTCAGGGGTAGGCTGCGACAGGGTCTCGATCTCCAGGTAGGGCAGCTGGAAACAGCGAATAATAAACGACTGCCGTTTAACATAAGAAATAATGCAATAGCATAGGGGACCTAGGCTATATGATGAGTTTTTTTCCTTCGAGTGGCGCTTTATAAATGACGGATAACAATGGCAATTACGTCATAGTAGGCCTACCGTTGTGGGAAACAGGAATGGAAGAAATTGCTTAACACGAGAAGTAGTATAGTTTCAGTTTAACGACAATGTGTGATAACAGAGATCATCATTAGCGTTGCCCTCCTTATCCAGGCTTGGGACTGGCACTGTCACAGTAGGCCTACACACAGTGGCGGAGTTAACACGAAGAAATAGGCCTACTGCTGTTGTAAGGATTATTGTACCGTTGGGGTAACTGGAATCGAAGAAATGTTTGTTACCCCACCCCTAATAAACATAGCAGTGCCTAAAATACTCAGAAATGTCAATGGCATCAAACTGTAGGCCTACTTTAACAAATTAACAGGTAAGCAAAGTTTAAGGTAGGCCTGTTAGCAGTTTGAGAAAAAAGATGGGGGTCAGACTGTGATTCATGTGGAGTTTGGCGTGAAATGAAAACAGCAATGGGGTAGTAAGAAAGATTATAGGGGTTGAACACCCTGCCCCGGCAATTCTCACTCTGCCTGTTAGAATGAAATCGTGTGTAGGCCTAGCTGACTTGAGTTAATCTCTCAAAAATGCATAGGCCTACGACACACTGCACATTCGACGTCAACAGCACACTGCATTGACAGCACTCTTTCTGAACTTGATCATATCTCTCAGTGGGCATCCATTAGCAATCTTAAATTAAACCATGCTAAGACCAGAGAAATGGTCGTTAGACGACCGAGGTCCAAAGCTATTGCCCTCCCTTCCCCATCCCTGGCATCGAGCGACGAGCGGGTCCAGGAGATGGTTATTTTGGGTGTCACTATCTCTGATCGGATTGACTTTGGGGCACACATTGACAAAATATGCTGCAAAGCCCGACAATCCATGTTCGCGCTACGTGTTTTGGTCGCCCACGGTCTCCACGGTCAACGTCTCTTTGACGTTGTTAGAGCTACTACCCTCGCACGGCTACTTTATGCCTTCCCTGTTTGGTGGGGATTTGCCACTGTAGGGGGAGCGTAAACGACTTAACGGTATTCTGAGAAAATTGACCCGTTCAGGCTTACTCCCTACCGATTTTCCTAGTTTCGACAAACACTGTTCTAGAGCTGATTCTACTCTTTTCCGTTCAATTCTCTCAAACCCTTGTCACGTCCTTCACGACCTCCTCCCTCCCCGTAAGGTCACTCCATACAATGCGCGACCCAGACCACATGATCTCACCCTAGAATTGATGCCTTTGCAAAAAGAAGTTTTATTATGAGAATGTTATATGACTTTGCATAAATGTTTGTATTATTTATTTCTTCTGTAAGCTACGTACTGTGCGTTTGCTGGTAGTCAAATAAAGAATATTCTTACTTACTTACTTTACGTCAACTAGACACTGTTGCAGAAAACACTGTTTTAGGTCCTGGCTTAACGTAAGAAATAAATATTGTAGGCAGTTTGGGCAACTAATTTATAATAATATTCTTTATTGAAACAATCCTGTTGACAAACGCAACCGGTTACAGTGTACAGTTATGCAATTGAAACAATTCACAAGAACACAAATGACAGAAGACATAAATCTTAACTACTAACAGAACAGACAGTCTGAAATACACGGCGCCAATAGCAGCCTACAAAGCATGTCCGCCTACGGATCTCGAACTCGGTATCTCTCGCTCTCTATGCCAGTGTGTTATCCAATGCGCTATCGGCCCCCTCTGTAATAGATAACCAGAAAATAAACATTGCAGTAAGCAGTAGGCCTACCGGTGATCGCTCAACCTGCAACCTGTTCACCGATTTTGTTTTGACTGAGCGCCTGTGAATAAGCTGGTTCGGCGACTTAGTTTGTATGGCGCTGTATAAATCTCGAGATTACGATTACTCTATTCTGTTCATGTATGGTCGACGTCTACGGTCCTGGAAGCCGTAAGATGTCGCTGAACAATGAATAATGCGATGGTCCGGTTAGACACCTTTAAAATGCACTCAAGCGACGATATAAATTCAGCAACTGCGTCTCAATGATGATTTTACGAAAGTCGACTTTGTAAATTACTTCTATCATTTATTTTAGTGTGCGTGCTGTTTTACTTTTTATCAAATTGTTATATTTTAAAAGTATGATGGCAAATAGTAAATGCTGTTACAAGATGACATTAAACTGAAGATCAATAAATAATCACTTAAAAAATACAAAGTAGAATAAGAATTCAACGTCATGATATTATTATACTTCAATTTGTATCGAATCATTTAATCACAGTATGTGTATTACAGACAGTATCCGATACATTACTTTATGTTGTTAAAAATTGAATTTTGTGACATTGTAAGGATTTACTTTGACGCCTTAAATGATGTCGTTTGGACGCTAAGTTTCTCGTTTTCATTGTATGTTATACATTGTGAATTGTCGTCAACGGCCTTTGATGTCATAAGGTAATAATAATAAAATTATGATAATTCAATTGATGATCTTTCAAGACAACTCTGTAAGGTATCGTATCGTATCGTATTTAAGTATTTATAAAGCGCCTCTCGTAGGGTGAACCGTTCAGAAGCGCTCCCAGTGTGCTAAGCCCCGTGAAAATAAACAGGTTTTGAGAAAAGCGAAGGAAGAAGAGAGACTGCCAGAGAGAATTTTAGAGCGAACAGAAGAAGAAAGAGCATTCCAAAGAGAGGGACCAATTGAAGCAAAGGAACGAGCCTGAGCCATAGCAGTTCTACTACGGGGAACCAAAAGGTCAAGTCTATTGCAGGAACGAAGGTAACGTCGACTTCAAACATCGTGGTAGCGACGCATAACATAGGCCTACCGTTATTCCGTTAAACGCTAATTATTATTATTATTATTATTATTATTATTATTATTACAGTACGGTAGTTTTATATAGCGCCCCTTTACGACAGTCTACTCAGGAGCGCTCCCAGCCCAACCTCGGTCAAACAGGACTTAACATTAAACATTATACAATAACTACATTCAAGATTAACACATAATTATAGATCTCCTAAACTAGCAGAATGCCAATTTGACCAACACCTATAATAGGAGAAAGAGGTCCTTTTGTTTGTATCCGTTTGTACTAAGCCACTATCCATCAAGTCCTCTCAAATGATGCAAACAATGGCACTGGTCAATAATAATGTCATCACAACTTGCTCACATTGCCACTCTTGTTGAGGCCAAAACCTGCACACTTCACACTACAAGGCGAATGCTCAATCAATCAGTGATTGCTCAATCAATCATTGAATGCTCAACCAATCAATGAATGATCACTCTGTCAAACAGTTTTATCATACTCCATAAAAATTGAAAGTGACCCAGTGCATGGTTAGAGCGATCGGCCTGTTACGCGGAGAATAGGCCTACTAGTTCGAGCCTCGACCGAGGCAGTTAGGCTATTGTACAGGGTGGGCCAATAGGAATGCAACAACTTTGAATTGATATAACTTAAATATTTTTTATCTGAGCGCCTTGTCCAATATATCAGATTGAAGGTAATTATCCATTTTATCATGCTGCAAAATATCTACGAGATACTATTACGAACTTTTGAGATAATGCTATTAATATTCGATGTGCCATTTTCTTGCCATAAAACTGCAAGAAAAAACAAAAGTCTGAAACTGAAGATGTCAATTCTAAACAATCACTTAGTACTAACAATTAATATCTTTAGTGAATTTACCATCAGTCAAACAAATACTCAATATGTCCACCACGTGCTTTAATGACTGCATCAACACGAGACGACCACAGTGCCACTGATCGATGGCTGAGTCCACCATTGCTTGGGTTATCTCAGCCCAGCAGCAAAGAATCACTTCTTTCAAATGTTCAACGTCACGTATCGGTTCATTTTCTAGAAGGGAATTCTATCATCATCTGATGTGCATTGTATCTTTTTCTGCTCTTAAAATTCGGATTAAAATTTTATCCTCTTCCGTGAGCGGCGTCATGATGTTCAATATTTACATTCAAAATTGAGAGGTGTGCGCCGCACCGAAATTTTATAACAACGGTGCTGTATATCAGTGCAAGATTTGACACAGTAGTAGAGTGGATGATTACTTTCAATTTCGTATATTGGGCACGATGTTCGGATAAAAATTGTTCAAGTTATATCAATTCAAAGTAGTTGCATTCCTATTGGCCCACCCTGTATATATGTATAGAGACCTTGAGCAAGACCTTCACTCACAATTGCTCTGCGCCACCAATGTTCTGTCGTATGGTCATGTGTTCGCTTCTGAACTTTGGAAGGAGGGCAATAACAAATACAGTTCTATTGTATAGTCGCTTGTCTCGTGTTTCGGTGACTGACCGAAACTGATCACCAATTACCTGCCTACAGTGTTATTTCTATAAACTGTAACTGTAACTGAAATAGCAAAATAACTGAAAAATGTCTTGCAGTTAACGGTAACTGTAACTGAAACTGAAAAATACTGAATAACTGAAACTGTAATAGTAACTGAAAAACGAAAACTGTATAACTGAAAAATAACAAAAGTTACTTGAAAAATAAAACATAAGTGTTTTTCTTACTTACTTTTTGAATGGTAATCCTACTCTAGTCTACGGTCAGTTTTCTATACTCATTTTCACTTCTGGTTTCTTTTCAGTTTTCTATGCTAGTTTCACTTCTGGTTTCTTTTCAGTTTTCTATGCTAGTTTCACTTCTGGTTACTTTTCAGTTTTCTATGTTTGTTTCACTTCCGGTTCCTTTTCCTTTCGTTGTGTTGTCGTTGGCGCTAAACCGTAAATTCGTAAAACAATCCACGACTACGAGAATAATGTTTAAGCCAGGTAGTGGTCGAAAAGTAGAAGTGGCGTGTGGGAACATTTTGTTTACGAAGCCGCAGACGACAAAAGTCGATATTGTGTTCACACCGTTGCTGGCAAGGACGTTGAAAACCACAAGTGTGGCACGCAGTGTTAATCTGGAAGGTCGTGTTTTCCTTAAAGTAAATCGACAATATGTTAAATCGCATTGATTTGCTGCGTAAATATTTCTGGTAACTGTTCAGAATACTTGTGGTCAGTGTCTCATTAGTTATGACTTGCGACAAAAATAACTGATGCTATAACTGAAAAATAAAGAGAAATAACTGAAACTGTAACTAAAAATATAAAAAAATAACTGAAACTGAAAAATCTGATTTCAGTTAACTGTAACTATAACTTTAACTGAAAAATCATAAATTAGATAACTATAGCTGTAACTATAACTGAAAAACGATAACTGAAATAACACTGCCTGCCTATCGATTTTGTTTTGACTGAGCGCCCGATGGCGCATTGGATAACACACTGGCGTAGAGAGCGAGAGGTACCGAGTTCGAGTCCTGTAGGGCGGATATGCTTTGTAGGCTGCTATTAGCGCCGTTGTATTTCAGGCTGTCTGTTCTGTTAGTAGGCCTAGTTAGCCTAAGATTTAAATTGCATAACATGTAAATGTACAGCGCAGTGCGTTTGTCAGGCGCTTAATAAAGAAAAGATTATTATTATTATTATTAATTAGCTGGTAACCACGACTTGGCTTTCTTTGGGCGATTTATAGAATGCTCCAGATTACGATTAACTTAGTCTACTCTGGTAACCTATCGGCTACCGTCTTCCGTGTACCAGCACCCCAATTAATATTTCTTGTA
>JACEVL010000199.1:871507-921507 GCA_020284085.1 Aporrectodea caliginosa
TTGTGGTGTTTCATGGCATGGTATGGTATGCTATGCAATGGTTTACTGTGGTGTGGTATGTTTTGGAATGGTATGGTATGGTATGGTATGGTATGGTATGGTATGGTATGGTATGGTATGGTATGGTATGGTATGGTATGGTATGGTATGGTATGGTATGGTATGGTATGGTATGGTATGGTATGGTATGGTATGGTATGGTATTGTATGGTATGGTATGGTATGTTTTAGTATGGTATTTTGTGGTGTGTTATGGTATGGTATGGTATGTTAAGATAGCAATGCAAATGTTAACCTGGTTTGCTGAACTGAATGACCCTCATCGTCGTCATCCTATCGTCGTCTGACTCTGAACCGGTGCTCACCGGTCGACTGCACACTTGTCCATTGGAATCGTTGATGCTCAGTTGGTCGATCATCCGGTTCAGCAGAGGGACGTTGGGCAGTCGTCTTCCGGTCGTGTTGGGAGGGGCGCTCAGCCTCAACTTCCTTAGGATGTCCGTCTTGATCGATTCCAGACGATAGCTGCGCTTCAGATCACGACCCGTGCACTCAGTACAGTTCAAGGTCGGCGTCGAGTCGTCGTACAAGGGGGAAGCACCCTGTCCTGCCGCGGCGGGGGTCGTCTGGCCGCCACTACCACCCCGCAGAGAAACCCTCAAAGTGACGAGGTCGGATTCGTTGACGCTGTTGCCGATGGAGTAACGTTGGTTGTTACCCCCGGCGGAAGCCAAGAGGGCCGCTAGTAAAACCCCGAAATGGGGGACAGTCAGAGGGACACCGCAGAACCCCATCCTCCTTACTAGTCCTTGGTCAAACTAATTGACGTAATTGGCCTCCAAAGCATTTGCGACCAAGACCGGCGGCATCCGCGAGTGAACCGCCACAAGCGCGCGTTCAGACGACTAAAAAGTTAATAGTATTTTTTTTTATAATGTGGTCATAATTGTGGTGGTGGTGATGGTGGTGGTGGTGGTAGTAGTAGTAGTAGTAGTAGTAGTAGTAGCAGCAGCAGCAGCAGCAGCAGCAGCAGCAGCAGCAGCAGCAGCAGCAGCAGTAGCAGTAGCAGTAGCAGTAGTAGTAGTAGTAATAATAATAATAGTAGAAGCAGCAGCAGCAGCAGTAGCAGTAGCAGTAGTAGTAGTAGTAATAATAATAGTAGAAGCAGCAGCAGCAGCAGCAACAGCAGCAGCAGCAGCAGTAGTAGTAGTAGTAGCAGCAGCAGCATTAGCACTAGTAGTAGTTATAGTAGTAATAATATAAGTTGTCGTCGTTGCTGTGTATAGTTGTTTTTCAAGTTTTTATTCATCGACAAAATACAGATATCTCTTTTAACACTTTCCTAAAGCTTTCAACCGATGAGATATTTTTAGCAAATGATCGGATTGGGTTCTGTAGGTCTATTTCAAAGTACAAACTGTCAATATTGCTTAGATACTGGATATAGTTCATAATACGTTTGTCGACTTGGTTGTTCCACTGGCCAGAACTTGCACGATCCAGCATAGAAGTTCTGCTGTGGTCGGCCAATCCGTCTGGAACAACCTGCCTAAGAACCTGGGACACGAACTCCTCAGCCTCACTCTGCATCTTTTCCGCAAACGCTTGAAGTTCATTTTGTTTCGCTCATGGTTTCACTGTGTAGGGAGCGAATCTAATGAGCCTGTCTTCAAGTGATGCAATTACCATTACGTTTGATTTTGAAATTCCTGTTTCAAGTGTTCAAGTAGACAATAATAATAACAGTGACAATTTATATGGCGCCGTAACACAGCCATGCCGTTACAAGGGCGCCTCACAGTCAATTATAACAGCAGGGTAGGTCTTAGAGAACAAATAAGTCTTGAGTCCAGATTTGAAGGAGTCAATTGTGTTAGCCGCTCGCAGGAGGAAGACCGTTCCAGCATCTGGGACCGGCCGCCGAGAAAGCGCGATTGCCAAAACGGGTTTTCATCCGTTTTACGCGAAGATCGGACTACATTTTCCTGTAGGCCTATTCCTTACTAGGAAATGGGCCGAGATTCAACTATGTTAGCTAGTCTGCTTCTTTGAAAGTGCAATAGCAACTATATTTAAGCTATCCTTAGGATATACAGTCAATGTGAATGGTTTCTTTGCAATGTTACGACGTCAACGGCTCAACGCCCGATGTTGCCTGCAATGTCGCCGTGGCTTAGTTTTCAGAAAGATTTTACACATATTACTAATTTACTACAGCACATGAACCCGAGTCACAGTGTAATGCTGTTAATAATTTTGCACACGGTTGAAATCGTGTAGGCCAACCGAAATATAACCAACCGAGCTGGTGGGTGTCGAGACCTAAGCCCCAACTTCTTTTCATTTGCTTAGATGAGGGGCAAGAGGAAGAACTGGGATTGAACCCTAATCCATCGATAACAGTACTAAAATACTGAGGTTTCGTTAAGCTGAAGGATCGTTGGCTAGAACTGTTCAGAAATGTTTCCATATCGACGTCAACGGCCTTTGACGCCACAAGATGTCGTTTACGACTCCATCAAATCTTAGCCTTGAACCTAAGGCTAAAAGGCAGGGCACCAACTTATTCACCAGGGTTTTCAGAGAGGTTGCCCAGAGATAACTAAATGGAGGTCCAAGTCCGTTTGCCAGAAGACCAGAGAGACAGGGACAGATACAGAGCCAGAGAAGGAGAAAGAGGAATTAGTTTCCACAGTTTTATCCACGCCATGTTCGGCACCACTTGCATGCCCGGCTAAGAAAATAATTTCTTAAATAATTATTTTTTAAACAATTACCTTTATTCGCGAAATTCTGCTGCAATCCGTTTCTTTCTGAGGATACGCCGTTTCGTCTGTTCTAGTCGCGCAGACGACCAATAACAACGACGACGATAGTAGCGCTCGTCTACGTGGACTGCTTTCAAATAGAAATTTAACGGGAACTGGTAATGTAATGTATATCTCCGTAATATCTTAGCCTCACACAGGCGCGTAACGAGACTTAAATTCAAGAGGAGGCAACTTCACAGACAATTGGCAAAATCCTGGTGATTGGGGTTATTAGTCAATAGAAGTTTCAGTATATAAAAAATGCAAGAGGAGGCAACTGCCTCCTCGTGCCTCCATGTAGCTACGCCTATTGCCTCACACAAAAGACATATTATGGAAACCTGCTTGACCTGCGCTATATCAAATCAAGTCCACAATTACCAGGTTGTTCCGTTCAGTTCCGGTGCCAGGTCAGTATCCCGGGAGGTCAAGCCGAGGAGACGGCATGGTGCCAGAGTGGGTATCGTGTCAGAAAGGAGTTGCATGGAGATCGCAAATTTTGTCGAAACTACAGTAAGAGCATAATAATGCTGCGTGGGCTGGTGATCGCTTCTGAACAGTATGGGAATGGCAAAAAAATAACTGGGGGGGGTGTGTGGTTAGACGTTGATTTACATGTATGTGCAGTTTGGGTGTGAAATGTAGACTTTACTATGGGAGCCTAAGAAAGACTAGGGGTTGCACCCCTCCAACACCCCCCCCCCGTGGCAATTCTCACCCTGCTTCTGAATAAATAGTTCCCTTGAAGAGGCGTTACACAAACTCAAGTAATGAATGATTGAATTAATGGTGATGAAATCAATTTCGAATTGATTAACGCATGCTTAAACTGGAACCATGTCGATCAGTTACAACTGGGTGACCCATTCCCACTCTTGCAGTGATGAGACTGTGGTCAGAGGTGCAGCCAGCGACACCTAGTGAGCCACTTCGAAGCTTCGTACGACTGGAGACATATGACGCAGTGCGATTCTCGTTAACGATAATAACGATACCGGTACCGAAAATATTCGTTAACTAAAATTAAATGACCTTAACTTAAATTAAAATAAACGACCTTACCTTACCTAATAAGTAATAACCTTACATACCTACAGTTTATAAATTCCAACGCAAATTGAAATTCTATCTTTTGGCTGCACTTGCATAAGTTACCTTATGGTTGCTTGGGGGGCCCGATAGCGCATTGGATAACACACTGGCATAGACAGCGAGAGGTACCGAGTTCGAGTCCCGTAGGGCGGACATGCTTTGTAGGCTGCTATTAGCGCCGTGTATTGCAGGCTGTCTGTTCTGTTAGTAGTTAAGATTTACGTCTTCTGTCATTTGTATTCTTGTGAATTGTTTCAATTGCATAATTGTACACTGTAACCGGTTGCGGTTTGTCAACCGGATTGTTTCAATAAACGAAAATATTATTATTATTATGTATAGACTAAGTAAGTTACGATGTGCGTGCACTGTTGTGTTAGTATGCCGCAGGATTGTTTACGTGTGGTGTGCTGTTGTCAATCTTGTGAGGACCGTTAAAGTTCCAAGGAGAATTAACTATTGACACTTCATCAAAAATTGTGACTATCAATATATAATAATGTTTTAATGACTGATGTAAATCGGGCGATCCTGTTAGGCTGTTAGCGTACATTAATTATAAAAACTATAATTCTGTTCCTTTGGGTTGACCTACTGACAACCTGCATACGATTTGCAATGATTTGGCTTCGATTGTTTCAACTACGTGCTTGTAGTACTATCGTGGTGGTCAATAAATATTGATTGTGTGCAGTATGGCCAAGATTAGTGTGCAGTATGGCCAAGATTAGTGTACAGTCAGGCTAAGATTAGTGCATTGGGTTTCAATGTGGGGTGCGGTGGTGTAGAGGTATGTTCGGTGCCTTGCAGCCGGATGGTTGCGGGTTCGAATCCTCCTCAAGCCACCGCGTAGGGACCCTGGGCAAGTCCTTCACTCGCAATTGCTGATGCGCTTCGGCGTGAAACTCCGATTCAGTGTCCGCGCTGTAGTTGGGAGCGCCTCTGAGTAGAAATCTTGAAGGGGCGCTATAACAAGTGCTCATACATACATACAATAGATTCGACCAGATTATTTAATGAAACCAAAATCATTGCAAATGACCAGTCACATTTGGCAAACTCTTTCAACGCTGCAGGTTTCCAGTCCATCGGCCATCATAAAGAGATCCATGCGCCGTCCACGTGGCGCCCCACAGCGACGAGTGAATTGTGTGTGTTGGCGCCGAGGGGTTAGGGTGCTTGACAGGGTCGTCTGCGAAGAGACAGAGGGTCCAAGTTTTGCCCTTTGTTCTGTACGCATATAAATAAGAGCGAGAGATAAGCTATGGACATAAAAAGAGCGATATTAAACCAGGCCAGGATCTCGCTGCATGGAGAGAGATACTGCAGAGAGGTGCTATATTATGCATCTTGATACATATATACATGCATACATCCATACATACATTATATATGTATGTATCATACATACATACATACATACATACATACATACATACATACATACATACATACATACATACATACATACATACATACATACATACATACATACACACATACATACATACATACATACATACATACATACATACATATATACATACATACATACATACATACATACATAGGCCTATATACATACATACATACATACATACATACATACATACATACATAAATACATGCATACATACATACATACATACATACATACATAGTATTACATACATACATACATACATACATACATATATAGTATTACATACATACATACATACATACATACATACATACATAAATACATACATCATGCATACATACATATACACACAAAGTCACACATACATACATACATCATGCATGCATACATATACATAAGTGCATGCGTAGGCCTATATGCGTGCATGCATACATACATACATACATACATACATACATACATGTATACATACAAATAGCATGCATACATTCATGTGTACAAAAAATTATACATACATACATACATACAAGTCCTTCACTTACAGTTGCTCAGTGCCATCGATTGATGCTTGGTCATTAGATAGTGGGCTTAATAAATGCACAATAATAATAGCAGTACGTATGTTGTATGTATGTATGTACGCATGCTTTTATGTACGTTATGTGTGTGTGTATGTATGTGTGTAAGTATGTATGCATGCATGTAGGCCTACGCATGCATGCTTCAATGTATGTATGTATGCAAATTCAATCCAAATAGTTTCACATCAAAACCAAGGCAAACAACTCTAAAGAGTTTCTATATCATAGTTACAATTCAAAGAATGAATCAATCAAAAGAAATTTGATATAGCGCCCCTTCAAGAATCTACTCAGAGGCACTTCCGGGCCAACCACGGCTGAAAAGAGTAGCTTTCAGAGAGGAATAAAATGCAGGTGAAGATTTCCTCTGTAGGAGACGGAGCTCAAGAGGAAGCCCATTCCAGATACTCGGTCCCACGACCGAGAAGGCACTATGTTGCATTATAGAAGAGCGTGAAAGGGTACATAACAATCAGGCGAGGACTTCGAGATACCATTAGCATCTGGACGGACAGGGTAGAGCGGCTAATGAGCTTTGCCCGACGGAATGAGGCCGGCATACAGGCTAGCTGGTGACCGGCTAAGACTACATACAAAGTTTACCCTGTGTATACCTGCAAGGCAGTATATAGTCTACTCTGTACACTTACACTAGTCTTTTGGAGTTCGAAGCCCTCTGTTTATTTTCGAGTCTGTATCAGCGAATAGCTTCTACAATGTTAGGATGCAGACGATCTTAAATTATCTTTTTTGACTAATTTGGATTATCCGAGTACTTCATTCAGCAGATTTGCCATTTTACGAGTTTGATTGTCTGCAGTTTCGGGTGGATTTATTCATTATTCTGTTTATCCGGATTATCGTCATTAGAGCCTACATTACCTAACTGTTGTTTACTACGTTGCTCGAGAGCAAAATGGTGAATAAGTGTGCAGGATTTGGCTGTAGGAGTGGGTATCAAGGTTGCTCAAGTGCTGGAGACGATGGAGAAAAAATAACATTTCATTCTGGTTATGGGAAATCGATACAAATTCTGAAGCACTGCTGAAAATGACCGGCCTTATTCCGTCTAGAGACTCTAGAGTCTAGACCATTATCACCCTGCCCGTCCAGATGCTAATGGTATCTCGAAGTCCTCGAATCAGGTCACCGCGTACCGCAGAGCGAAGGGGTCGGCGGCCACTATTGGCAGAAACAGGGTGACAGAGCTCCTGAAGATAAGCAGGCGCAGTAGGGTACCAACGAGGCAACGAAAAAATGAAGACAGAGACCCTAGTCTTTGTTATAGGCAAGGACAAAATTGAGATGCGTTGGGGGTAGTTGCAACCAGTGCAGGACTTACCGCATTATAGTCGGACAATTATCTACACGATGCACGAAAAACAGCTATTAATTTGATGAGCCAAATCAAAGTCCAAGAATCAGACCACGGGGAGATGCAAGTCCATAGACAGAGAGAAAAAGAGAGACACACACACACACGGAGAGAGAGAGAGAGAGAGAGAGAGAGAGAGAGAGAGAGAGAGAGAGAGAGAGAGAGAGAGAGAGAGAGAGACAGAGACAGAGACAGAGACAGAGACAGACAGACAGACAGACAGACACAGACAGACAGACAGACGACAGAAAACTGACTACAGACGAAGAGGTGCAGACCCTTTAAGCTAGCTCCGATTTCTTAGCCTCGGCATATGAGGGCTGGTTGCCAGTCCTCTCCTTCGCCGTCTCTTCTTCCCGTCGACAGTGTACGGCCAGTGTACTCATTATAGCCGAGCTGGTTATGGGGTGCAGGACTTCAGGTTTAGCAGAAATCTCGAACCAAATTTCTGCCATCACAGGATTTGAACCTCCGACCTCTCAATTGACAGTTCAGCACGCTAACCACTTGATTACCGCACACCCCACCCCCAAAAAGATACTAAATAAAGGGTTACCTTGACTTACGTCCTGCTAGTAAATAAATGGTTGCCTTGACTTACGTCCTGCTAGTAAATAAATGGTTGCCTTGACTTGCCGTCCTACTACCACTACTAATAAAGGGTTACCTTGTATACCTTCCCTTACTTTATTTATTGTGCGCTGGTTTTGGACTCAGACTAAAAAAGACAGACACTGGAGCAGGGAGACAGCACAGAGTACAAGGTAGCAGCATAGACAAACACTCAGACGGACAAATGGACAGACAGACAGGCAGAGGCAGAGACACTCGGCTTATATATACGATCCGCATCAACGTATCTGCACAACAAACTCAAAGACTCTCGCCCCCGTGTAACAACACGACACTACAAAACTTAAATTAAAAAACACATACACATATATTGTATAAAATATATATACATGTATATTATATATATAATGGACTATACATGTATATATAAATATACATATAATATGTATGTGTATATATATAGAGAGAGAGACAGACAGACAGACAGACAGACAGACAGAGACAAACAGAGACAGAAAGACAGAGCGTCAGAGACACAGACAGACAGACAGAGCGACACATAGAGACAGACAGAGACAGAGAAAGACAGAGACGGAATGGGAGTGAAGTCCGTTCAAAACTGGAGCGGACGAAAGGTCACGCAACATGACCTACTTTTGCAACTATTCCTGTCTCAATGAAACATCAGCATTCCAATACACACACGTACATGCATACATACAAGTGCATACACGTATGCATACAAACATACACACATACACACTTACAAACGCACATACAAATCGGAAGAAAACCAAGACAAAACGGCAGATCTCAGATCTTTACTGCCTCAGCAAAACCCATTCCAAAATAAGCTGCAATGTGCACACTCTCGAATGGTTCAACAAAATTAATGTGGCCAACGACAATTAACACTTTCGAGTAAACACTGCATGCAAACACAACAACCTTTAACTAGACATTTTGTGCAACCGCATCACGAGGGGACGAGGCCCCATAATGGTGGCTGGCTGCAATGTCTGAGCCACAAAAGGTTCAGATACTCTTTATACAGCATTAATATGGCGAAAAGCAAAGTTAATTACATTGCAGAGTAATCTAGGTGTGATAATTTCAATAGCACTGTGAAAAAACAGCTTTATTTTTCAGAACATATTTAGCTCAAGCATTATCAAATACACAAGTTATATGTAAATCGATGGCAACAAGCAGTTTAACAATCTATGAGCGATAATTATAATGTCGTATAATAGTAAATTTCTATTAAACGGTTTAGACAGATCTAACATTTGGTAAGATCTCTTTTCACTAACAAAAATCAAGATCTATTAAAGAGTTAAATTCTTAGTATGTACAGATAAGAGTCAAGCAGGATAATAATTAAGACAATATATAAAAATATATATAAATTTATATATATATATATATATAAATTTATATATATATATAAATTTATATATATACCGGTAAATATATCTATAAGTATATATATATATTCTGTATCAGATCAATACGTTGATCATAATCGATCTTTTAAACCACGATCGATTCCAATCAGTTTCTTCAGATCATAATCTAATTTTTGTATCATGCTAAATTCATTTTCTGTAAGATAATGTGTTTTGCCAATACAATAACTTCTTTCAAGGAGACACAGGATGAATCAGATCAACTATCAATACAATACAACTGTTATTTGACAATTTCCTCCTTACAAAGTTCAGAAATGCACACTGAATCCGGGAAACCATTAAGATAGCCATAGTTAGACTGGAAGAGGCAAGTTTTCAGTTTAGAGTGAAAGACAGTCTCGCTAAGAGAGTTGCGAACATGAGGAGGTAGATAGTTCCAGATGGAGAGACCGGCAACTGTGAATGAATGCCAACCACAGATGAGACGTGTACCAGGAACAACGTACTTTCCAGCAGATGCTGATCGAAGAGAGGAGCGACCTTTAACAGAGTTGCAAGATTTGACCATGGAAAATAAGAAGGGTGGAAGATGATCTGTGCGTGCTCTGTACATGAAGAGTGCCAGCTTGAAGTGGATACGCTCACAGACAGGAAGCCAGTACAGAGAACGAAGAGTAAATGTGATATGGTCTCGGTACAAGAGTCCAAGACACAGTCTTGCAGTCTATTGCACTATTTCAGTTACAGGAAGCAGTGTGCATTAAGTAAGACTACAAAGTACGGAGTTGCAGTACTCAAGTCGCATCAGAAGAAGCTCAATATCAGTATCTTCAACAATGCTGAATCCAGCATCAATCCAGTTACTCGTTACAAATCAAACAATCCCTTACAAAGTCACAAAGTATGGCATCCAATCAAATCATCTGTAACAAAGCAGTTGGAAAAACCAGATCCAATCAAAAAATCCTATAACAATATAAAAAAAGTACAAGTCATTTGCATGTTAATATTCCCTTGTGTACATGAAGTTTAAATTTTTAACCCGGTCTAACATAGTCGAGAAGACAAAAATTTTTACCAAAATGCTGTAAAATTCAAACTGGTCACTCAAGACACCAGAACAAGCACAAAAACAGAATTTTAACAGATGGTTGAACAATTTTCGGTTGCAAGCTTCCCCTCATTGTAGAAGTTAGATCAAGATAGACAATAATTAATTTAATCTGTGGCTTAATTGCTTGCATACACTGTTTGTCTAGTCTAGTCTTACTCCACCCACCTCAGCCATCTAATTGTCTGCCTCACCCTTAGATCTCAACCTGGAATCGAGCTCTACACTGTCTGCCTCACTTATCTCCTCACTCAGCATCTTCCTCCAAAACACTCTAAGAACTTTATACCTTAGTAGAGCTCTATACAAGCGAATTTTTAAGCCACCACGTTGACCCAAATCTTAAACACTAACATTATTCCCTTTTTTCTTTATAGTACTTAGCCTTTGTGTATGTAAGTTGTGAAGCGGTGTGTCTTCCTGCTTGATAAATAAACGAATATATCATCATCATCATCTGTGAATAAAGTGGTTACTACGACTTACGTTTTTCGGGGCACTGAAGAAAGTTTCCGATAACGCCCACGATTAAAAGCCGCTGGACACCTTTAGTATAACAAGCTCATACACGATAATTACAAGGAGAGTGGCAATCTATAGCCCCTTTTAAAACCCCTAATGAGCACTGCGTATGGTAACATGCTGGTGTCTGAACTTACCAGACACCTGGTGACTCTATCGGGTGATTTAGAGGCGTACAAAACCTGGCTTTCGTTTCTCTAATAACAAACGAGAGATTAGTTGGAAGGAAATCTCCCTGCGTTTTTATCCATGTCCCATTTTTTGCTTCCAAGAAATGCTTTATGTTAGGTAAGACAGTTTATCGTGCTGCTTAAAGCCGAGTCTTATCTGTACCAGGGTTTATTTAGGAGGTAGAAGAGGAAAACGAGGAATATGGAATGGGAGGAGGAACTGAGAAGGAAAAAAATGAGAAGGCAGAGGAATAAGGGAAGAGGAAACAAAAGAGGAAACTGAGGAGGAAACTGAAAATTTATGGGAAGAGCAAAATACGGAAGAAGGAAAATGTGGATGAGAAAACTCAGAAGGAAAGCGATATGAGGAGGAAGAGGAATACGGGAAGAGGAAACCGAAGAGGAGGAAAATGAGGAAGAAAAGGAAAATGAGGAAGAGGAAAATAAGGAAGAGGGAAATAGGACGAAGAATATGGGAAGATGAAACCGAAGAGGAGGAGCAAAATGAGGAGCAAAAGGAAAATGAAGAAGAGGAAATCAGGATGAGGAAAATGAGGAGGAAGGAACATGAGGAAGAGGGATTATGAGAAGGAAGAGAAAACTGATAAGTAAAGGAAAACGAAAATGAATAATTGTGGGAAGAGGAAACAGAACAGGAAAATGAGGATGAAAAGGAACACGAGGAGAAAGAGGAAGCTGGGGAGGAAGAGGAAAAGATACAATTGTGAGGATAGAGACAGTTTTTAGAAGGAACAACTTTTCCTCAAAACTTTACATGAAAAAGTTACACATCTTATTAGCATGGCAGCTCGCAGAGGGCACTTCCATTGCCTCAAGGGTTTAACTCAGGGCATCAAAGTCCAACTTAACTTTATGCCACCTGCTTACACCAAAGTATACACAAATTGAACATAAATGCCCCACAAAACTACTTGGGGGCAGGAGACTCAACCCCAAAATCAGAAAACTACCCCACCCCAGCCCCTAAAAATATGAAAAACCTCTCGACACTCCAAGTCGATTGTGCCGAACTCCGACGGATCAAAGTAATCAGTCTACTGAAAAAGGTCAAACACTGTTCTGTGTATGTCTGCCTCTCGTTCTCTCTCTGTCTCTGTTTGTCTGTCTGTGTTCAGCAAGTCAGCAAAGCGGCCAGAAGGAGAGCGCCAAGTGACAGAAGAAACATTGACTTTGTCGTCGAAGCAGCACCTAACTCTGGGTTTTCGTTGCCTTTCACGACGCGACTCAGTTTGATCGACGGCTGAGGAATGTCTGTACCTACGAAAACAATAACAGTAATAACTACAACAACAATAACAAAAATAATAACAATGATAATGATAATAATAATAAAAACAACAATAATTATATTTATAATAAAAATAATAATAATAATAACAACAACAAATGGCAATAACTTGACGAGTCGTGGTCAACCGGGCAGACATCAAAATATCTCCAGAGGTATTTTCAGTCACAAGGGATCCTAATATGCACCTAGGGAAAAAAAATAAATAATAAGCATAAGCTTATCAAAGCACTTTTGCCAAGACCATCCATCCCAGAAAGATGCTATCCCTAATTTTTCTGTAACTCTGAGGAATCATATGTATTTTGTACCTTGGTAAGCATAATAATAATAATAATAATAATAATAATAATAATAAAAACTAAAATAATTCTCTTTTCCAGCAAACACCGGGAAGCAACAGCAAACAACAGGAAGCAACAGCAAACACCGGGAAGCAACAGCAAACAACAGGAAGCAACAGTGAACACCGGGAAACAACAGTGAACACCGGAAAGCAACAGCAAACAACAGGAAGCAACAGTGAACACCGGGAAACAACAGTGAACACCGGGAAGCAACAGCAAACAACAGGAAGCAACAGGAAACAACAGGAAGCAACAGGAAACAACAGGAAACAACAGGAAACAACAGGAAGCAACAGCAAACACCGGGAAGCAACAGCAAACAACAGGAAGCAACAGCAAACAACAGGAAGCAACAGCGGACAACAGGAAGCAACAGTGAACACCGGGAAGCAACAGCAAACAACAGGAAACAACAGGAAGCAACAGCAAATAACAGGAAGCAACAGCAAACAACAGGAAGCAACAGCAAACAACAGGAAGCAACAGCAAACAACAGGAAGCAACAGCAAACACCGGGAAGCAACAGCAAACAACAGGAAGCAACAGCGAACAACAGGAAGCAACAGCGAACAACAGGAAGCAACAGCGAACAACAGGAAGCAACAGCGAACAACAGGAAGCAACAGCGAACAACAGGAAGCAACAGCGAACAACAGGAAGCAACAGCGAACAACAGGAAGCAACAGTGCACAACACCAACATAAAGAACAACACTGCTGCTACCACAGGCAGCAAGTTTGTGAGGTACTTAAAAACGACGATATCAAGTCCCTGGACAACAAACTAACAACAGGAGAGACAACATCGACAACAATCTGAGGCAAACAAAAAGCACAGAGTAAAACTCTACAAAAAACAACAATGCTTACTCTGCAACATGACCTTTCCAAATGTTTGACCCTTGTCGTTTTTGACACGACATGAGAACTGTCCAAAATCTGTGCTTTTAACACTGAAGATGACGAGTTCATAGGTCAACCGATTAAAAGCGCCCAATATCCAGTTCACCTGGTACCTGTAATCAAAGACATCGTACCTCTAGTCAATCAATTACTAACATCATACCTCTAGTCAATTACTAACATCATACCTCTAGTCAATTAATAACATCATACCTCTAGTCAATTACTAACATCATACCTCTAGTCAATTACTAACATTATACCTCTAGTCAATTACTAACATCATACCTCTAGTCAATTACTAACATCATACCTCTAGTCAATTACTAACATCATACCTCTAGTCAATTACTAACATCATACCTCTAGTCAATTACTAACATCATACCTCTAGTCAATTACTAACATCATACCTCTAGTCAATTACTAACATCATACCTCTAGTCAATTACTAACATCATACCTCTAGTCAATTACTAACATCATACCTCTAGTCAATTACTAACATCATACCTCTAGTCAATTAATAACATCATACCTAGTTAATTGGTAGTTAATTGATAAAATCATACCTGCAGTATATTAATAACACCATACCTGTAGTCAATCAATAACATCACCTGTAGTCAATCAATGACATCAACCTACCCTGTAGGGCCGTAGATCTTCTGCCCACCCACCATCCCACCTTATACCTTTGGGATCAATAAGAGTTGATTGATTGATTGATTGATTGATTGATTGAACACCATAGGCTGCAGCTCTGTCTCTGGAAGTCAACCTGATTACAGCTTGGGTCTGGTGTGCCATAAGCTGATGCTTTGTGCATCAATCATGATTGATACAATCGATTGGTACAATCAATCAATCAATCAATCAACTCTTATTAGACACTGGCACAATAGAAGTGACTAATTAATAGTAATAATGAGGATTTGAATGAACTGACCTGTCCGATGACATGGTGTATGTCGTTGTTCCCTGGAGCCAGGCGGCATCCTCTTGCCTTGGAACAGGATTAGCCTCAATGAAACATTGCAACTCAACGCGATATCCAACAGCCTGGGAGATGACGGGACGTGGAATCGTTATGTATGGAGGAACTGGAAAATGGAAGAAACACAGGTCGACTGAAACACTTGTTAATTGAGGATCAATGGATGGATGGATGGATGGTTGAATGGATACGTGGATGTATAGGTGGATGGATGGATGAATGGATAGGTGGATGGATGAATGGATAGGTGGATGGAAGGATGGATGAATGGATAGGTGGATGGATATTGGATAGGCGGATGGAAGGAAGGATGGATGGATGAATGGGTGGATGGATGAATGAATGGAAGGATGAATGTAAGAATGGTTGGATGGAAGGATGGACGGATGAAATGCTGGCTAGCTGGCTGGATGAATGGTTGGAATTGATGGATAGATGTTAGAATGAATGGAAGGTTAGAGTAATGGATGAATGGAAGGGTGGATGGACCGATGTATAAAAGGATAGATGAATGTATGCTTACATAGGTGGGCACAGCGACATGGATTAAAGCAGAAACCGAAAGATGGAAGGAGGGATGAGATATGCTCATACGGATGGACGGAAGAACATAGGGATGAATGGAGAAAGGATAAGATAGAAGGATGGATGGATTAAGGAAGGAATGGACGGATAAGCTGGTTAGGTGCCTGAACCAGTCAGTAATTAATTATTGTAGAAGAAGGCTAGTCCCTTAATAAGCTAGCCCAGGAAGGCAGTCATGGGTACGAAGTGTTAGCGACTTCATTTTCTTAGCCTCGGCTTATGCAAGAGCAAGTGGCTAATGCTCTCCTTTACCGTCTCATCTTCCCGCCAACAGTGTAAGGTCAATGTACTCATTACAGCTGAGTTGGCACAGATGGAGCAGAACTCTCGAAAAAAAATCTGCCCTAGAGGGGATTTGAACCCCCGACCTCTCGGTCGACAGTCAAGCATGCTAACCACTAGGCCACCCCACATCCCCTGTAATCAAGTAAGATTTAAGAGTCGTACATCGAACACCGAGTTTGATGTCGTTGATGATTGTGTCGACGCTGTTCATGGCTGTGCATCGATAGGTTCCACGATCCGCTGCCTGAATGTTCGTCAGCTTCAGTAGAGAACCCTAAATCAATCAATCAATCAATCAATAATTCAATCAATAATTCAATCAATCAATAATTCAATCAATCAATCAATAATTCAATCAATCAATAATTCAATCAGTCAATCAATCAATAATTCAAGCAATCATTGAATCAATGAATAAGTCAGTCAATCAATCAGTCACTCATCCAGGTATCAGTCATCATCATCATCGTTACGTGCTCTTGCTCAGTCAGTCAATAAGTCAGTCAGTAGGTCATAAAGGCAGTCAGTCAGTTACTCAGCCGGTCAACCGACCAACAAGTCAACCAACCAAAAAATCAAACCAATCAAGCAATCAATCAACAAATCAATATTTGAGCATTTCCTTCTAACCCAGCAACTTTAACCATAATGGTTATGGTCAAAATAAATAAAATACAATAAAATGAAATACCATACAATGAAATACTTTGATTGATCACATCAAACCACTACCTAAAATACTGAGAAATGTCAACTGTACACTCTTCTTCAAACTGTAATTGAACTGCTAAGGAAAATTTCAGGTATTAGAATGAAATCGTGTGTAGCCAATCTCTCAAAAACTCTAACTACACAATCGACAATATCAACTGCACACTCAACATTGTCAAATGCGCACTCAACATTGTCAAATGCACACTCAACAATATCAACTGCACACTCAACATTGTCAAATGCACACTCAACATTGTCAAATGCACACTCAACATTGTCAAATGCACACTCAACATTGTCAAATGCACACTTAGCATTGTCAAATGCACACTCAACAATATCAACTGCACACTCAACATTGTCAAATGCACACTCAACATTGTCAAATGCACACTCAGCATTGTCAAATGCACACTCAACAATATCAACTGCACACTCAACATTGTCAAATGCACACTCAACATTGTCAAATGCACACTTGACAATAGCGCCCTTGTAACGGCATGTGCTGGGTTATGGTGCTGTAGAATTTGTTGTAGTCATTCATTCATTCATTCATTCAATGTCAAATTATGCACACTCTGTCACAAAACAAAGACTATTTTAAGCCCTGATATTTAATACAAGTATGGTATGATACGATGCAATGCAATACAAAGAAAAACAATGCAATTAAATACCATACAACTTAATGAAACCAATAGAATAAAATACAATACAATGAAATACAATACAATGAAATACAATACACACAAATACAATGCAAATAAATACAATACAAATTAATGAAATCAAATACAATGAAAAACAATACAAAGAAATACAATACAAAGAAATATAACACAATTAAATACAATACAACTTAATTAAATCAAATGAAATGCAGATCATAAACTACAGTCCCACACAGGTGTTCACAGTGGCCAGTCAAGATTGTGATTGTGGTTGGTTACCTCGAACTTCTCCAGGCCGATGGGAAGCAGGGCTCCACCAAGACGACTCCAGAAGACAGTGGGCGGTGGGATACCAGTGGCATTGCAGATGAGGTCAAGGTTTTCACCCTCATCGACCGTCGTATCTGGACTGGTCTGCTGTGGATCCAGGTAAGGTCTCACTGACAGGTAGGAAACACAATCGGAAAAGGTAAACAACCAGGTAAATGAAGAAGTAGGAAAGGTAAACAGCCAGGTAATGAAGAAGTAGGAAAGGTGATGTCCAGGTAAATGAAGAAGTAGGAAAGGTAATGTCCAGGTAAATGAAGAAGAAGGAAAGGTAATGTCTAGGTAAATGAAGAAGTAGGAAAGGTAATGTCTAGGTAAATGAAGAAGTAGGAAAGGTAATGTCTAGGTAAATGAAGAAGTAGGAAAGGTAATGTCTAGGTAAATGAAGAAGTAGGAAGCAATCAGAAAGGTAAACAACCAGGTAAATGAAGATGTAGGAAAGGTAATGTCTAGGTAAATGAAGAAGTAGGAAAGGTAATGTCTAGGTAAATGAAGAAGTAGGAAAGGTAATGTCTAGGTAAATGAAGAAGTAGGAAAGGTAATGTCTAGGTAAATGAAGAAGTAGGAAGCAATCAGAAAGGTAAACAACCAGGTAAATGAAGATGTAGGAAAGGTAATGTCCAGGTAAATGAAGATGTGGGATGCAATCAGAAAGGTAAACAACCAGGTCAATGAAGAAGTAGGAAATGCCACCAGAAAGGTAAAAACCAGGTCAATGAAGAAGTAGAGAGCAATCAAAAAGTATTGCCCAGGTAAATGAAGATGTGGGAAACAATCACAAGAGTAAAAGAAGGCAGGCTTTAAAAGCTAAAGGCATGCAACATGAGATAAGGCACTGTAAAATGAAGCAAGGCAAAAGAAGATAAGGCTGTTCAGGTAACTTTGCACTGGCTCCACATCCAGCAAAGTATTCAGTCCTTATGCACAACTGTCTTGTTGGCTCTGCTCCATCATACCTTAGGACTTCTGCATTTCGGACTCCTCAATCCCGGGTCGTGGCACCCTTCGGTCGGCTGCCTATGGACTCCCAACTGTACCTCATATGCATACTGCTGCAGCTCAGTCCAGAAGCTTTGCCTATGTTGGGCCCACCAGTTGGAATCACTTTTCTCGAGAGCTGCCACAACTCAAGCTCCTCGTTTGTCACTTCCAGTTTCACAAGCGCATGAAGTCTGTATTACTCGACAGCAATTTCACTGATTTGGGACAGAGAGCCCCGCCTGATGAGTTTATTCTTGAAGTGGCACTTTATAAATCCATAATAATATTATTCGGGACTAGCGGGTATAGAACATGCATCCTTCTGATCTTCGCTCCAGCATGTTACCATTCAACCATCTCCCACCAAAGAATACAATTATGATTACAATGTATGTATGTATGTATGAGCACTTGTTATAGCGCCCCTTCAAGATTTCTACTCAGAGGCGCTCCCGACTACAGCGCGGACACTGAATCGGAGTTTCACGCCGAAGCGCATGAGCAATTGCGAGTGAAGGACTTGTCCAGGGTCCCTACGCGGCGGCTTGAGGTGGATTCGAACCCGCAACCCTCCGGCTGCAAGGCACCGAATGTACCCCTACACCACCGTGCCCCACGATGTAGGACAGTGGCGCCCACTCGCAACTCACCGACTACTCTGACGATTCGGAAGTCAGTGGCCTGGGTGATCTGGGTCAGCTGGACGAAGCAGGTGTAGTTTCCGTTGTCCGTCACCTGGACGCCTCGGATCCGGAGGCGCCACGTGTACTGCGTCGGTTTCTCCAGACTGAAGTGGATGTTGTCTGGCAGCGCCATGTCCTGCGCGATCAACACCGTCTCCACTTTGTTGCTGAATGGATCGAAGTAATACCTCTGCCACCGAACCTACCACACAGACAAAGGTAAATGAAGGTAAGGTTACTCAGATAACATGCTAGAAGGTATGGTAAGATAATTCAAGATGGTACCTCTGCCACAGAATCAAACATACACAGACAAAGGTAAAAGTAACATTGTTACTATTGTTGTTACTAGACATTTGCCCATCCTAAGAGGGCTAAAATGACCTTCATAACGTATGCGATAAGAGCACCATCTACTGAAATGAAATGAGTGTAGCCCCTTAAGCCACACAATGTAATGCAAAGCAATTAAATGTACAGCACTGTAAAACAATTTAATGTAAAGAAATGCAAAGTGATGCTATTTATAGCAATTCTAATGTAAAACCATGTAAATGGGTTTAAACTGCGTTATTGTTAAAAATGGCTACTGAATAGGAATTGCAACAGACCAGTGCATTATCCAGTAAGTTTTCCACATAGCAGTCCATAGTCACATCTCGATCGCGAATAGCGATGAGCAATCTGTTTGGCTGACTCGTTGGATCCGTCTGCTTGATCTTCACTGTTGGATCCTGAGCATTGGCTGAAAAACATCATGATCATAAGCAACACTGATCTGAACAAAACATCATATAGCACCCTTGCAAGGATCCTAAAAGGCTCTACATAAACAATCAAATACATTACGGCATAGTTGTTAAAAACGATCAAATCAAAATAAAAAACGGAAAAAAACGTCGTTTTATTGAAAAAAATAAAAAACGGAAAAAAACGAGAAAAAAACGGAAGACAAAATAATTTGACTTTTCTACACCTTTACTGCATTTTAAAATTAAAACCTTGTTTACAATTTAATTTTAATGAGCAACTAACATAACTTTATTAGTAAACACCAAGTAACAGTAATCTACAACAATTATTTTCTTTTTCATAAGACTTAGTTTGGTTTAAAAAGAATTCGAGAAATTAAAAATATTGAAATTTTTTCAATTACTTTGTGTCAATTAAAATTGTATACATAAGTCCTCATCAATCCATGCAGACATAAGCAACTAAAAACTAAACTTTGCAAGTATAGAGTGTACTTGATTAAAAGTAGGTCTACTTACAATTCTGACTTATAGACCTATAAGAACTTGATAATGGAGTAGGCCTACTAATATCCGTCAGTTTATCAGTCAATCAGAGATTACTGAGTACAAAGACAACATTTCGCATTTTGGATAACTTAGAAATTCAAATAACTTTTATAAATTTTATTTCCTGTAGCTGTTTATTTCAACTGATGGCACTAAATTAGTAAATAGTGACGTAAATTATGTGAATCCTTGAAAGGACGGAGACAACGTAAAGGATATCAGACAAAAATAAAATTAAACAAATAGTAACAGACAGTTAATAAATAAATAAAGTTACATAAAAATAAAAAACGAAAAAAAACGAGACGAGAAATAAAAAACGAAAAAAACGACGTTTTTTGGAGAAAAATAAAAAACGAAAAAAACGTTTTTTACAACTATGCATTACGGTGAAGCTCAAACTGTGTAAGTGTAATTCTGAGCGACTCGTGGAGGAATAATAAGTTAAATGACGCCCAGCCATGAACTTTAATTAACTAATATCTTCTTAGGCTTTAAGTGGCGCTAAACAAATATTCCATAGTTGTATTATTACGGAAAGGCACGATATAAATGTCCCATTATATTTGCAACCTAAAAGTTCTGTGACTTCTGTCATTCTAGACCGCAGTGGGTGTACGCAATGGTCTATCTGAGAGGATTAAACTAAAGCCATATTAAACCATTCTACCTCTTAGCTTCACGCTGAAGCTTTGAAAATGTATACTGGGTCCAATTGAAACAGGTAACAAGCTTTCTTTCACAGCCCACGAACCCATTCCATATTATTTATAATAGGGGTTTAGGTCTCGCAGAGTTGAAACAATTCATTTAAAACATATTATCTGCACAGGCTTACCTATGGTGGAAAGCAGAAAAATGCCGAAGATCACGCAAAACACCACTCCGGGCATTTGATTTTGCATTTTTAAAATCAATTTAGAACGAAAACTGTCACATAAACATCGCGATTACTTAACACACTTAACACAATTAACAGGTAAATGCATACACGGAACACCTGTATGATGTCACAATCAGAGTGCGATGCTCTTTTGTAGCGCATTTACAACAGGTTTTGGTATTGAAGGAAAAAAATCGTATTTATATAAAGACACAAAATGCCTCGAATTTGAAGAGAGAAGAAGGCTTGGGCGGTACAATGGGTTGACCAGAAAAGAAACAAGGGAGAAGAAATCGCTCGTAGCCTACAAAATATTGTGTAGAAGTCCAAACACACACAATTTATTGATAGTAATATAATTTCGCAATCGATCTCGGCTGTGTCAATAACTTCTTAATCTGTTACCTTACGTAAACAGCACACGTTTTCCTTCTTCTGGCCGGATTGTTTCTTTTGTAGCTGTTTTTGACTATTATAGTCTCTGCATGGCGGCGTGGCGAATTCAAGTGTTCAGAGATGGATTGCAGTGATAAAATGATACGTACACATTAACTCCTACTTGGAGCTTAAGCAATGCTTTAATGCGTCTTTTATACTCTTTCTATTAGCTTCTCAACACTCAGAAGGATGGTCTATTTCGGTCTAATAATTTATTTTCATGTCGATTGTAATGCCCTCGAATAAAATAATGTGCGTAGTCCTTCAAATATTATTACACAACGTTTGGTTTATTTACAGACCTGCATCATAATTTATTTTTGATAAATGCCTTAATCATTCTGTAACAGCTAATGTAAAATTGTGTTGTTAGCTGCAAATTAAAGCCACTTACTTGCTTACTTGCGCAATGTTTATCCATTCATTGCTTTCCGGTTTAGTTTCTACAGATCGTAAATTATAATTGTTCTAAGAAACACGTGAAATTTATATTTAATTTCATCGGATGTACTTTTTCTGAAGAGTTTGGTAAACATACTTTGCGATTCTAAAGAATTTAACTCCGCCGCGAACGTTGCAGCTAACAATCTACAAACGAATGTATGAATGGCCGTATGGTTTTTTCCACACGTGCTCGTGCGTGTAAGGCGCGCGATTTTAGTGTTTAATATCGGTTTAATTAAAACTTTCGTAATTAATAATAAATGGGACGCTGGGTTTTAATGTGTTTAACTGCCGTGAATGTGCAGTTCGGTATGATTAGCTATGAAATTATTGTTAATGCTTTAATTAGTTACATAGTAATATGGTAGTAGGTAAGATCGTTACACCGTTTGACCCTCACGACGCCTAACCTCACCCTCACGACACCAGTATTTAGGCAAATTTGCTGTCATATTAAACTCGCTGTACCACGCCTACAATACACGCCCAAAATATACAGTCACTGGCGTGCCCCGATACTATTAATATGCCCATTTTGAAAACTTAGCAGCATAATGTAGAATGCATTATGGAAAGCAGTAAAATATTTATATGTGTGTACTGTAACGTTTTAGCATTTTTAAGAATGTCGTAAAAGTAGCAGTTTGTGTAAGCCTGATAAGGTTATGTGTAATGTAATGTAATACTGTAACACGCAATATAAGTCAACTGACCTGATCGACATGTGGTCTCAATTTAAAACCAACCTCTTCAAGCCAGCCATCATATCCTGATTCTACTTCTACTCCACCACACGATCACCATCATGACCGATTACCACCGTAGCACCATGCTGTCTTCTCAGCTTGTGTTTCTGTAGCCTTGCCTTCTATTGACCTGACTATGGCTTGGTGGTAGTGTGCCATTGGTTGCGTCAACCAATGCATCAGACACTGGTGATGCAGTAGATGTTGCCAAATAATAATAATATAAGAAAATCTGTGCCTTTGTGTTAAAACATTTAAATCTTTTGTTTTTCTAAACATATCAGAGAAATGGATGAGTGAGGAGACAACAATTGCAATAATAAGTAATGCTAGAAAATCTATGTCTGTTTGGCTGATGTAGTGAAATTTTATATTCTGTGAGACACAGTGGCCGGTTGGTTAGAGCGCTCGGCCTGTAATGCGGAGAGTACGGGTTCGAGCCTTGCCCAAAGTAATTACTGTGTACGGACCTCGAGCAAGTCCCTTTGCTCACGATTGCTCTGCGCCATCGATGTTCTGTCGTATAGTCATGTGTGAGCTTCTGGACTTTGAAGGTAATATCAAATGCAGTTGTATTGTATTGTATATCATTCTTTGTTTTTCTAAATTAATCAGGAATATGGTGGGAATGAGCGAGATTGTGCTTCCGGTTGAGCTCCAGTGTCCGAAGTGTATGGACCTTCTTCAGAACGCAGTTGTCCTTCCGTGCTGCGGATATAGTGCTTGCGAGACATGTAAGTGATTTGGTTTTCTTTTCAGGCGATACTCATTTATGGTTTATGCACTGTAACTGCCTGTGTTACACTTGTAATCTGGTGATTAATTACACTTTACATGCTTGTTGTGACTCTCACCAGGACGACATTGGTTTCTCCGTGGATGATTTTGAATTCGCTGTATTCTGTTCTTTGCTGTCAGTGTGAGAGCCACTGATGAGTTTTTTCTTGAATGGCACTTTATAAATGTCAGATTGCAATTGAAATTACAGATACAATTATAGTTACAATTCTGGTCCCATCTTACTTCTTTTTTCTGTTATGTGTGGTTACACAATGTTTTTGAGATAGTTTTTGTTTTAAATTGATTTAAAAAATGCGAGATCGAATTCATTCAATGATTGATTTCATTCATTACTTGAATTTATATAGCGCCTCTTCAAGGGAACTACTCAGAGGCGCTCCCAACCCCAGCGGATGATTGGCTAAGACAGAGAGGTAGCCTACGGTGGATTTGAATGGGGTAATTCTTAAGTAGAGAACGAAGTGATAATAGCTACAAGACTATGCATTTAAAGTGAAATTATTGGTTGTAATTATCAGGTGCTAAAGAATGCCTGCCAGACAATGGCAATTGTCGTTTGTGCGATGACGACGATGTCAACTTCAGTAAAGTCGTCCCAAACAAACAGATCAATTGCGCCGTTGAGTATTTCATTCAGCAATCGGGATACGTCAGAAAGGAAGTAAGAAATGAAACGAACAGTATGGAGAACGGAGATATCTTGACCGAAGTACCACCACTCGAAGCAGATGTTGCTATGGCAACGGTTGTTCTTGACGACTCGGCTGTGACGTCGGATGCAGTCCTGGCTGAAGATGGGCTGACTGTGTCTGAGCTACCTGAGAAACCACAGCAACCAGCTGACTACTCGCAGTGGTGGTATCAGCAGTGGTACTACCACCAGTGGTGCTATGCCTATGGTACGTACATTCGTGAATTTATACTTATTTAAGTACTTCCGTCACAAGTTCCGTGGGGAATATCATAAGTAAATTCGTACTTTCCTAAAGACTTTACACTGTATAAGCTGTTTGTAAGCGCATTAATTGGGACACTGTAGCTAATTAGTCTGATCTGATCTAGTGACTTCTATAGCACCATTATCATAATTAATGCATAAAGGATCAATCAAGTGACATAAATTCATTCATTCATTCCATAAATTTATATAGCGCCACTTCAAGGTGCCTACTCAGAGGCGCTCCCAGCCCAACCACTCATTCTGGTCTTCAAGGCACAATGGGGTCTTGCCCCGAATATCTAGCTGATGTATTACTCCACCCTCTTTCAGCCTCCTCGGCGTTCTCGCATCGCCCACTCCGCTCTTCAAACAGTCTTGATCTTTTAGTTCCTCATACTAGAACAGCTACATGGCTCAATCCCGATCCTTTACCTCAATTGGTCCCTCTCTTTGGAATGCACTGTCTCCATCTACTCACTCTCAAATTCTAGCTGGTAAACACAACCTCCTTCTTTACCTTTTTCAAAACCTATTTCTTCTCTTGTGGCACACTAGGAGCACCTCTGAATGGTTCACCCCACTAGATGCGCTTCATAAATGTTTGAATACAATACAATACATGTCCTTACATGCATGCATACATTATGTTTGTAGGTCAGCAGCAGATTCAGCAGCAGAATCGTCTTCCTCATCCTCAGAAGCTCACTGAGAAGGAGTTCTATGCTGTGAAGCGAGGTCTAGGCAGGAAGACCCATTGGTACGAACTTAGGAAAATCATAGTACACCATTGTCTAGTGGTTATTATTAGAAACTTCTGTAGCACTGTTGTCTAATGCACACCAGAACCATAATCAGGCTAATATCCAGAAGATCAGTCCATTAAAACAGAGGCAGTATATGGTGGATGAACAACTTGAAAAGGTTGAGTCTTAAACCAAAGAAAGTAACGACATAGGAGTCTTGAGTCGAGCCGAGGCAGGGACAACGTTTGAAAATCTCAGTCCATCAACACAGAAGACTTTTTAACCTAGTTATCGTGCTGGACTGTCAATCATAAGGTCAGGGTTCAAATCCTTATTGCAGCATAAGATATTTCAAGCACAGAAGAAGTTAGAGCTATTTGATGGACAGAAGAGAGAGAGAAATAGTGAACACAAGTCAATTATTGATTTATTTCAGTACTGAAAATTGACTTGTTAAAGTACTGAATATTTTTAGCAGAATGTTTTCATTTTGTCTTAGGAATCGTCAAGATAACTACAAAAGACCCGAATTCTCTTCATGGCAGCGTCATGGCATTAGTAGCTCCAAGTCAGCCTTTGAGCATCGTCGTCATGTCAACAGCAGCAACGAATCAGCCTCTAACCATCATCGTCGTGACGACAGCAGCTCCAAATCAGTCTCTAACCATTGGCGTCATGACAACAGTAGCTTCAAATCGGTCTCTAAGAAACATCGTCGCGACAACAGCAGCTCTAAATCGCCCTATAAACATCGTCATCATGACAACAACAGCTCCAAATCAGTTTCTAAGGATCGTCATCATGATAACAGACGTTCCAAATCAGTTTCTAAGGATCGTCATCATGATAACAGACGTTCCAAATCAGTTTCTAAGGATCGTCATCGTGACAACAGTAGCTCCAAATCGGTCTCTAAGAAACATCGTCATCGTGACAGCAGCAGTTCCAAATCGGGCTCTAAGGATCGTCTTGACAACGGTAGCTCCAAATCGGTCTCTAAGGATCGTTGTCTTGACAACAGTAGCTCCAAATCGGTGTCAAAGAAACATAGTCGTCGTGACAACAGTAGCTCTAAATCAGTCTCAAAGAAACATCGCCGTGACAGCAGCAGCACCAAGTCATCCTCTAATCATCATCATCGTGATGGCAGTAGCTCCAAATCGGCCTCTAACCATCGTTGCGATGACAGCAGCTCCAAATCAGTTTCTAAGGATCGTCATCATGACAATAGACGTACCAAATCAGTTTCTAAGGATCGTCATCGTGACAACAGTATCTCCAAATCGGTCTCTAAGAAACATCGTCATCGTGACAGCAGCAGCTCCAAATCGGTCTCTAAGAAACATTGTCATCGTGACAGCAGCAGTTCCAAATCAATCTCTAAGCATCGTCATCGTAACAACAGTAGCTCTAAATCAGTCTCTAAGGATCGTTGTCGTGACAACAGTAGCTCCAAATCAGTCTCAAGAAAACATCGTCGTGACAACAGTAGCTCCAAATTGGTCTCTAAGAAGCATCGTCATGATGACAGCAGCTCAAAATCAGCCTCTAAACATCATGATCGTGATGACAGCAGTTCCAAGTCAGTCTCTAAGGAACGTTGCCTTGACGACAGTAGCTCCAAATCGGCCTCTAAGCATCGTCAACATGACAACAGTAGCTCCTCCAAATCAGTCTCTAAGAAACATCGTCGTGACAGCAGCAGCTCCCATTCAGTTTCCAAGGATCGTTGTCATGACAAAAGTAGCTCCAAATCGACCTCTAAACATCGTCGTGAAAATGGTAGCTCCAAATCGGCCTCTAAGAAACATCGTCATCATGACGACAGCAGCTCAAAATCAGCCTCTAAGCATCGTCGTCAAGACAGCGATAACTCAGATTCTGACTCACGACATAGTCATGATAGTGACTCTGATTCAGCCTCATGGCATCATCGTCTTGATAACAGGAGGTCAGATCCAGCCTTGAGTTCTTCTCAAAAAGACAAAAGCCACTCAAATTCCACCTCGTGTCATCGGTCGGAAAAGTCGCAGTCCATCCATGGAACAACAGAACACAAAAGAATAAAAGAGAAAGCGCATTCTAGCCAGGGCGCCAAGAGTCGCAAGCACAGCATCGAGTCGCGCTCTTCGTCGAAGAACAGTTGCTACAGCAGCGATAATGAGTCTGCTTCAGCACCGGAGGGCCACAGTTCTAGGAAACAATCTAGCCACACATCAAGTTGTCGTGACACTGACAGTGTTTCACCAAAGCGTCGTCACGACGACTTAGAATCTGAGACATTGACAACGTCAAAACGAAATCGTTCCAATGGAAAATCGAAGTCGAGAAAGTCGTCATTAAAGAAGAAAGAGTTATTTTCGTTAGAAAAATAGAAAATTTTATTTTGACTTCCATGGTGATTGTAGGACGCAGTATCCGATTGGTTAGAGCGCTCGCCTTGCAATGCTGATAGTACGAGTTCGAGCGTCCTCCTCTAAGATTGCTACTGTGTGGGGACTTGGAGCAAGTCCTTCACTCACAGTTGTGCAGCGCCATCAATTGATGCTTGGTCATTACATAGTGGTGCTTAATAAATGCATAATATTGGTTGACCCGGACTGTTGGGTTCATTGCATGGGTGTCGGTAAACGAGGAGGCGATATCTGTGAGAAAAATAGAAGCTTTTTATATGGACTGTCCATAATGATGTAATTGATTCTTATTGTTGCCTTGTCTCTATACACGTGGAGAAGGAAATAATTCTAATGGGGCACGGTATCAGATTGATTAGAATGGCTGGCCCATGATGCGGTGTGTAAGGTTTCAGCATCCACTCGGGCGGTCACGGTGTAGGGACCTTCAGCAAGCCCCTTACACACAGTTGTATTGTAAACTTCTGAACTTTGAAAGGAGGGCAACATCAAATATAGTCGTGTACAGTATTTTATAATGAACATCCATCATTTGAAGTGTACAGTTTTAACACTTTGACGACAAGCTGCATTGGTTTCCCAGTCACTTTCGCTGTTAAAGCTTTAATCTGATTATTCTGTAGTGTTGTCTATGGTTGTTTCAAATGAAATCAGTCATTGTCATAATCCATTAGAGACGTTTCAAGATTTCTTCTAAACTGAATTTTTTATAGCTTGAGCCAGTACCTGTGTTGAATTACGAACATGTAGAATTGTCTTGCGTTAACGTGTTTTTAGGTAAATAAATGTGTTGCTACCAAGAATTGTACAAGAGTTTTCATTTAATTGAAATCATGTGTTAAATTTGAGTTTCGTTTACAAATTGCCTCAGACTAATAATGAGGTGAAGTTATAGCCTGTTAGTGATATTAAAAGTTTATAAATGTGAGTGTTTGGCCTTGAGCCTGCTCATTGTTCAATGAATTGATCGGGTAAGGTCCTTCACCACCGCTGCCCCTTTGAATGGGGCCGTCCATAAATGACGTCACGCAATTTTGGCCGATTTTGAACCCCCTACCCCACTCGTCACACTTCGTCACAAAAGTAACACCCCTCTTGAAAAATGACGTCACAAAGCTCTGACCCCATAAACCAAATTTCCAAGGCAAAGATAAATCAGTACTTTATTACGCCCGAGGGCAGAAACAAAACATACATGCACAAATCTGAACAAACATAATTGTAATGATAAATGCTCCTTCATGGAACAAATAGGGAGAGCATGCATATTTTAAAATCTAACGGTGACCAAATATTGAAATAATTAGAAAATTATTAATAATGGTGCCCGTATACATTAAAATAATAAAAACATTATGAAAATTTAATACTCAAAATGATTGCTGTTATTATTAAAATTAAATTGTTGTTATTTCTTAAATTTAATTACATAGACCTGATGTGACGTCACATTTCTCCAACCCCCGGGAGGTGCGTGACGTCATTTATGGACGGCCCTATGTACCGTGCTACACGGTGCTAGCCCGATATTGAAATCTGTTAAATAAGCCATGATAGGGATGCGAGCCGACATCCTAGATCGGTTATCTTTTGCTGATGTCGTTTAAATTCAATATTTGAAGTATGAACTGACGAATTTCACTTACCCAAAGAAACCGCCAAATGTGGTGCTCTTAACGTTTTACTATCATTATTATAACTTTAACGTTTTCACACGACATTACAGATAGCACAATTATGTGTTGGAAAGATACAATTATACTGTGTGTGTCCACAGTTTAACGGCAGCTTATGACAACATAGGCCGTTGCCGCCGACAAAGATTAGTTTTGGCATATTACAGCTCTTATTATACTGTGCAGTGAAAATGTTCTTATAGCGTCCGAAAGACACCATTTAAAGGTGTCTAAACAGAATTTCACAGTGTCTGTAGGCCTAATATTCATTGTTTAACCACATAAAATAATACCGCGAATAAAGTTCATGATACATGACTGTATTGTGATAAGATGGTATTGGAGGCAAATTAAACAATATTTTTGCTTGCAGGAATTGTCATGCACAAGAAATTTTAAATGCAAAAAAGATTCCTTATAGACGGTCTTAATGTAGGCCTAGGTTTTATATAAGATTCTTAGTTATTACAATTTTAAAACAGCATTGTTTGCAAGTTTATAATAGGGCATACATGTAAATAATATATGACATTCTAATTTTGAATTTTCAAGAAGTTATCAATACAATCAAACAATATTTAATTTAGGCCTATATAGGCCTAAGTATATTCGAACAGTGAAAATGTCAGTTCTTTATCAAAAGATTTGATAATGAAAGAGAACTGTCACTTCACCTAATTAGGTTCTTCATGATAATAATTGATGATAAAGATAATTCGTTATGCAGATAGCCTACAATAATTATAACATGAGATTTTTAGTTTACTTGTAAATTTTTACATCAATCAATACAATGAAGCAATATTATCGTATGCTATATACAATTGGTTAAAATAGGCCCTAACGCATTTACAGCAGAAGGCCTAGGCTACATAGCCCAACAACTAACAGTAGGCTATGCGCAAAGGCAGAAGTCCACAAACAACATTACTTACAAAACCTTTCCTATTGTCAATATTGTGATGTTTTGTGGTGTTTATTATTAGTTCCAAGGTTTAACGTCGTCGTATGACATCATTTTGTGTGAAATGTTATTGTTCATTTATTACCATTTTTATCCATCTACTTTAACTTACGGAAATCTTGTTTGAGCCACAGGCTAAAAAGTCAAATCTTGCGACGACTAATTCGATCACTTACAATCATTCAATCGTCCTGAAACTTGGCAGATAGACTCGCCCTCGCAGACACTTCATTCTATCAAAATTTCAGCTCCCCCAAAAAGGCAAGCTTATAGAATCGGGGACTCAACTTTTCGAATCGGGGAATCCCCTTTTCCGATACGCAGCGTTGCCATTGGCCAGCGTTGTCATTGGCCGCAACAAAACGGGCGCGCTGCCTCATTAAAGCACGCTATGTCGTAAAATGTACGCGGACTATATATTTGTAGAGGTAACTGCTTCATAAGACGCATTATAGGATAGTAGATGGATATAGTAAAAAACTTTGTTTTTACGGGCTGTATTTTTTACTGTTCTCTTTAGCCGGGGTTGGGTCGGGAGAGCTTCTGAGTAGATAATCTTGAAGAGGCGCTATATAAATCTCTCAAATGAATGAATACCATTTAAAGACAATGTAACATTTGCAAAGGGTTGTAGGTATTAATAAAGTCATATAAAGTGTATATTATTTGAAATTTGCACGCAACGCCGTGCACCAGTTCAATTTGAAGTTACATATTCATTTACGGGCAAAGGACAAAACATTAGGCATGGAGTTACAGTTCGCCAAATTTTACCGAAAACGTGGAATATACAGCGTTCAAGAAGCGTTTAAAAGGTGTTTAAACTAAGCGTAACACAGTTAAATTACATGTTCAGCCTTAGCGATTGAAAACTAATAAGGAGAAGGTCCAAAATAATGGCGAGAAAACTGATTTAAAATTGTTTAAACGCCTAGCTTACCAAAGTACCCAGGGCCGGATTAAGACTTTCGAGGGCCCTAAGCCAAGAGCCGGGTTAAGACATCCGGGGACCCTAACCGCAAAGCCATGCAAAAATATGTGTCTTTGTGCACACAGTTCGATCCGTACATAAGCGATTTTTTTTTCTAATGAAATATTGGCTAAATAATAGCACAAGCATTTACCATTGTCATTTTGTCAATTATGATGTTGGTACAATCTGATTTTATATTCCCTCATAGTTGGGGGCCCTCAAAACGTTGTGGGGTCCTATCGTCCTATTAAAGCCATGGCTTATTTGGCTTATACGTTAATCCGGCCCTGTAAGTACCTTAACCTGTTCGTTTTAACGTTGGTTATTTTAAAGTTTCTTTTTAATGACGCTGTGTCACAACGAAACCGATTAACATCGCCTTCCTCCTTTATTCAGGCTTCGGACTGGCACCAACCGAGTATTAGGCCCTAAACGGCAGTGGAGGACCTCTCGAGTCACAGAATTTGGATTGTTGGCATATAGTCGCCCTCTCATACAGCTCATACCCAGAGGCGAAAATCAATACATAACTTTGGGGAGGGGGTACAGATTATACGAGGGCCGGCTATTTTTTATTTGGGGGGGAAACAGACGGGCTTAAGTCAAAACTTTGGACAGTCCCCTCTGTTCCCCCCCCATGATTTACGCCACTGCTCATACATAGTATTAGACCTACTACAGCGTAGTACAGCCTACTAAATTTCTACCTCTCTGGACAACCCACCCGACTTGACGAAGCGCTCGTAAATACGCTGGTGCTTTACGCTCTAACTTTTAGTACTGTATCGCTTTAGATCTCTTTCAAGCTTACGCTTACAATCTAATCTAATCGTCTCGATAGCATTAGAAATGATTTTTAAAGACGCTAACTTTCCTCATCTTACCCACACGCACACATTTCAGTTTCCCGCCTTTGCGCCTCGGGTCACGTGTTCCGTCAACCTCATTTTACGATATTCATGATCTAATTAATATTAATTACCGGAGGCTCTCCGATATGTTAGCGGCATCCATTGAGTCGCAGAAGTCTAATAAGATGTCTAATTATACTAATTTATCCACCGATGACATTATAATGAATTAAACAAATTAATATTTATCAGTCTCGTAGCGGCGCCCAGCGATACAGTTGTCTGCGGCGACGTGAAATAAATTAATAGTGGAATTAATATTAATTAATGACTCGTAGTGACACCTGTGGGCGGTGAGTATAATATACACCTGAGGAGGTTCGATCATTTATTGGTTCGGTGGTTTGTGTTGTGTTGCTACAATGTTGGCCGAATTTTGGCCAATTTTCGGGATTTAAATCGGAAATATTTTCGCGAACGACGGAATAATCGAAGGTACGAAGACGGTTGAATGTGGAAATGGACTTTTAGTGGCGTTTTTAGTGGAGTTTAATTGGCATTGCGACGCCGTGGTTTTTCTAGCGCATGTTACAATATAGCTCGAGGCTATGTTGTGAGCGTAAGGATAGTAGCGCGTGGATTTGGTGAATAATAGTATTATTAGTGGTTTAATTCCTATCGGAATGTACGTATATTCGAGTTTTTGGTCAGAGGCGTTTGGTAATTGAGTGTGTTGCTCGTTGGATGCTCGAGTCTGCGAGTGCTTGCGAGCGGAAGCTATTTTCCAGTCTGCAGGGCATGTTTCGAGTGCGATAAACTGAAAGTACTGAAAGTACTTATGTTATCTATACTGTTACAGTTCTGATGTTTTTCTGTAGAGCTCTTTTTCGACAAGAGCAGAGCTTTCACAAGGAACTTAAATGACTCTATATTAAGTAGCTTGATACGTACATACATACATACATATTGTATGTGTAAAGAAGTGTTACCTTTATCGTTCTCTTTACCTTCTGGCAGACGGTGAAACGTAAGCATGGACGCACTGACCAGCAAGTGTCGTAAGTTCGAAGCGAACATCTTCAACAAGAGCAAATGTCAGAACTGCTTCAAGGGCAAAGAAGATCATTCGGCTCAAGCCCTTGAATCCAACCGAGTAAGTACTTACTTTCCTCCTTACCATTCCTCAGTCATATTAATCATCAGTGATGGATTCACAGAGGAGACCTAACAGACATACAACTGTAATTGTACAACCTCTGGCTTGGGTCGGGAGCGCCACTGTTGAGCTTTTTCTTGAAGTGGTGATTTATAGATGTCAGATTACAATTAGAATTACAGTTACAATTTAAAGGTAAAGTTTCTGGGTGTCATTATTAACGAAAATCTTTCCTGGCACATGCACATTGAGCTTGTTACCAATAAGGTATCCAAAGTTATCGGTATAATATCTAAATTAAGATGGTTATTACCAGCCTCATCCCTCAAACTGTTATATACTGCACTTGTTTTACCTTACTTAAACTACTGTAATGTCGTTTGGGCAGGTGGATATAGGTCAAAACTTAAACCTCTGTTATTAATTCAAAAAAGGGCCGTAAGAGTGATCTGTGGAGTTCATTATCTTACGAAGAGCGCAAGCTTATTTAAGTCATTAAAATTGTTGACTATATATGACATTTATAAGCTCCAGCTTGGACTTCTTATGTTCCAACATCTTGTTGGGACGCTTCCAGCTTTATTTACTGATTATTTTACTGAGAATGCTACTGTGCATGACTATAATACTAGACATAAACATAATTACCGGTCTGAGATCTGTAGGACTAATATAAGACAATCCACTGTTAGAATTAAAGGCCCTCAATTATGGAACTCCATTGATGCTAGAATTTGTGATTTGCGTATTTATAATGTGTTTAAGTCTGCATTTAAATCATGTTTGCTTGATCAATATTACTAATTTGTTCTCATGAGGTTTGATGCTATCTGAGTGTCCTAACAGCACTTTGATTAACTGTCACTACAGTTATCTCATTGAGTAATTTCCTTGATATCCTAACGGGGACGACTAGATAAGCTGTTGCAGCTTCTTCTCCTCGTATTTCGTTTGATTTTTTTCAGTTTTCAGGTTTACACTAGAAACTTAAAGACAGTGCATTACATGCTTGTATTTAGGACATGAGTTCTGTTATTTTTCTGTGTTTCTGTGTATTATTTGATCATTGTTACTGTACGTCTTAAGAAATTAAACATTTCCACATTTCCACAATTACAACCCCTTAAACGTGGTCGACTCGTAATTGTAATCTATGGGAAACTCTAAACTTGTAAACGTCACTTTCTAAAGCCCTACTCTAATGCCAAGCACATACACTAGCGTATTCACTGGCTGGCACTGTGTCATGCCAAAGCGGTTGGACTGATTTATTTGCTTCTAGGTGTTTTTCTGGTTACTTGCCATCCATTATAACTGTAATCACAATTGCTTGACTAAATAATGTACCATGTTGTAATGTAGTGTAATGCTTATGCTTGCCTCATATTGCCAAAATATGATTTCACTTGTCGAACTCTACCCACTTTCGTAATTTTTTTGCCAATCAGAAAGTCACATACAATCATTTCTGTACCTCACCTGACACAAACTCACTGAAACTTCACCTCCTGCTATCTCTCCACAGGTCTCTCACTCAAACCTGAAAACACTGATATTTCACAAATCTTATCCCTATTCTTCCTCTTCCCCTCACCTCCCTCGCGATTTAAACTCTAAACACCACTTACCGTCTGACTGTCTCTGTCTGTCTGTCTGTCTATCTATCTGTCTCTGTCTTTCTCTGTTTGTCTGTCTCTGTCTGTCTATCTATCTGTCTCTGTCTTTCTGTCTCTTTCTGTCTGTCTCTGTCTGTGTGCCCAGTTGTTAACATAGGCAACTTAGCAAACATTTGCGTTGGGTCTTGTTGCTCATATCCGTTGGGTGATCTCACTTGAAGTTTTATCTATGTTTCATTATTACTTCATTTGCAGTCTTGTCTCTTTTATGATGTTGTCTCAT
This sequence comes from Aporrectodea caliginosa, assembly GCA_020284085.1. Taxonomy (NCBI): domain Eukaryota; kingdom Metazoa; phylum Annelida; class Clitellata; order Crassiclitellata; family Lumbricidae; genus Aporrectodea; species Aporrectodea caliginosa. The sequence goes on from JACEVL010000199.1 coordinate 906,610, forward strand.
TTGCAGTGTTACCTCATTTATGGTGATACCTCATTTGCAGTGTTACCTAGTTTATGATGTTACCTCATTGGCAGTGTTACCTCGTTTATGATGTTACCTCATTGGTAGTGTTACCTCGTTTATGATGTTACCTCATTGCTGTTATCTGCTTTGTAATCGTTGTCTCATTTTCTGGTGTGACCTAATTTGGTTTCTTGCCCCTTGCTTCAGCTGCCTGGCTCTGTATTGTTCATTGAGGTATCTCTTTGGCCTTAGGGGTATAAGGTATTATGTTGTAAAATGTCATGCATTCTAATGTACTCATGAATTGAAGATTGTTTGAAGGTATGGTGTGTGTTACCAAACCGTACCATACCTTACCTTATGTTTTCTTACCTTCATTATTGTCCTCATCATCATTATCATCGTCATTGTATCGTCAACATCATCTTTATTAGAAACATCATTGTCATTATAATTATAATTGTATTGTCCTCATCATCGTCATTATAAACATGTTGTCGTCATCATTCTAAACATCATTGTCATCATCATTATAAACATTATTGTTATCATCATTATAAATATCATTGTTATCGTCATTATAAACATCATGGTCATCGTTATCATCATCATCATAAGTTCATGACGACAGCCACTGATTATTGCTAGATAAATGATCTTTTTTCTTTTCGTCATTGGTCATGTTCTATGTCTTCATTTGTGTGATACCCTAAAACTTTGAGCTGAAAGATCAGGAGTTCTTCTCAAGATTTTTATGTTTGCCTTTTTTCCTTTTCCTTACCTTGCCGTACAGTGGCAGACAGCCAGGTAGGCAGGCAAAGGAGGCAGGAAGCAAGGCAGGCTGATAGACAGATAAGTAGACAGACAGACAGACAGAAACACAGGCAGGTAGCCAGGCCGACAGACACTGAGATAGACTGACAGGCAGATATGCAAGCAGGCAGACACTGAGATAGGCAGACCGAATAACAGGCAGACACTGAGATAGGCAGACCGAATAACAAGCAGACACTGAGATAGGCAGACCGAATAACAGGCAGACACTGAGATAGGCAGACCGAATAATAAGCCAGATCAGCATTAGCAATGCGCATGCGCAGCCCTTTCAGTTTTACTTCCGGGGTGAAGGTCACCGTTCACAAACAAACAGAATGCTGCCGTTAGCGACGTTGTTATGATCTAGTTTATGATCTATAATATATACAGAAATTTTCTATAAACTAGTAACGAATAATATCAAATATTTGCGTCAAAACTAGATCATAACAACGTCGCTAACGGCAGCATTCTGTTTGTTTGTGAACGGTGACCTTCACCCCGGAAGTAAAACTGAAAGGGCTGCGCATGCGTATTGCTAATTAAATTTAATGCTGAACTGGCTTATAGGCAGACTGACTAACAGGCAGGCAGATAGGCAGACTGACTAACAGAGGGGCAGGCAAGCAGGCAGTGCTTGTAGATGAAGCGCCCTGATCTGCCTTATCCTGCTGTTTTGTTTTTCATTGTTACGATTGTAAATTTATGCGCAGCCCGTTATAATTTCCAATTGGTCTCACGTGACCGAAAATGCAAATGAGACGGTTTCAGGTTTTGTTGGAAGGAGGAGGGTTGAGGTCAGAGGTTGGAGTGGTTGTATTGGGGGAGAGAGGGTTGGATTTGGGTAGGGGTACTTATGGGCGTGGGTAGACGGCCTCTGGACCCTATAAATTAACTTGGGTGCTAGATTCTTTCTATAGGAGTTGATGGTCTGACCTATATATAAACTTTGAGCGTACGAGGCTTTTGTCTGTATGTCATTAACCTACTTTCTCGGCTTTTGTTTCGGCTCTCGTTTCCTCTCATTCACCGCCTCTGCCTCCCTCTCCGAAAGCTGGTCGTGGTTGTAGGGTGGGGAGCGCCTCTGAGTAGATATCTTGACGGGCAGGGTTGCCAGATACATGGATAGCCTAAGGAGGACACAGACAGTCGGAAAGGAGTACGCATTGAATTTTTCACTCCGGAGTCAGGGGGTCTCTTTCAAAGTACCCAATAAACGAAGTCACTGTATGAAATCAATTGAAGCTTTGTATCAGAATGTTGCAAAGTATTTATTTAAGCAATCGATTGTTCCTTTTTGATTTCACACTGTATTTCTCTGCAGCAAATCCTCGTTACCAACAACATACACAGAGAACTTCTCACAAGAAACATTCTTCATTATACTTTGTAACAATGATTCCGTTCAGCATGTGTGTGTACAGTCGTTAAAAACTGCCACGAAACAATAGCCATCCTTTCCGGCTCTCTGTGTCCTCCTTAGGCTATCCATGCATCTAACAACGCTACCCATCAAAATACAACAAACATACAAAAGAGTGAAAGACGGACATTTTCCTGGTTTTTAACTTTACCTGCCAGACAGAGGACATGGGGCCAAAATGAAGGATATGTCCTCCTTTTTGCCGGACCTTTGGCAATGCTATTTATGGGTTGCTATATCAAGTTTATATTGATTGATTCTCTGTGTTCCTCCTTCCATTTTCTTTCCTTATCCACCCATTCTATTCCTCCCTCCATTCTCTGCCTCGTCCTTCAATTCTCTGCTTCCACCCCATTCTCTGCCCTCCTCTGATTCTTTTGTCCTCCCTATTCCCTGCCTCATCCTTCGATTCTCTGCCTCCTCCCCATCCTCTGCCCTCCTCTGATTCTTTTGTCCTCCCTATTCCCTGCCTCATCCTTCGATTCTCTGCTTCCACCCCATTCCCTGTCCTCTGATTCTCAATCTTCCTCCTCCTCCCCGTCTCTGTCCTGCTCTTCTCTGTACCTCTGCCGTTCTGTTCTTCTCAGCACACTCAGCTTCTCCCTCCCTGATTCTTTCAACCTCGTCTCACGATTTTCGTCCTCTTCTCAGTTGCCTCTTCCTCTCTATTATTCCTCTCTCCATACCTCTCGTTTTCCTCTTCCTCTCATTCTCTTATTCCTCTCGTTCTCTTCTTCCCCTCTTTCCCCAAAATACTTTTGATGACCCAGGACTCACCTAACCTTTTCTTTCCGCTCCCATCGTCGTTTTACCGTCCCTCGGGCCTCGTCCGATGCCCTTTGCTCCTTTCCTTGTGCCCCTTACCCTTTGCCCCTTCCCTCACTCTTTCCAAGTGACCTCATCGCTTTGCTATGTCCTTTCCAAACCACTGCCAGAACTGGGTCAACCTGATACAGCCATGGATACGCACGGACATGGACTTCTGTTTAAACAGTAATGGATAGGTTTCTACATGCACCCTCTGCATGTACTTGTATCTAAAGTAAAGTGGGGTGATTGAAAATGTAACTGTAAAGTAGTTGCTCATCTAAGAATCAGACCTCGGAGATGGCTCGGTGTCGATGATGATGATGATTATTATTATTTTTGATGCACGATGGCATAGTGGTTAGTGTGCTGGACTGTAAATCGAGTGGTCGGATGTTCAAATCCTCACATGGTCAGAAATTCCATTCCAAATGTCTGCTCCACCTGCGCCCCCTAGCCAGCTCAGCTATAATGAGTATACTGACCATACACTGTCGGTGTGAAGATGAGTCGGCGAGGAAGAGGACTGGCCACCCGCCCTTCTATGCCGAGGATAAAAAAATGAAGTCGCTAACATGTCATACCCTTGGCTGTCTCTAAGGCTAGTTCAAAGGACTTTCCTCTTGTTGCCTTATCTTAGTAGTAGTAGTTTCAGTTTAACGACACTATGTGATAACAAAGATCATTAGCATCGCCCTCCTGTTTCATCCAGGCTTGGTACTGGCACTCCTCCCACAGTACGAGCAGTGGCGGAGTTTTGCCTTGCATTACATTCACGGTGCGTAGGCGATGTGAGTTTTTCGTTCAATTGCCCTTTCGTTGTGCAGTCAGTCATCGGACCCTTTCGTGTAATTGCTCCGAAATCTGTGACAATGCCGAGCTAATTGGACTGGGCGGAGAACTGCCGCTTCCGCACCCCTCTAACACCCACCCACCGACCCATACTTCCATCTTTCCCACACGATAAGCCGCCGCTGCCCTGTTTGAATTGACGCCAACGACCGGTGCGTTAAGGTGGCGAAGTTGTAAAATAGATTGGGTGATCTGTTGGAAGGGTCTGGCTCGTTGGGACTTCCAGGGAGGAAGGAATGAAATGAGGAAGGGAGGGAGGAAGATAGGAAAAAATGAAGAGGAAAAGAAGGAAGCGAAGAAATTATGGAAGAAGGAATTGAAGAAATGAGGAAGGGAGGGAGGAAGAGAAGAGGGAAGGAAGGAAGTTATTAAATTAAGGAGGAAGGAAGCGAAGAAATGAGGAAGGAAGGGAGGAAGGAATGAAGAGGGAAGGAAGGAAGCGAAGAAATAAGAAAGGGAGGAAGGAAGAGAAGAGGGAAGGAAGGAAGTTATTAAATTAAGGAGGAAGGAAGCGAAGAAATGAGGAAGGGAGGAAGGAATGAAGAGGGAAGGAAGGAAGCGAAGAAATAAGAAAGGGAGGAAGGAAGAGAAGAGGGAAGGAAGGAAGTTATTAAATTAAGGAGGAAGGAAGCGAAGAAATGAGGAAGGGAGGAAGGAATGAAGAGGGAAGGAAGGAAGCGAAGAAATAAGAAAGGGAGGAAGGAAGAGAGGGAAGAATGAAAAGGAAGGAAGCGAAGAAATGAGGAATAGAGGGAGGATGAGAGTAGGAAAGAAGCGGAAAAAGAAGGAAGCGAAGAAATGAGGAAGGAAGCAATGAAGAGGAAAAGAAGGAAGCGAAGAAATGAGGAAGGAAGGAAGAGAGGACGGAATGAAGAGGGAAGGAGGTGAAGAAATGAGGAATGGAGGGAGAAAATTAAGAGGGAAGGATGGGAGGGAGGAAATGGAGAAGGAAGAACGGAATGAAATTGATTAGGGAGAATAGGGAGTGAAGGAAGGGAGGGAAGAATGAAGGGAGAAGGATGTATGGAAGGAAAGAAGGGAGGAGAGGCGAGAGAAAAAGGAAGGAATTATTTGATCATTGTTATTTTTATTTTTATAAAAATGACGTTTTTCTCAAATTTTACTTCAGTGTGGTACGAAGAAGTAGGCTACTTGAAAAAACTAAGTGGAAGACGAATATATGGCGTCGTTTGAAATAGTTTTTAAGGTATGTAAGGAGAGCAGTATTTGTAATAAGGAGTAGTAGTAGTATAGTGGTATTATTATTATTATTAGGGCTGGGCATTTGACACGTTATTAACGAGATTAATGCGTTAATTAATTAACGCGATTAAATTTTTAACGCAGTTAACGCGATTGTCACTGCGCCCAATTATTTCTAGAAATACGCTTAAACAATTCTTGATAAAACCGCTCAGTTTAAACTCTAAACTTTCAAGTAAACACTAAAATGTAAAAACAAGTAGTAAAAGCATGTTTACTTTTTTTATTGACTACAAGAATTTATATAGCGCATATTCAACGTAACTACTCAGAGTCGGTAGAGTTGTTGTACTTGTTATCTATTGTGACACGTGTTAAAAATTAATTGCGTTATTATAAATTTTAATTGTGTGATCAATTTCGATTAAAATTTTTAATCGTTGCCCACCCCTAATTATTATTATTATTATTATTATTATTATTATTATTATTATTATTATTATTATTATTATTATTATTATTATTATTATTATTATTATTATTATTATTATTATTATTATTATTATTATTATTATTATTATTATTATTATTATTATTATTATTATTATTATTATTATTATTATTATTATTATTATTATTATTATTATTATTATTATTATTATTAATATTATTATTATTATTATTATTATTATTATTATTATTATTATTATTATTGCTGTGCATTTATTAAGCGCCACTATATCATAACCAAGCATCAGTCGATGGCGCTGAGCAATTGTGAGTGAAGGACTTGTTCAAGGTCGCTACACAGAAACCGTCTCAGAGGAAGAGGATCGAACCCGTACTCTCCATGTTACAAGGCGAGCACTCAACCAATCTACCATGTACTGTAGTAAGCATTTGGTGATGTGGGTTAGAATGGGATGGTGTGAGAAGCGGGCCCCTTGGAGCATGTGAGGTTGGAGTGTTAGGGAATGGGTAGGGAGTGGGGAGAAGAGGACCCCTTGGAGCATGTGAGGTGGGAGTGTTAGGGAATGGGTAGGGAGTGGGGAGAAGAGGACCCCTTGGAGCATGTGAGGTGGGAGTGTTACGGAATGGGTAGGAGTGGGGAGAAGAGGACCCCTTGGAGAAGGCGAGGTGGGAGTGTTAGAGAATGGGTAGAGAGGGGAGCAGAGGAAAATGAGAGATTGAGTAAACAGAAGGAGGCAGAGGAGGAGTGCAGCAGACAGAGGCTTTGGTCTGATCCATGGCTGCACTCGATGTTTTTACCATCCGAAGGACAAGATTAACGACGAGAACAGTCGTAAATATGACAGATAGACAGACAGGCAGACTCCGACAGATAAATAGATAGACAGCCATTCAGACAGAGAGACAGACAGGCAGACTCCGACAGATAGACAGACAGAGAGACGCAGACAGACAGATTGACAGAAAGACTCGGACAGACAGACAGACATACAGGCAGATTCCGCCAGATAGATAGATAGACTCAGACACACAGACAGGCAGGCTCAGACAGACAGACAGACAGACTCAGACAGGTAGATAGACAAGACAGGCAGAATCACAAACATGCATACAGACAGACATTAGATAGATAGTTGGATGGATGGATGGATAGCTATAGATAGATTGCTCTAGATAGGTAGCTATTGATAGTTAGACAGACAGACGTACGAGCAAGGAAGCAGACAGACAGATAGAAAGACAGACAGAATCACACAAACATCAGGCAGACACGTACGGTCGTACAGACAGACATGTAGGCAGAGAAGGATCGATGAACGGACATTCGGAGAAATAGAGGGGTTGGCAGGCTGTGATGAAGTTATACAGACGGAAAGATACAAAGACAGATAGAGAGGCAGACAGATAGACAGACAATCGGACGGACGGACGGGCAGATAGATGTACAACCATGCTGAGTGAAGGAACAAGGACCTGATGAAAGGATGAAAAGAGGACGCTGTTGGATGCTTGTGAAATCTAATATCAGACGAGTAACGTACTAGATAGGGAAGGAAGCAGACAGACAGACAGACAGACAGGAATGGGTGGGAGGAGGGATGGATGGATGGATAAAGGGAGGGATGGAAGGAGTGGAACATCTGGACCAGTTTTTTTAATCTGGGAAGGAAATTTATACATTTAGCAATATCCGTTATTTTTATATTTGTATTAGGGCAGGTGCAGGGTCAGGTAGATAGACAGACAGACAGTCATAGACATGCAGACAGACAGACAGACAGGCACATACGAACACAGTTTTCCGGAGTAGCGAAATACTGAAGGTGTGCTTTTTGCATGATCCTATCTAACATCTTTGATGTGAGTGTGTGTGTGTGTGTACACATAAAATTATATTTGGATAGAGATATCTGTACATATCAAGCTTTGCCACGCGCACACAAACAAATGCACACACATGTGCACACAAACACATACCCAAACACACGCATACCCATACACACACAAACACATACCCAAACACACACTCACACAAACACATACCCAAACACACGCATACCCATACACACACAAACACATACACAAACACACACTCACACAAACACATACCCAAACACACGCATACCCATACACACACAAACACATACACAAACACATACCCAAACACACACTCACACAAACACATACCCAAACACGCACACACACACATACAAGCACACACTCGTACAAACACACATTGTAGGATTGGTGGTTGGAAGAAGCCGTTGTTGTGTTTTATGAAGCTACAGCTATATTTAGAAACCTGATCTTAACCAAAATATGTTGACCTCGGCTCGAATTACCACACTGCACTTACATTGTTTCATATCCAAAGTTACCTCTTCTGCCCAGAGCATTACTTACTTACCTCTTTATACCCCATACTTAACTATTCATCCTGCCAAACCATCACTACCTTACCATACCACATCATTCTTGACTTTCCTCATTCATTCATTCTGAGAATTTATATAGCACCTCTTAAAGAGACCTACTCAGAGGCACTCTCTGTGCTAGCCTATTTATGAAAATGTTACATCAGTTAGCAAATCAATGCACAGTTAGCTAGAAAAGTCACCAGTGGTGGGCCCACGCACACATGTGGAACCAACAAACGGATTCCCATCGAAGGCTGACAAATGGTATCATACCATACCTTCTAACTTACCATTGCTTACTATGCCCCGTGTTACCTCGCAGTGGTGCATTAGTTAGTAAGTATGGATGTGGTCTGAATTTGTAGAATTCTCGGAAGGTCATCCAGTGCGGGTTTCTCTTTGTCGCTCCGGAGTCCTTCAATTTCACGAATCCAAACGACAGAACAAAGGTCAGTGAACTAAGATAGAGATGGTTTCATCATTAAAATTAATAAAATTAATAAATAAAGATTATTATTATAATTATTATATCATCATCATCATCTATTATTGTTATTATTATTATTATTAGTAGTAGTAGTAGTAGTAGCACCAGCAGTAGTATTAGTATCATTATTGTCATTGTTATGATTATTATTTTTATTATTGTAAAAAATGACGTTTTTGTCAGATATTACCATCATAACCCATATTATTGATTGATTGATTGATTGATTAATTGAATTCAAAACTGTGATTAAAAACTATGCAGAAGACGAATATATAGCATTGTTTGAGATAGATTTTAAGGTGTGTAAGGAGTGCCGCAGTAGTGGTGGTATTATTATTATTATTATATTATTATTATTATCATTATTATTATTATTATTATGGAGTGTTGGCTAAAAGTAGCTCCGTTATCGATATCCTCTGTTGGATCTGTCCAGAGTTCGCCGCTCGTCGGCTCTCGGCAGCCTTGATTATTACAATTATTATTATTCTTATTATTAATTATTATTGTTATTAATATTATTATTATTATTATTTTATTATATTATTATTGATGCTACGTCATTATTATAGTAGTGCTTAATAAATGCGAGATCATGATAACATGGCAATATAGCTGTATAGCATTCGGTTTTTTCGTTTCGACGTTGATTTCTTTGCACTGACGTCAGTTCGCTGATACGTGACGACTGAGTTCTCGCATCGGCGAATCCTCTGTTAACGGGTGTTCTCTTCTCACGATGGGGTGCCTTAGAAGGGTGCCTTAGAAGGGAGGGGGCTGTGGAGGGACGCTGACCGGGTATTTCGGGTTGTGGCCTATGGACGGTGAACGGCAGCAGGGTGTTGGCTTCTATTAAATGTGCATCAAAGACGAGAGCTGTTGATAAGCATTAATGAGGTGATTTGAGTCGATGAATATGCATGAGTTGACTAATAATTGTGGGATTGGTGGTACATATGCGAGATATATTTGCATATGCATGATTGGTTATGAATATGTATTATAGAATTGGTGGTTAAATATTCGTGAATAGTTAGAAATGTGCGAATTTATGCATATGAACAATTGGTTTCATACATATAGACAGCAGAGGTGTATTATGATTATTGTTATTATTATTATTATTGTTGTTATTTTATTATTGTCATTATTATTTGTATTATTAAAAAAAAATTACGTTTTTCGCAAATTTTACATGAACGTGGTACAGATATACTTACAAAAACTAACAGAAGACGAATATATAGTGTCGTTTGAAATAGTTTTTAAGGTGTGTAAGGAGAGCAGTAGTAGTTGTAGTATTAGTAGTAGTAGTAGTAATGGTATTATTATTATTATTTTATATTATTATTATTATTATTAGTTCTATTATTATAATCTTTACCATTATATTATTATAACACATGTATTAAGCACAACTATAATGACCAAATATCTATCTATAACTGAGCATTTGTGAGTGAAGGACTTGCTCAGTGTCCCTACCCAGTAACCGTTTCAGGGGAGGAGGATCGAACCCGTACTCTCCGCACTATCCAATCGGCTACCGTGTGTGGCCCACAAGTGTATGAATATTCATGAGTGATTGTGGATATATTTATTTGTGTATGTATTTGTTTTCGTTTTTGTTTTAGCGATGGCAGCGAAGGTTCTTCATTCTCTACGATGACGGAGAACTAACATATTCGGTCGACGACAATGCAAGTCTAGACTATTAGCAAGAATTTTAATGACAGACAGACACATATATACACAGACAGACGAATGGACAGATAGAAAGACGGACAGACAGACAGGTAGAAAATGGACAGACAGGCAGATAGACAGACACACAGACAGACAAACGGACAGACAAACGGACAGATAGACAGACACACAGACTTACGAAAGGACAGATAGACAGACACACAGACTTACTATAGAGACAGACAAACAGACGGACGGAGAGATAGACAGAAGGGTAGACGCAGACAGATAGACAGACAGACATATAGACAGACACGCAGACAGACGAAAGGACAGATAGACAGACATACACATAACTAGAGACAGACAAACAGACGGACGGAGAGATAGACAGAAGGATAGACACAGACAGACGGACGGACAGATACAGGTACAGCAAGGCGGGAGTGAAGGAAGGCAGACTTAATGAAAGGATGAAAACAACGCTGTGGGATGATTTAATATCGCTTGATTAACCTGCTAGATATGAACGAGGCAAACAGACGGACAGACAGATACGGAGAGAGAGAGACAGAGACAGAGACAGAGACAGAGAGACAGACAGAGAGACAGACAGAGAGACAGACAGAGAGACAGACAGCTACGGAGAGAGAGAGAGAGAGAGAGACCGACAGACAGACAGACAGGCAGACAGACAGACAGCGGAGAGATTGTATTTTAAATAGTGGAGTACGTGCTGTCATTATCCCGTCTAGCGGCCGCACTGTCGCTGGTATTGAAGGATGGAGAGAGGGGGGGGGTAAAGTGAGGGGTGGTGGTCACTGCTTTGACGGAGCTGCGGAGGCGACGTCGCTATAGCTGAGCTCCTCGCAATGTGGTCGTAAATCGTTCAGAGTTCTTTCAACGTCCAACATGTTTACTAGAATTAATTGACAACTCGGAATTCCGTCGGTTATTACTAGACACTTCTGCTGTAGGCGACGACCTCAACGGCCTTTACGCGGCCGCCTGTTACCAGTTGTAATAGGACCACTACTAATGGGACCACTGTACGAGCCATATAATACCCCATTCTTATCTACACCCTTCAGTCACCATGATTACGCTAAACGGGGCCAGTTTAGCTGCCCCGTCATTCACCATTCTTCTCACACCATCCTACTTTAGAGCCCTCTGGCGCAGAGGTCTTGACTAAGCTTAGAGGATCCCACTCTATAGGAACCCCTCACCCATTCGTCTAGACGAGCAGTCTCTTTTAAAGCCCAAGGTTCAACCCTGCAATTCTCCGGAGAAACCACCATGGACACCACCGTAGCAATGGGTGTGAAGTGTATGGCCAGTATACTCATTACAGCCGAGTTGGTTAGGGGGAGTAGGTGGAGCAGAAATCTTGAACCAAATTTCTGCCCTGGTGGGGATTTCAACCCCCCCGACCTCTCAGTTGACAGTCCAGCACGCTGACATCTAGACTACTATTTCTTATAAGTGCATCTAAATCTGATGATTTCTATAGCGCCGTTTATTTAAGATTTCATTTCAGTGGTCGCTCCAACTGAAACAGTATTCGAGAAACTAACGTTGCAGAAACCCAATAGAATCGAGTATTTTTTCATAATAGTAATCGTAATAGTAATAGTATTCTTATGGTAATAGTAATCTAATAGTACTAATAATTGGTAATGGTAATAGTAACAGTAGTCGACTCGTAATTGTAATCGTAATAGTTATTGTAATAGTAATTACAGACCGTAATCGTATTTGTAGTAACAGTAATTGTAATCGTAATAGTAATTGTAATGATAATAGTAATTGTAATAATAATCTTCGTATATTATCTTCAGCGTCCCAAATCCTACAGTCGAAAATCTAGAATTTTGTAGTCTTCAGATTACAATTATTACCGTCTTCTGGATGGGTAAGGTCGATATCAACGGTCGTCTAAGCGACAAGATGTCGCTAAGCATCTGGTTATCCAATTGCTTTCATCAGAGTGATCAGACATCTTTAAGGCGCTTTCCAACGTTGATATAAAGGAGCATATGCTTGCTGTATAGTGCTAGTCCCAAACCTGGAGAAAGGAGGCGGGCGTCGCTAATCATTGATGCTATGAAACAGTATCGTTAAAGAGCAACTGCCAACCAGTCGCTGTGAGATGATCAGTGTTTCTCATCGGGCAAGGTCGACGTTAACGGTCCTTGGCGGCCACAAGATGTCGCTTAACAATTAGTGATACAGTGCTCGTATTAGACACCTTCAAAAAGATTCCTATAGACCATATAAATTCAGCAAATGCGTTTTATCGATAGATTAGAAAAGAGCTGTAATATGCCAAAACTAATCTGTCGGCGGCAACGGCCTATGTTGTCATAAGCTGCCGTTAAACTGATGATCCAATCCAATCGATAGATTCACGTCCATTGTTGGCATCGAGTAAGGTCGACGTTAACGGAACCTGGCGGCGACAAGATGTCGCTTAACAATTAGTTATATTATGGTGCTCGTCTTGGACACCTTTCAGACTATTCCTTCAGACCATATATATCAGCAAAGGCGTTTAATCGCTGAATAGACTTTGCTGTGATATACGAAAAATGTTTACTCGCTGGGTAGACTTGAGCTGCGTCTAATGTGCCTAAGTAATCTTTGTCGACGGCAACGGTCTATGTTGTCATAAGCTGTCGTTAAACTCTGGATTCATCCAGTCGCTGGATCAATCTTGTCCCTCTGATAGAGTAAGGTCAACGTTAACGGTATTTGGCAGCCACAAGATGTCGCTTAAAGTTATTACTGATACAGAACTCGTCTTAGACACCTTAAAAACGATTTCTTCAGACCCTCTAAATTCAGCAAATTCGTTTGAAAATAGCTGTGTGTGAGCTGTAATATGCCAAAAACTAATCTTTGTCGGCGGAAACGGCCTATGTTGCCATAAGCTGCCGTTAAACTGTGGATCCGAATCCGAAAGCTATTCAGCAAATGCGTTTGATCTCTAGTTCAATTAAAGAGCTGTAATATGCCAAAAAAATCTTTGCCGTTGAACTGTGGATCCAATCCGATCGCTAGTTTACGTTTCGCTTCCATTTACAGTAAGGTCGACGTTAACGGGACGTGGTGGTCACAAGAGAATGAATGCGTTTAATTGTCAAGTGCCAGTGCCAAGCCTGGAGAAAGGAGGAGGGCAACGCTAATCATCTTTGTTATGACAGTGTCGTTAGACAGCAACAAACCAATTGCCAAATGCTTTTCCCCGCTCCTTCATAGGGTAGGTCAACGTTAGCGATCCTTTGCGATCAAAAGAGGTCGATTAACAGTTAATTATCCAGTGCTCGTCTTAGACACCTTTAAAACGCTTGCTTCAAATGCTATAAATTCAGCAACTGCGTGTGTTAGACGCTTTTAGTCAGAATACCATACGGCATACGTGATCTTCGTTTATACGCTGGCTTCCTGTATGTGAGCATATCCACTTTAAGCTACTAGCCATGGAGATATGCAGGTGTCTCGCTTCAGCACTTCAACTCGAGCTCGTCGTGTCTTCTCAAGTATTGGACCATCTTCGTGGAACATCTTCCATTTCATTTACGCACTGTTGCACGTTGACAAGTACAGAAAACATTCTCAAACTGTCTTAAAACGAACTTACTTAGATCAGACGGATAGCCACGTGAGCATCGCTTTTGTGAGGTAATTAAGGAGGCACTATATTAAGTATCTTCATACATACATAAGCTGACATTCCCCGCGTAAAAAGCACGCGCAGATATCTGCAGTTCATGGTCGCGCAGTGAGGCACCGTTAAAACTGTTGTACTGTATTGTATTAATTTACAGAGAATCTAACGCAGATTTCGTTTTCTACTCGACTTAAGACACATTTGTTCGGTGATTTATACTAGGTCACCCATTGCCGAAGCGTTCTTGTGAGTTACGTAAAGGGCGTTATATAAATGCTCTGATACATACATACACACTTACATACACACTTACTTGTATTCTGAACGACGTAGAACCCTTGTTGCGTAATATACAGGTGCTCAGAGAAAAACTACGTCGAGACTGAGCCATTAAAACATTGAACCGCCGTAGTTTTCATTGCTGGAAGAGCTTCTGCTTTGGATTTGGATCCACAGTTTAGCGGCAGCTTATGACAACAGATGCCGTTGCCGCCGACAAAGATTAGTTTTTGGCATATTACAGCTCTTAGCTTCTGCTTTAACTGCCGTTGCTGAATTTATATCGTCTGCTTTAACTGCCGTTGCTGAATTTATATCGTCTGCTTTAACTGCCGTTGCTGAATTTATATCGTCTGCTTTAACTGCCGTTGCTGAATTTATATCGTCGGTGGAAACCAGTAAAAAGGTGTCTAAGGAGAGTACTGCACTGTCCATTGTTTAGCTACATCTTGTGGCTAGCTAGTCCGTTGATATCAACCTTACCATACGGGATTGTGAATGTGATGAATAACTGACGCGTTGAAGTTTCCGTCTTTATAGCGTCGGTGGAAAGCAGTATAAAGGTGTCTAAAGAGACCATGGCACTGCCCACAGAGGGGCATAAATACAGGCAGATAGGCAGACTGCAAGGCATTGGTGGCTTGAAGGTTGGGGTGGGAAAATAAAGACTAGAGACAGGGTGATTTGACTTTTTCTACCCTTTGCAGGTCAGCACAATTCCGCAGGGGGTGATCGACATGAACCAGTGCAGCGAAGTGTTCAACGCCCAAGACTCAAC
>JACEVL010000199.1:924007-964007 GCA_020284085.1 Aporrectodea caliginosa
CCCGTCACAAGGGAGGAGGCTCAACTACTCTGTGTTATGAGCTGAGTACCATAACCAATCGGCTACTGTGTTCCACAGCAGGGATGGTATTAGTTATAATAGTGGTTATTGGTGTGGTAGTAGTAATAGTTGTAGTATTTCTGCATTCAGTAAGCGCTACTGTTCAGTGACTAAGCATCGTTTGATATGCGTTAAAGGACTTGCTCAAGGTCCTTACAGAGAAACAGTCTCGTGGTATAGGAGGTCTCGTGGTAGCAGGATCGAACCCTTGCACTCTGTTCTGAAAGGTAGTAACTCTAACCAAGGAGGTCTCATGGTAGGAAGTCTCATGTTAGGAGGTCTCATGGTAGGAGGTCTCGTGGTAGGAAGATCAATCAAACCTATGCACTCTGTTCTGAAAGGTAGGCACTCTAACCAAGGAGATATCATGGTAGTAGGTCTCGTGGTTGGAGGTCTCATGGTAGGAGGTCTCATGTTTTGAAAGGTAGGAACTCTAACCTAGGAGGTCTCATGGTAGGAGGTCTCATGATAGAAGGTCTTGTGATAGGAGGTCTCATGGTAGGGTCTCATATTAGAAGGTCTTATGGTAGAATGTCTCATGGTAGGAGGATTGAACCTTTACCCTCTGTTCTGAGAGATAGGTGGTCTGACCAAACGGTTATTCTATCGTGACTGTGGGTGTTGTGTTGTGGGATGATGTTGATTAATTGTGTCGCGTGATGTTCCTAGACTTGACAGATCGGTCTGGAATGTTAGGAATTGAACGAAATTCCACGACTGTTGAATTGCTGAAACACAGTGGCCGATTGGTTAGAGCGCTCGCCATGCATTGAGGAGGGTAGAGGTTCGAGCCTCTTCCTGCCCTGTGTAGGAACCTTGAGCAAGTCCTTCACTCATTATTACTCAGTGCCATCGATTGATTGTTAGTCATTAGATAGTGGCGCTTAATAAATGTACAGTAATAATAAAAAGAGTTGACCTTTTGATGTAATTGTGCCCGATAGCGCATTGGATAACACACTGGCATAGAGAGCGAGAGGTACCGAGATCGAGGTCCGTAGGCGGACTTGCTTTGTAGGCTGCTATTAGCGCCGTTGTATTGCAGGCTGTCTGTTCTGTTAGTAGTTAAGATTTGTGTCTTCTGTCATTTGTGTTCTTGTGAATTGTTTATTTGTTGTAACATGTAAATGTACAGCGCAGTGCGTTTGTCAGGCGCTTCATTAAAGAAAAGATATTATTATTATTATTATTATTTAATTGTTAATTTATATAGCACATCTATAAGAATGCCACCAGGGTCAAACGAACTGGTCCTTGGTGCATTGTACCGTAAGGCCAACAAGAAAATTTTGGCTTCTTTTCCAGAACTTATTTGGTGTTGTGAGATGCACTGCATGACCGAAGTTTTTGGTTGGCACAGGCTTGAGTTGAGTTAGAATGAGTGGTCTGAATGTGTGGCTAGAATCTTAAGGTAGAACACTGTCAAGTAAAAATGTTGTCAGGTTAGAATGTTGTCTAGTTAGAATCATATCTTCAGCTTAGAATGTTGTGTAGAACTTTAGACTGTTGTTCAGTTAGAATGTTGTGAGAATCATATGTATTAAACTCAGAATGTTTTCCATTTAGAATGTATTCCAGTTAAAATCAACTGTATTCAGCTTGGAATGTTGTTCCATTGGAATGGTGTCCAGTTAAGACGTTGTCCAGTTTGAATGTTGTCCAGTTAGAATGTTGTCCAGTTAGAATGTTGTCAAGTTAGAATGTTGTCCAGTTAGTATGTTCTCCAGTTAGAATGTTGTCCAGTTAGTATGTTTTCCACTTAGAATGTTGTCCAGTTAATATGTTGTCTAGTTAGAATGTTGTCCGGTTAGAATGTTGTCTAGTTAGAATTGTGTCTAGTTAGGATTTTGTCCAGTTAGTATGTTCTCCAGTTAGAATGTTGTCTTCAGCATCTGTAATGCCAGGAGTCAAATCCTGGTCTAGTTTGCCGACAGGCTGCATCTTTTACCAGTGGGCCACATACCTCGGCCAACGCACGTAGCGGTCACTGACTGAGTGGTGGTCATTTACTGAGTGGTGGTCAGTCCTGCTGGTCATTGCATACCTTTGCAGTTTGAATTGATAATGTCGTGTCACGTTAAGGTGTGTGGCATCCCGTTTGCAGACCAGGTGTGGTAATGGCTTACCTGCGTGAACTTTGACCTGCTGCCTGTTCTCACCTGGTATTGATTGGCATTGGTGTGGTAATTAGGTAGCTGGTGGTGCTAAACTGGTGGAGGTGTTGCAGGCTGATATATTCTGACGGGTTCAAAGGTCGATATGGAATGGTGTGGAAGGAATTAACCAAGGTCACAGATACAGATGGCCGTGGATTTGTCTTTGTCTCCGTGTGTATCTCTCGTTGTATCTGTGTGTATCTCTCGTTGTATCTGTGTGTATCTCTCTTGTATTTTTCTGTATCTCTCATTGTATCTGTCTGTATCTCTCTTGTGTCTGTCTCTATCTCTCATTGTATCTGTCTATCTCTCTTGTATCTGTTTGTATCTCTCTTGAGTCTGTCTGTATCTGTCATTGTATTTTTCTGTATCTCTCATTGTATCTGTGTGTATCTCTCATTGTATCTGTCTGTATTCTCACTGTATCTGTCTGTCTGTATCTCATTGTCTCATTGTCTCTGTATCTCTCTGTCTGTATGCGTCTCTATCTGTTTGTGTCTCTCTGTCTGTGTCTTTCTGTATGCGTCTCTCTCTGTCTGTTTGTGTCTCTGTATGCGTCTCTCTCTCTGTCTGTTTGTGTCTCTGTTTGTGTCTCTCTGTCTGTGTCTCTCTCTGTCTGTGTCTTTCTGTATGCGTCTCTCTCTGTTTGTTTGTGTCTCTGTCTGTTTGTATCTCTCTGTCTGTCTGTTTCTCTCTGTCTGTCTGTGTGTCTCTGTGTTTCTCTCTGTCTGTTTGTGTCTCTGTGTTGTGTCTATCATTCTGTCTGTCTTTTGTTCTTTATTTCTGTTTCTGTCTTTTTTCTGTCTGTCCTCTTTTCTCTCTCTGTGTGTCTATCCGTTTCTGTCCGTCTTTCTGTCTCTCTCTCAGTCTTTGTCACTCATCTTCACCCTTGCTCTCTCTGTCTCTCTCTCTTTGTTGGTCTGCATTATTATAGCAGCTTTTAATATTGAATGGGGGCCCGATAGCGCATTGTATAACACACTGGCATAGAGAGCGAGAGGTACCGAGATCGACATCCGTAGGCGAACATGCTTTGTGGGCTGCTATTAGTGCCGTGTATTGCAGGCTGTCTGTTCTGTTAGTAGTTAAGATTTATGTCTTCTGTCATTTGTGTTCTTGTGAATTGTTTCAATTGCATAACTGTACACTGTAACCGGTTGCGTTTGTCAACCGGATTGCTTCAATAAAGAATATTATTGTTATTATTATAATGTGCTACATAAATAGCCTGATACAAAGATACACAGACTACATTTCAGTTACAGTTATCATTTCCTTTTTTCCAGATCAACGGAACCGTAAGCTCGACCAACGACTCAACCTACTCGTCGATGAAGAACAACAAGACAACAGACAACGACAACTGCAGCAACCGAACGATCCACTCGATCCGTCCATTCACAACAAGTGCAGCAGTCCGCGATGTAGCAACCGAACCTAGAACGACTTCGTACGTACTGACTGGCAGCCAGCAACTGAACCGGAAAATGGAATCGGAGAGTTCCGGTCCAACGGTCGCCAGGAAGGAGATTGGCGCCGAAAAAGCGCCGCAGACATATCGCGGAGTGCGGAACATGAAGCATCGGAACGATCGCTCTTACGCGGACAACCTGCGCAAGAGCAACAGTCTGCAAAATCTGTCGTCCGGACGCGGCGGCGGCATCGGAGAACGCTACCAGGCGGAACCGACCGGTCGCAGTTCGTCGATCGACCGGAACCAGAAGCAGCGAGCAGTCACGGTGAGTGCTTTTAGTGCTTCTAATCCTGCCAGCCCGCATGGTTCACACCTTTCGCTCACGAGCATGATGACTAACAACGATGCATGTCTGCCTGTTACGCCTCACCGACGATTCCAGTCCGATCCTTTCGGATGGGACCGGATCGACGATCGCTCCAGAGTGGCGGTGCTTCCAAGACGGAAATCCTCGACGTCGCAGGAGCTCGAGAAGTTCAGCAACACAAATATTGTCTCGAGCACTGCGATGTTCTGGGAGCAAATGGCGGCTTCGGACGTGGATGTCACATCGACGACCTGGTCCGGATCAGACAGCCGGACCTTGACTGGTGAAGATGTCCCCAGGTCACGCCATGCGTCCAACAGTCCTCTGCGAAACAGGAAGCCATCGCAGAATGTTTCGAGGTCGCGTGTGAGGTCGCGAACTGTTGCCGCGGACCAGAGACGGCTGTCGACGGATGATTCGTCGACGGATGGATGGGAGTCGAGAACCGGAAGAACGTGGAAGAAACACAGTGGGGAGCGCTTTTTGTCACAGGTTGGACCGAGTTCGGGATTTCGAGGTCGGAGTAGGAATGAAACGGACGAGTTTAAGGTTGGTCAAATTAATTTGGGTATTTCAGCCAAGTTGGAAAAGTTGGAATTTAAGCCAATTCGAAATAGTTTAAGAATTTAAGCCAGTTCCAAATAATTTAGGAATATAAGCCAATTCCTAATCATTTGGGAATTTTAGAAACTTTCAAGTAATTTAGGAGTTTGCGCCAATTGCAGAAGTAATTTAATCCAATTCCAAATTATTTGACAATTCCAAGGAATTTATGACAATTTCAAACTTAAGAATTTAGCCCAACTCAAATTAATTTAGGATTTTAACTTGAGTGGATTTGAATTACGAATCGCAGCTGAGTCCCAATAATTTAGGATTTTAAACCACGTAAAATTAATATTGGAAATTTAGGTGGTTTAAATGAAGTTTCAACTTTAAAAAGAGTCAATTACTTTCTGGATTTTTTGGGTCAGACTGATGTGTAAAGCGAGTCAAATAAGCGCCTCTGATTGGTGTAGCACTGTGAGTGGTGCTATATAAATTTACAGATACAATACAATTTACAATGCAATGGATTTAGGTAATCATAATCTGCAAAATCTAAGATGCTATGGTACTCTAAAGCTAAGCACGAAGCACCAGCTTATAAGCAGATTGAAATTAAAATAGGTTAACTAAATTTAAAGTTTCGCCATGAGTTGAATAATTTAGGACGTTTACCGGCATTGGTTACATTTTTCACAGAATTTAAACTGGGTCAAAAGCAGTCTAGCGGTTTAATTCTTTTAGAACGTTTTAAGTTTATAAAATAGCAAAAAAAACTGATTTTGTGTTTCTTAATGAATTGATTGAGCTCTTGTCGATTTCTACGATTGAATCAAATTGTTGAGTTTACTAACCAACATGATTACAATAAATTTCCTGAATTTCTTTGTTGTGGCATGTTCACCTACCTCTTCTAATTAAGGCACTGACCATTTTCTAAAATGACGCATGTTTGTGATATTTTTTTGAGCAACATTTTGTGGCAATTGATGGCTTGATTTCTGTTGGCTTTTTATGATAACACTGTGTACACTAACAATGCATTTGATTTGGATCTTGTCGTTGGGTTTCATGAAAGGGAAGTGGGTTGTGATTTTTGACTACCTTTTATTTCATGGAAAATATTTTCTTTAATACCCTGTATTTTGTCAAAAGTACATGGGTTCTGTTTTTTAATATTTATGTATTTCGTGGAAAGTTCTTGGGCTCTTTTTCGAATACACTGTATTTCATGAAAAGTATTTGGGTTCTGGTTTTTTAATACCATGTATGTGGCTGTGGAATCTCGCGAGTGGGAAACCAGTTCGTGTGGCCTTCCTTTGTGTGATGTTCTAGTGGTTAGTGACTGAGTGTATGGTTAGCTGAAGGGATAAAGCTTTTGTCTTTCATCCCTGTGTCTTGGGTTCAGTTCCAGCTGCAATTCGTTGTGAAGCCATGTAATCCTAGGAGTGTTATATTTTATGTCTGACAGTTACAGTTTATGGTCGTAATAGACTGAACAGCGTAAATTGACGGGTAAGATTGTAACAAGATTTGCGATCGTAAAACAATTTTCTTATCATGTTGAACATTTTGTAACTTGTAGAGTGCATTAATTTGTTCAATTATTTCACGCTTATGATGGGATAAATCGTTGGAATATAAAATTAAATGATGCAGTTTGTGTGGCGCCTGCATCATGTATTAAATGGTTTTTAATTTTTTAAAAAAGTTTTGTCCTTTTTGAAGATTTCGAAGGTATCTCCTGAGGTTGGATCGAAAAGTTCGGAAGCTGTCTCACGAACTCCCAAAGCAGAAACAACTGCAAATTTAGATGTAAGCATTAATATAAATGTTAATGTTAATGTAAGGATATAATTTATGTAAGTGTATGTGTAAATGTTAATGTATATGTAAATGTAGGCATAAATGTAAGTCTATATGTAAGTGTAAATGTATATGAAATGTAAGCATAATTGCAAGTGTATATGTAAATGTAAGCGTAATTATAAGTGTATGTAAATGTAAGCATAAATGTAAATGTAAACATTTCTTGTAAACGTAATCAAAGATATAGATGTAAGTATGAATGCAAGTGTAAATGTAAGCATAAATGTAAATGTAAGTGTAATATTTACTTATATTCATTCATTTCATTTCATGAAATATGAATTTGAACTTCATTTTTCAGGATCTGATGTATGTTAAAAAGGGCTGGCTACTAAAACAGGCAGTTGACAAGGTAATCTCATCATCTTGTTTTTTAATTAACTTATCAATTTAAAAATTATATTTTGATTTTGGAGCGCCATCAGTTGACTCCTCGTGTATGAGACGTTGGTGCAGTAAGCGTTACTAAAAAATGATAAATTAGTAATAATCAACCTGTGTTGCAGACCGATCTGTGTTTGAACTCTATTTCTTCTTTTAAGAAATGCCTATGAACTGATTATTTCTCATTGGATTTCAAACATCTGGATATGTAATGGCTGATCCCCTGGCGGCTGACTAACCACGCCTCAGATTCGCATTTCTGTGTGACCTTGCGCGTGTCAATTTTTTTAAAAATATTTAATAATAATAGGGAAACACAATTGGTTGGAACGCTCGCCTTATAACACGTAGAGCATGGAATCGATCCTCCTCCACCTCTGAGATGGTTACTGTGTAGGGACTTTGAGCAAGTCATTTACTCACAGTTGCTCA
This sequence comes from Aporrectodea caliginosa, assembly GCA_020284085.1. Classification (NCBI taxonomy): domain Eukaryota; kingdom Metazoa; phylum Annelida; class Clitellata; order Crassiclitellata; family Lumbricidae; genus Aporrectodea; species Aporrectodea caliginosa. The sequence goes on from JACEVL010000199.1 coordinate 931,236, forward strand.
GCGCTATCGATTGATGCTTGGTTGTTAGAGAGCGGCGCTTCTTCGTAAATACCGAAATAATATTAACTTCACATTAAGTTAATATTACTGTGCATTGTTTTGCTAACTGATGTAATATATTCGTTTGTAAAAAACATTTAATATCATATTGACACCACTTTTCTTGTTCTGTATTCAGAGCTGGCAGAAATGTTGGTGTGTGTTAACTGGCACTGCTCTGACATACTACAGCGACTCAAAAAAGGTCGAGACATTGGAAAACGTTGAAGGTGTCATCGTCCTAACAGCTGACACGGAAGTGGAGGAACTGAGCCTCCTCAGGAGCTTTGCTTTCCGAATCTCGGTTAGTGCACGATAAAAAACACGAACAGTGCCACATACTTCAAGTGTAACAGGGTTTTATTATTATTATTAGTAGTAGTAGTAGCAGCAGCCGTCGTCGTCGTTTTATGAAGCTTTTCACTGAGCTGACTTGGGACTGTCTAAGGCGACTTGACAAGGTGTGTGCAGAGTTGAAAGCTACTCAGTTCAAGGGTTCATGTGTGTTTGTCGTAAGGTCCTTTATCATCTATCCTAAGGCACAGGCATCAGACTGACTGATAGCAACTGCTAACGGTTTGAAGTGATGTGAGCTACAGCTTGAAATTGACAGGAACGAATGGCAGGTTTCGATGGCAGTTAGCAGCATTGTGGCATTGTCTGACCTGTTTCACCAGTGGCTGTGTGTGCTATTAGCGGTTTGCTATGTTTAGGCTCATCTTGCTTTGCAGAGAAACGCTGCTTGTGGTACTAGCAATAAGTACTACTAGCTGTTGGGTATGTTTTCATCAATCTTACTTTAGCAGGAAATAGGCTGCACGTGTTACTAGCTACAAATGTTGCTAGCTACATGCGCTACTAGCTACAAGTGCTACTAGCTGTTTGCTGTGTTTAAAAGCTGCATGTGCTATTAGCTACAGGTGCTACTAACTATTATCTGTTTTGATGGATCTCTGCAGAGAAAATACCACTTTGCTACTATCAACAAGTGCAACTAGATATTAACTTTTTTTTACTGATCTTCTGTTCTAGAACAAGGCAAATGAGTACGTTTTATCTGCTATGACATCAGGCATCCGATCGAGTTGGATCCAAGCGATCGTCAGATGTGTTGATGCTTTTGCTGACGCCACGACGCTGCACGATATGACACTGTCATCGCTTGACAGCGTAGCAACCACTCTGACGTCATGGAAGTCGCTTCCAGCGTCTGACTCTGACGCTGACTTCGACTTAGCGTCAAAAGACTCGGCTTCGTCGTGGTCATCATACCACGGACCCCCTCCTCTTCGATCCGCACCTCCGATCCCAACCTCCACACCCAATCGATCGCGATCGAGGACAACATCGACGTGGCCTTACGGTGTAGCGACAACATTCGCCGGTCACGGTTCTACCACTGCGGACTCAACCAACCGGAATGATCGAGAGCTACCGGATCGAGGACGTCAGGCTGGTACTTTGATCAGAGCAAGTGGTGAGAACGATCTGTCCTATGTCGCGTCAAACAGTCGCTCGTCCACGACGGAAGTCGGACCTACGAATCAGTCGTCGATCCTCGACTCCACAGACGGAAGCTTCCATGTTGCGACTCGAAGGAACTATGTTGGATCGAACTCTGTGCCAGATCGAAAGAACGATCAAGAGTCAAGGGTCGATCGAGACGCTCAGTCAGTGAAGAAGGAATTGTCGTCTGGGTCACAGTTTAGAGCGCCGAGCACAAGGATCATGGAACGTGCTCGTGCCAAATCGCCAAAGCGTGTAAAGTCGCCACCACCGAGCGCTCCTGCGGTTTCGGCTTCTGTTCCGTGTCTTGGACCGGAGGGACTGGAGTTGTTGGATGATGGCAGACGACACTCGGTAGATATTCTACCTAGTCTGATTCTAATGAGATTGTTGTTGTTGTTTGTTGTTGTTGATGTTGTTCGTTTGTTTTCTTTTGTTGTTGTTTGTTTTGATGTTATTTTTGTTGACATATTCTAATCTGTTGATTTGAATTATTTTATATATAGTTTCTTACCTTCAGTTAGGATCCAGAATCCATCTGCTGCTTTGTTGTGCCATTTCGTCAACTAACCAACAAACAGTCATTCTATTGCTCGTCAGTCATGGTGTTCATTAAGTCATCAATTAACCAAGTGGTCATTAAGTCACTAACTTGCCCCGCCTTCTGTCATTAAGTCATTTATTTGTGCAAGTGATCGTTGAGTTATTAACTTATTCAAGTAATTAACTTGCTAAAGCACTTATTTAGTCTTGCAGTCATTATCTTATCCATGTGATCATCAAGTCTCTGACATGCACACGATCATTAAGTTATTACCTTAGGTGAATGGTTATTAAGTCATTAACTTAATGACCACATTACTCATGCCTTTCAAGACTTTTTTTGAAGTTTCTGGCTGTTCTGAGATGTTACCTGCATTGAGTTTGTTTTCCATTTGCAGACGGACGTCTGGACCGATTCTCTGCCAAGAGGTTCGAATGACAGCTCACTGCTCGACCTAATGAAATGCGAGGTCAGTTTAAAATCCATCAAGAATTCTCTCCATTGTCATAAGCTTATATTGACTGTATTTTACTAATCTTCTGTTTTAGAACAAGGCAAACGAGTACGTTTTGTCTGCTATGACGTCAGGCATCCGATCAAGTTGGACCCTTCATGTCGGAATGGACTTGCCTATCCTCATAAGTTCCCCATTGTGTCGGAATGGACTTGCCTAATCTAAATCTAATCCCGTCACTATAGCGCTGTTATCATAAATCCCAAGACATCAGTCAATGGTTGCTTCGATTGAAGAAGAAGAGCAGTACCTTAAGCTAGCCCTGAGGCAGCCATGGGTATAAAGCATTAGCGACTTTATTTTCTTAGCCTCGGCATATCAGGGCAAGTGGCCATTCTTGTCTCTCATCGTCTCATTTTCCCACCAACAGTGTACGTACGGTCAGTGTACTCATTATAGCTGAAGTGGATAGGGGTCCAGGTGGAGCAGAAATCTCAAACCAAAGTTTTGCCCTGGCATGGATTTGAACCGCCGACGTATGTATTGACAGTCCAGCACGCTAACCTCTATACTATCAAGCTCCAACCCGCTTCAAGTGAAATCCCAATAAAAATCACGATCAGTTGGAGAAGCCAGTTAGAAAAGTGTGCCACAGAAGTTCATAGATTATATTTCATGTTTTAACGCTAGGTGGCCGCGCTCAGACAACAGTTGGATGCAACGAGATCGCAACTGGAAGACGCACAGTCGGCCAACACAAAGCTGCGTTCAAAACTTTCGAAGTCATCGCAAGAAATTCAGAAAATGACTGAAACTTTGGAAACTGACAAAAGGGATTATCATCTTCAGGTTTTTAATTCAAGGAGTTTATCTGTGTTCAATATTTTAACCAGATGTAGGAAGGATTCGTCAGGAGTGGAAAAATGGTGTAGAGGGACTTTTATTTAGTTATTTATTTAGAGCAAAATGAGTTACTTTATAGTTTAAGAAACTCAGAAAACGGACTGGGTGGTGTGCAGACTTTTTACATGCACGTTACTGAATGAATTGATTTTAAAGAATATTGAAAGTGTGAAAGCAAAGGTTTTAGAGCAATCGTCATTGATCGACAAAATGTGCTGTGTGATAGCAGTGCTGCAGAAGATTACAACAAAGGACTGATAAGATAATTATATGCGGCATCACATTGAATACAGGATTATTACCTTGGTGTGGCAATGTTAGCATGGCCTCGTCCCAGACTATCTGCGAGAGCTTTGTTGCCCCTTGGGTACGGAAGGGAGTGCTCTTAGTCCCATTTGCACAAAAAAACTGCAGATATGCAGAATTGAGCCTTTTCCGTGGTGGGGCCAGTGGTCTAGAACAGGCTTCCCAGACTCCCTGAGACTGTTGCTGAAGTATTTTGTATTAAGCTCAAAACTGTATTTTTTGGCCGTGCTGAAGTCAGGAGTGCCTCTGAGTAGTGCCCTTGAAGAGGCGCTATATAAATTTATGAATGAATGAATAATATAAGACTTAATAATTTAGAGATTTTACAGATTAATTCTTAAATTTATTTTAGACAATTTTTGAATTTAGTTGGTAAAGTTTTATCTGTGTTTTATTTGCAGATTAATCGTTTACAAGCACGGCAGTCGGAGACATCGGCGTTGGTAGAATCGCAGAACATGGAACTGCTGGAACTGCGGAACAAGAACCAAAAGCAGGTGGAACGCGACCGGAGCAAACTGGAACTGGAACGACTGGAAATGGAGTCTCTGAAAAGAGACCTGTCAGACCGAGCCGGAGCAGTGGCAAAACTCGAGGCAGAATTGAAGGTCGGTCGGAGGGAGTTGCGCTCAAAGGAAACTGAAATGGAGGCGCTGGAGAAGACCTGGAAAGATCGATTCGAAGGCAGCAAAGCTCGGTGGAACGCCGAGCGAAACGAGATGGAAAAACGAGCCGAGAAGCTCAAGTCGCAGTTGAATGAGTCAGCTGAAATGGCGAGCGTGGAGACAAGGAACGTTGCGAATGTTTTGAAGGATCGCGAGGGTGCATTGTCACAGACAGAGACACGGCTCAACGAGGTAGAACGGAAACTGCAGCGCACGTTGAACGAGCTGGAACTGGAGATGGAGGATAATACCCGCATCCACAAGGAACTGGATGAATACTGCAAGGAGACCGCGGAGATACGGATGCGACTCACGGCTGCTGAAGAGAGATTGTCCGGACGAGAAGCGGACGTGAGGCATCTGCAAGAGGAGAAGCAGGCGCTCGTCACGCTCACGGCTGAGCGCGACACGAAGAACTCTCTTCTCAGACGCGACGTTGAGCGGGTCGAAGGTCAGCTGAGAGAGGTCGCTGATGAGAATGTCCGGCTGAAGGAAGAGGTGAAGGTCGGACGAGATGGCGCGGAGAAACTCCGGTTGGAGCATGACGTGAAGGTGCGTGATCTCGAGAGGTTACGCGTTGAGGTCAATGGTCAGACGGAGGCAATGAAGAAGAAATCGGATGAAGCAGAACGGAAGAGAGTGACCGCAGAGGCGAGGGTTTTACAACTCGAGACAAAGATGGCTGACATCGAAAAGAAGTCATCGGGCTCCCAAGGACCATCTGTAAGCGAATTCCAGCAGATTAAAACAGAGAGCGATAAACTCCGTGTGGAACTGGAGTCTACGAAGAAGATGGTAGAATCGCTTGAAGAGGAGCATGAGGCGGAAAGACGCAAGAGCAAAGAAACTATTCTTGAGAAGGAAAAGCGAACCTTGCAGCTTCAGTGTGAGTACGGCGAGCTGATCGAGCAGCAGAAGAGTACGAAACGAGAGCTCACTCAATTGCAGTCAAAAACCGCCGATCTCAAAGCGGAGCTGAAGAATGCAAAGACGGATCTGGAAACTCAGCTGCGATTAAAAGACGATCAGTCGAAAGAATACGAATCGAAACTGAGGACCCTACAGAGGGAAATTGAAGCGAGGAATTCCGCGGCACAGAAGTCCGTGGAGGGGACGGAGAAGAAGGCAGAGGAGACGATTTCGATGACGTGGCAGGTGAAGCAGCTCCAGTTGGAAAAGCAACAGGCGGATACACGTTTCGGAGAGATGGAGGAGGCCAACAAGTTGCTGAAACAGGAGCAGCGGAATATGGAGGTGTCCCATGCCGAGGAGGTGGAGCGACTCGGCGCCAAGGTCCAGGAACTGACGACGAAGCTGAGTCAGCTGGAACGGCGGAACCAGCGTCTGGAACAGCGTTTGAAATCAGAGGACGACGGTGGTCGGTCGGATGAGGCCGAGGCCAAAACGGAAGCCACGTGGATAGAACAGGCCATTAACACGGAGAACGTTCCAGACGGAATAGCGGAACAGCTGAGGAAAGAAAACGACAAGTTGACGCACGAGAATCAGATGCTGTTGAAACGGTTGCAGACAACTAAATCCGGAGACGAACTGGACTCTGGCAAAACCGGACTCGACAAATCGGAAAAGGAAGACTATGTATCCCAGATCTCGCAGCAGGAAAAGGCTCTCGAAAATGCGGAAAAAGACGTTGAAGAACTGCAGTCAGAACTGGAGCGAGCGGCAACTTCGCGTGCTCGGGAAATACAGGCGCTACGAGACGGATACGAGATCCGTATCCGATCGCTCGAGCATGACCTTTCAGCCGGAAGACACGACCTCGCTCGCTCGATGGAAGAACAGGACAAAGACCTGAGCGATTTCGAGCGTCAGCTTTCCCAAAGGGAGAAAGAACTTGATGAACTGCGAGCAACACATGAGCGCAAAGATTCGGACTTGCTCGGCGAGTTGGACTCGTATAAGAAGCAGGCGCTTCAGCTGGAAATCGAGCTAAAGGCGGTCTATGAGGAGTTGGAGGAGAGACGGTCCGGAGCGACTGAGGATGGGAGTGGCGAAGGCGGCCAGGTGGTGGAGGTTCTGAGAAGAGAAGTGGATGAGCTGCGGAAGATGCTGAAGGAAGAACAGAAGAAGCACATGGTGAGGTTTTGCAATGTTAGGGGCCGGATAGCGCATTGGATAACACACTGGCATAGAGGGCGAGAGGTATCGACTTCGATTTCTGTAGGCAGACATGCTTTGTAGGCTGCTATTAGCGCCCTGTATTGCAGGCTGTTTGTTCTGTTAGTAGTTAAGATTTATGTCATTGTCTTCTGTCATTTGTGTTCTTGTGAATTGTTTCAATTGCATAACATGTAAATGTACAGCGCAGTGCATTTGTCAGGCGCTTCAATAAAGAAAACATTATTATTATTATTATTATAGTTGGATGGTGTGACGGAGTATTTTTCAGCTGTTTCATGCGAATTGTAAAAATTACAGGAATAACAATTTGTAATGAATTGCAACGCTGTTGGTTTTCTTTGAAGATGGAGATCGTGGAGCTAAGGAACGATCCAAACATTGATGCGGATCAGGCTGATCGGATCGACACGCACCTCCGGATCAAAGAGCTCGAAGAGCAGATTCACGACGTGAAGGTTTTTGTCTTCCATTGATTTAATTAGTCGTAAGAATAATTAATTGATCTGTGTACAATTTGCTTGATAATTAATTTTAAGGCAGCTGGTATATATTTAGACTGCTGTATTTTAGGATGGTCTATTTATAGCTCGACTATTCTATGGTTTTTAGACTGGTGTAGTTTTCGACTGGTGTCGTTTTAGAGTGGTGTATTTTTAGAGTGTTGTATTTTTAGATTGGTGTCTTTTTGGATTGGTGTCATTTTAGACTGGTGTCTTTTTAGCATGGCTGGCATATATATATAGTCTATATAATATAGAATATATTTTAGCATGGCTAGTCTATATTTAGACTGTGTACTTTTTAGCATGGCTAGTCTATATTTAGACTGTGTACTTTTTAGCATGGCTAGTCTATATTTAGACTGTGTACTTTTTAGCATGGCTAGTCTATATTTAGACTGTGTACTTTTTAGCATGGCTAGTCTATATTTAGACTGTGTACTTTTTAGCATGGCTAGTCTATATTTAGACTGTGTACTTTTTAGCATGACTAGTCTATATTCAGACTGTTGTATTGTTACATGGCTAGACTATAGTTAGATTGGTCTATTAGCATGGCTAGTCTGTATTTAACTGGTGTATTTTTAGCATAGTCATTCTATATTTACACTGTTGTACTTTAGCATAGCTAGTCTTTATTTAATCTGGTGTATTTTTAACATAACTAGTCTATATTTATACTTTTGTAGTTTCAGCATTGCTAGTCTTTATGTATTGTTTACATGGCTGACCTATATTTAGACATGTGTATTTTTAACATGACTGGCCTATATTCAGACTTGTTTATTTTTTTAGTATGATTATGAGCATGAGCTGCAGATGCAGAGAGCGTCGCATCGTCGTGAGCTGATGAGCAGTAAGGATGACGTGATGCAGAAGTTGGCTGCAGCCGAAGCGAACAGCATCCCAATTGATGAAGAGTCCGTTCGCAGGAAGTACACCAAAGAACTCGAACAGATCAAGGTCTGCCTTACCATTGTCATCCTCAGTTTAACACTTTAATGATCAGTTGCATTGGTTTCCCAGTCACTTCTAGTACAGGATCGTCGTTAAAGCATTAGTCCTCCTCCTCCCACTCCTCTTCCTTTCCCAGTGATGGATGGAGCACTCAACCTGTAACATGGGTTTGAGCCTTGCGTGAGGCAGTTACTATATCGATGAGCAAGTCCTTCACTCACAGTTGCTCTGCGCCATCGATGTTCGGTCGTATGGTCGTGTTCTCACTTCTGAACTTTGGAAGGAGGGCGATATCAAATACAGTTGTATTATATCAAATACAGTTGTATTGTATTGTATCAAATGCAGTCGTATTGTATTTATCAAATACAATTGTATCAGATACAATTTATTGTATTGTGTCAAATGCATTTGTATTGAGTTGTATTGAGTTGTGTTATGTTGTCGATTTGCCGTAGGATATGTATGACAAGGGATTCCATTCTATGGAGAAGTCGCACCAGAGGACGATGATGGAGATGAGACGCAACCAGAAGATGGAACTCGATCGACTGCGACAGGAAAAGGATCAACTGCTCAAGGAAGAGGCACAGGCAACACAGGCCGGTGAGAAGGGGAGATTTAACAGGGATTTAGAGAGGATTTAGAGGGGATTTAGGTGGGATTTGGATAGGAGTTAGAGAAGATTTAGAGAAGATTTTGCAATATTTGGAGAGGATTTAGAGAGGATTTGTGTAGGATAAAGAGAGTATTTTGTGAAGATTTAGAAAGGATTTAGAGAGGATTTAGGTAGGATTTAGAAAGGAGTTGGAGAGGATATACAGGAACTGTGGAGGAGATGTAGAAGATTAAAGGATTTAGAAAAGATTCAGAGGATTTAGAGAGGATATAGAGGAGATGTAATGGAGGATGATAGGATATAGAAAGGATATATTCAGAGGATTGGTAAGGATTTAGGAAAGATATATCAAGGATTTTGAGGAGGTATAGAGGGTTACAGGATATGAGAGAAGATTTGGAGGCTAGAGAGTATGTAGAGAGGATAAATTATATCAAAGATATTATTGTTATTAACAACTTAAAATGGTGCCATAAAAGGGTAAATGCCAAGAAAGTAAAGATTGTAGAGATACAAGTAGACGATTTTGAGGATACAGAGGAGATTTAGAGGATATTAAGGAGATTTAGAGGCTGTTGAGGAGATTTAGAGGATATCAAGGAGATTTAGAGGATATTGAAGAGGTTTAGAGGATATTGAAGAGGTTAAGAGGAAATGGGGACACGTAAGATATTAAAAGGTATAGCGGATATGTGGTATTTCGAATTGGAGTTAGGAATAAGGTAGTTGTAGCAGGTATAAAATGATATAGTTTTTAACAGTAATCAAGTTTTTGACCATTTATATGGAGCTATAGAAATGAAGAGTTACATTATGGTGTGCGGTGATCATCGACTAGAGCTCTATAGAAATATCATTGTTGATTTTCTCTTTGTTTTTTGTAAAGCACTCGAAGCGATGAGGAAAGCACACGAAACAGAGCTGCAGAAGGAACGCAACAAATTCCTCGATCTTATCGCGAAAACATTCAGCCACGCCGACATGGAGTCACTGCAACGACAGCACGAGTACTAATCTAATCTAATCTAATCTAATCTAATCTAATCTTTCAGATTCATTCCAGTATTTAGAATCTAATCTCATCCAATCTATTCTTGTAGATTCATTCTAGTCTTTAAAATATAATCCAATCTAATCTAATCTTTCAGATCAATTCTAGTCTTTAAAATCTAATCCAATCTAATCTCATCTTGTAGATTCATTCTAGTCTTTAAAATCTAATATGATATAATCTCTCAGATCCATTCTAGTCTTTAGAATAAAATCTAATTCAAAATAATCTCTGGAATCTAATCCCGTCTTTGTAATCTAATAGGCAGATCGGATCTGGCTTTAATTGATCTAATCTAATCCGAACTTAATCTGAACTTAATCTATTCGCTAATCTAACAGTCTAACCCTAATCTAATCTTGATTTAACCCTAATCTTAATGCGTAAAGTAATTACGATTTAATCTATTATGATCTATGTAATTGTAATGTAATCTTGCTGTCATCTAATATTAATCTAATCTAATCTAAGGTGAACGAAATCTGTTATAAGTAAAACCTGTTATAAGTAGAGCGAAATGAAACGTGGTCTAACATCTAATCTAATCTGGCATGATTTAGGGACGATGCGGAACTACTCCACTACGAGATGAAGCAACTGTCGGAGAAGTATTCCGTCAAGTGCCTGGAAAACGCAGCGCTCGCTGAGCGACTCGAGTCACTGACAAAGTCGCTGCATGAGTGTCGCAAGAGGATTCAGGATCTTCTGTCGAGGTTCTTAACCAAATCCTGTTTTATTTAGGTTTACGACTAATGATGGTTGTGTGATAGTCAGTTCGTTTAGTGTGATGGACTGTTGACTGAGAGTTTGGGGTTTAAATCCCTACCAGAGCAGAAACTTGTATCAGGATTTCTTCTCCACTTGTGCCCCCTAGGGAACGAGTACCCTGTTGGTGGGGAGAGGGCTGCTCACCTGCCCTCATATGCCTAGTGTAAGAAAAATCAAGTTACCTTCATACCTTTGGATGCCTGTTGGGCTTTGCTTGAGGAACTGCATGTAGTTATAAATTTGGAACTTGTCCTTTCCGGCTTGCTTGCCCTCCATAGCTCGACTTCTTGTTTCACAGATTCATAGGATTTCGACATGACTTCGTAATTGATTTTCCTATGGTTTCTCTTGAAGCAATAGATTACTTGCTCTACCACCAGGGATACTACAGGCACTGTCTGCAATCATTTGAAAACTGTTCTCTTTTGCCAGGGCTGAGTAGGTGCCTTTGAGTTGGTGCCTCTGAGAGCAGGTGCCTCAGAGAGAAGGTGCCTCTGAGAGTAGGTGACTCTGAGAGTATGTGCCTATGAGTAGGCTCCTCTGAGTAGGTGCTTATATGAGTAGGTGCTTCTGTGAGTAGGTGCCTTAGAGAGTAAGTGCCTCTATGAGCAGGTGCCTCTAAGTAGATGCCTCTGTGAGTAGGTGCCTCTATGATAGGTGCCTCTGAGTAGGTGCCTTTGAGAGGCACCAGAGCATACAATGAAACGCATTGATAACAACCTCCTTAGAAAAGTTTCAAAGTACAATTTGAATCTGGGCTCTTAATCTACACTGTATGTGTTACGATTGAATGACTAAACAAGTGAATGAAGATTCTGAATGGATTCAATGGAAAGTAAAGCATTTATGTAGCTCTATTCTGAGATGTCCATTTCTCTTGGCTGGGTATCAAATCCATGTATGCCATGCTGTTGTAAATGAGAAAGGCGCCATATAAATGTTCTGCCATGAGGTATTTACTTGTATCTCTGTGCAGGAACGACGAACTGAATTCGCAATTGAAGTTCAAAGTCGAGCGACTAAGTCGCGCAGTCGGTCTTCCTCTGACGAGAGTCGACTCAGCGGAGAAAGACACAATGGCAGAACGACAAGATCTCAACAGTGCAGAGGTATTGACTTTGGTTCTGTTGTGTGAAATTGATTAATTTGATGTTGATTAAACGAATATTGATATTGATTGATTGATTGATTGATTGATTGATTGATTGATTGATTGATTGATTGATTGATTGATTGATTGATTGATTGATTGATTGATTGATTGATTGATTGATCAGCAATATGTAATATTAATTGTAACTTTTAAATAGTAACTTCTAGTGTGCTGGTGTCTGATGCACAAGGCATCAACCAAGACTGATGTTACAGTCCGTAAGACTGATAGAGTCATTCAAAGAATATATTGCTAAGCATCCTATTGTGAGAGCAACTTGCTGAACTTTGGAAGGAGGGCAATCTCACATGCTATGCAGTGGGATTTTGTATTGTATCATATTGTACAAAAGAACAAGATTTCACGATGGCTTTTCAAACAATCACACTTTTTATGGTGTTTTATTAACTTGGCAAGTGCAGTGTTATGTTAAATATTTCTCACTTAACAAACCCAATATGCCAAACAAATAACGCTTTGAACATTAATACATTGTACGAAGGATCACTATAGGTGCAACAAAAGATACAAAAACAAACCATAATTCTTTTGATGAGGACAGTGAGCAAGAAGGATACTGACCTTGGTATTGGAGCTCCATCAGTTGGTGCCTTGTGCATTGGAAACCTGCGCCATAGAAGTTACTAATATTAGAACTACAAGAAGAAGTTACTAATTAGGATTAGAAGAAACTACAATAGCGTTTTCAATCGTGTTGTCTTTCATGTTGCAGTTACATACTAGTTTTGAGTGCGTTGTCACATGTCAGGTATTAAAATAGTGAAATGATTTTAATCCAGAATCATGTTCCATTGGAATGGTGTGATCAAAATCTGAAACAAGTATCAGTGTCCAAAACTAGTGCTTGACAGGCAGAAGTGCTATCGTAAACAGTGCCAAAGTTCACTGGGATTAATGTAATCGATCAGTGATTGATTAAGTGAATTGCTAATAAGAATTAGTGATTAAATTAATGATTTTAGGTGATTAATTTAATCTATAGTTATTTAATTGCGATATATTGATTGGTTAATTGACTCATGATTAATATGATGATTAGGCAAAGGTGCAGTTCATTGGGTGATTAATCTAAATGATTAGTGATTGATTAACGATTGATTGAGTAGGTAAGTAAGTCTCTTCTTTATTAGCCAATTGCTAATCACACTTCGGTGTACAGACATGTAATAAGCACTGTTAGTTAATTTAATTAATAACTAATTTAATGATTAGGTGAAGTTCCAGATCAAACAGATGGAAGTCGTCCAGTTTCATGAAGAGCTCGAAAATACGAAACTCAATCTCAACATAAAGATTGAGGTAATTGGTTCCCTGCTGTTGTAACGGCTGATCTGATTGGTTAAAGGATTCTAAACATGTGAAGTCACCTGTGATTGGTTGGTTTTAAATGAGATGATCTGTGTGGACTTTAAAAATTGTGACAAATTATGCGAACAAATCAGAAAAGTTGAGAGCCATTGTTCCAAATTAAACCGTTAAGACTTTTGTAATTCTTATTTGCTGGCATTCATCAGAAAATTCTGTTGTTTTTCACTGCATTTTGTTGTTTAATTTGGAATTATTTCATCATTACTGCAGATTTAAATTTATATTCGACACATTTTTGCTGGATATATCTTGTGACGTTTTGTTTGGCAGGAGCTGAAGGAGTCTACAGAGAAGTATCATGAACTCTGTGAAGAACTCCGTTTGACAAAACGAAAACCGAGTTCAGATCGTGGAGTCGGAAGCAGTGGCGACTTACAGAGTTTGCTTCCTCTTCATGCTCGCACTTCATCCGCCTCGTCAAAAAGTACTCGTCATTCTGCTCACAATTGTAGCAGTAGTAATAATAATAATAATAAATAAATAATTATATTAATAATGATAGAAGAAGAGGAAAAAGAGCAGTCCCTTCGTATGCTAGCCCTAAGGCAGCCATTGGTATGAAGTGTTAGCTACTTCATTTCTCTTAGCCTTACTACTGTATACTGCAATTAGTACCACTCATACTACTACTGGCATATTTGTGGGGCGCGGTGGTGTAGGGGTATGTTCGGTGCCTTGCAACCGGAGGGTTGCGGGTTCGAATCCACCTCATGCCGCTGCGTAGGGACCCTGGGCAAGTCCTTCACTCACAATTGCTCATGCGCTTCGGCGTGAAACTCCGATTCAGTGTCCGCGCTGTAGTCGGGAGCGCCTCTGAGTAGAAATCTTGAAGGGGCGCTATAACAAGTGCTCATGCATACATACATACATACTACTATTATTAATAATAATATGAGCGTGGTTTATTGATGAAACAGGGTCGGTTGGTGACAGCCTTGACCTTTTGAATGTGACCTTGGAAGACAGCGTTGAATGTCTGGACGAGGATGAGAGCAGCCAGAAAGATGATTCCAGGTCATCCAGTCAGCTGGAAGGAGGATTCGATATTCCGGGCCGAAGATCCCTGTGGCGATTCAAATGTTGGTTTTTGTTGATTATTTTATTGTCGTTCAGACATCAAAACCCAATTTTATATATTGGCAGTCATAATCTTAATAAAAGTTGTTGCTGTAGTTTGGTAAGTAGAGTAATTTTTAATTATAAAAGTGCTTATTTATATAGTGCAGCAGCTGCAAGAAAACTTAGAGGTGTGCCCAACCTGATTACACAAGTCTGTTATCTTGCAAACAGAATATAATATTCGTTTATTCAATTCGAACTGACAGACTGCAGTATGAAATAATAGGAACATTTGATAACAATTTAAACAAGAGTCAATTGCATGACAGCCTGTTAGGCGCCGATCCGTCCTACTGCTACTCATTTTACCATCACCCCTAGGTCGTGGAAGGCTGAGTCAACCTTATGGGACTAGCCCACGACCTGTTCTGGTCCCTTCCTGTGTATTACCATTCATCCCCATGGTCTTCATCCGCTTGCAAAATAGAGGCATGGAGAGTAGAAGCAGATTGTAGGGTAGAATCCCAGTTAGTATTGCTATTCTTACTAAATTGTTAGTGCCTAATGTGGCTTTTGCAGCTGTGTCTGACGAGGTGCGAGTCCAGTGATATTTTACGTCAAGGAATAATTTTCATTTTCTATTTCAGCTCAGATGTCGTCAATTTCAGTTCAAGTTCTAATTATGGTGTCTGAAAAAATTATTTCAGTTCTCATTTCAGTTAATGTTTGAAAATAATTTCAGTCGTTCTTCTTTATCGCTTTAATGACAACAGTGTACTAAAAGCGACTGGGTGACCAATGCAGCTCATCTTTTATTTGTCGATTAGCTAGTTGCAGTTACACGAGACTATATCTTGCAAACAGAATTTAATATTCAATATATAACATAAGTTGTAAAATTGAGACCAAGATCGAACTGCCAGCATAAATCCATGTGGTGTCATTTTTAAAACATACTTGGTCTGTTTAATTTTTCCAGATCCACAGCGAGCTCGCAGCAATCCCTCCGAATCGAAGCTCCCGACTTTTCAAAAGTCGTTTTCAGTCGACACCGATCGAACATTGTCACAGATCCCACCGAGAGACTCGCTCGAGACTCTAAGCGCCAGATCAACCTACGACGATGACCCTGAGCCCACCGAACTCACCCACGTTTGAGTGACCTCAAAAAAGTGCCAAGGTCAACCTGTTGCCGTGACAACCGTGTAATTTTTTCGCCGATCGCCCACCGAGAGTAGATGGCAGCACCGGCTCGGTCGGCTTCTGCGATCGAGATTTTGATCATTCCTTCGATCTTCGTCAGAGCGAACTGTCGCATTTCGCGTCAGATTTTAATGATTCTCTGCAGACGTTTCTGCAACGCATTACGATCTTACATTTACCTGTTTATGCTCGGGCTCGTCTCGGAGCGCGTTTACTTGAAATATTTTTAATAATCTCTGCATGTTACCGACTGGAAATTGATTTCTGTGTACAGTTCCGTTTTGTGTTAATCTCCTAATACGTAAGTGGCATTTTTGTGAAGCTGCAGTCTTCAGTTTTTAGTTAGAACGAGGTGGAGTTACTTTTTGTGCTGTGTTGGACTTGTTGTTGCTGGTGTGTCTCCTATGCATCATCGTAGGATGAAATTGTGGTATGTCCAGTCACCTTATTAACCGTCCAGTAAACTTGACTGTCTTTTTGCAGTGTCAGACTGCATTAAGAGATAGGCTTCAGTACTCATAAGCTTGATAAGTTATCCTTTTGAATGTACAGTGCTAAGTGTGCCTAAGAGGTGGGGTAGCTTTGGGATTGCCCATTTAAAGGATGTCACCAATTTTCACCCTCTTTGTCCTCCGTTGTCTGCATTTGGTGTTGCCCTCCAAGTCCCCCTTCACTCCAACAGGGTATTTATTAAGGCCTTGATTAGGGTACCTAATTGTCCCTGTTGATCTTGCATCTCTAATTAAATCTAACCAACTGTATGACTGAAGCTGGTGTTTGAGGCAACATTTCTACCATTTAATTTTTGATGCAGATGTCCATATTGAACACAACCCCCTCCCCTTGTCCGCATTTGGGTGACCTCTGCCACGACGTCCTTGCTGGACAAACCACAAGTACTGTTGAAAGAGTTGTGTACCGGCAATAATGACTGATCGCCTTTCCTTACCTGACCCCATCTTGCCTTTACTTACCTTATCCTGTTTTACCTCATCTTACCTGATCTTATCATATCTTACCGTCTCTTGCCTTACTTTATCTTACCTTCCTTCCTTAGGGGTCGTCCATTAATTATGTCAACAAAATAGGGGGAGGGAGTTTGGAAAAGTTTGACAGTTGTTGACAATTTGAGGTCAAAATTTTTCTCTCCAATTAATCGACACAGACCCTTCAAATGCTAGCTTAAAAATTAAGTAATGGTATAAAGTGCTTAATGTTTAATACTACTAAAAAGCTGGTAATAAACTAAACTCATATATTTTGAAATTGGAGATTGCATTTTTTAGTGTAAAAAATCTTACAGTGATTAGCCATTGTGTTTCTTTTTTGTAAAGGGGGAGAGGTTCTGGGATTGTTCATTCATCCGGAATGAATGAATGAATTATTGACATAATTTTTTAGGGGCATCCTTCAATGTTTGACAGTTGTTGACAATGGGGGAGTGGGGGTAAAAAACTGCCTAAATTTACTTTGTTGACATAATTAATGGACGACCCCTTACCTTGCGTTACTACCTATGATTTCTTTGGCAATTATGTTCAGTATTTTGAATTGGAAGTGCCTTCGTTTCGGATGACGTTCTGTGACTTTTGCCAAATATTCACAACACCGAAATTGATTAGTAGCAATTTAAAAAAAAATGTTTTTATTAACAAATTTAAGTGCATTATATATTAATCTGTACCCTATTTAGTTCTTGGTTTATTTTATTGCTGAAACTAATAATTTATTAAAATTTAGATGATTACCGTAGTGCTGATTAATAATAGTAATAGGTATTAATATTAATAGTGATCATTATTATATGTGATAAGAAAATGATGATGTGCATGGTAATTTGGATGAATGAGATTTATATAGCGCCGTGAGTGCCGGTGAACATCGGTAATGATTGCGTCATATCCATCTTGCCTTCCTTCTTGTGATCCACGCTTTGTTCATTTTCTATTTTGTAACTGGGAATATCTTGCAACTGCTGTAGAAATCTCAGAGACTACAGTTAACTGCATTTTTGCTATTACTGTTTTACTTAGTTTTTAAATCATTTGCTTATTGTTCTAGCGTGAGATGTGTGTCTTCACACTTTACTCTCTTGTTTGTTGTGTAATATATTTTAATTACTGATCACGTGTTAGATTTTCGATGGTAAATCTCAGTTTTTTGTTTTTTTGTTTGAAATTCTTTGAGCATGCTTCCATTGTTTTTTTTTCTCGCTTAAATTTCGCTGCAGCACGATTTTTTCTTTAGGGTTTGCGAGTAGTTTTTGCTGAATGCAACTTATCTTATCTAAGAAATTCTATGGCGAATCTATCGAGGTGATGGTCGCTATTAATAAAAAATTGTTGTGGAAGCCAACTTTCAGGGTGAGTCCAATTAGAAGCCAAGGAGGGAATCGGCAAAGGGAGAATTGTTATTTGAGCATAAACTCATAAATAAATAAAATAAGATCATAATCATTTATTGTAATTAGTAAGTTTTATTGTGCCGGTGTCTAATTCACAAGGCATCAACCTATTTACATTACTGATTTATTATGTAAATATTTTTTATTAAATGTAATAAATGCAAGTGAAATTTTCTGTTCGTGCAGCCAAGGTCTGAGCTTGGGTGTCGGTTAGTGTCAAAAAGATTTGGACAATCAAACTGAAAGGTATAATTTAGGTAAGGGGTGTCAAAAGTCGGCCCGTGGCCTGGCGTCTGTGTTTTTCTGGCCCTCTGAGCCTCTTGCCTAAGGGGTACTCAATTTGAGAATGAAAGTTGATATTTGTCATTTCTGCTGCATATGAAGCGAAATGAAATTGCTGTTTTCGCAACCAGCCAGTCAGTACTATATACTGTTATATCCGCTATGGAAGTTTCAACAATGAAGATCAAAATTAAGACTGTTTGTATGCTAAAAATGCACCATTTAAGATTTAGTTTTTCAAAACATTTCTGGGGATGGGCTCACCTAGCCCCTTCCAGACCCCTTCCCCATTTTGCTCCGGCGTCTTTGACCCTCTCACCCACCACTTGCTGGGAAATATCGCCACTGGCCCGCCATTAAAAAAGCTTTGAGGTATCGGTATACATATCAGAGGCAAAGAAATGTTTGTGAGAGAGCAGATTTTCAAACTGCACCACCGTTCTGTTGCAATGTGGTTTATGATAAACTATTAATTTTACTTCTTAAGTTTTACAGACGAGTTTGTGATTCGTTTTATGGTTCTGGTGTTCTGTGTGATTTTTTCATTGACGAGCTTTGTTCTGGAGAATATTGTTTAGCTATCTGCAGGAAAGGAAATATCATTGTCATCATCCATTGGCTTTAGGTCTGTATATGTGTTTTAGTCAAATTTGAGTTGTTCATTGAAATTGAGTTGTTGCAGTTCCATTAAAAGTTATGAGATGACATAAAGATTTGTTCTGGGCCATGTCGTACACCAACTACTACCTATAACCAAACACACCAGTCACCCACTACTCCCTCCACCCATTACCGCATAATCGCCCTAGCGTGATGCGCAAAACATTTATTGTTAGGGTGCTATATACTTCTAACGGTCTTTAATAGATGTCTATACACCAAAGTGCGATTAGCAATTGGTTAGTAAAGAATATACTTACTTGCATACATTTCTAATAATTATTGTAAGATAATGGTCTTTGGCATTGTCTGCATTTGTAGTAGCTATTGAGAATTGGCTGGAATTTTCTTATTACAGAAATTGACGAGTAGAGAGCTGCAATTGAGTTGCAATATAGGACGTACAGGCATGTTAGAACGGGTGAAAGGCAATATTATTGAGCTCCGGTGGAACTACAGTAGACATTAAAGCATTACATGCTGTCAGTTCCTTGTTGGTTAGAAACAGAAGAAGAGCAGTCTCTTATGGCAGGCTCCTGAGGCAGGCATGGGTATGAAGTGTTAGCGACTTAATTTTCTTAGCCTCGGCATATGCCTCGACTTTTTGTATACTCTTTTTGTTCCACAAGTTAGGACCACTATGGCCCAAACTAGATCTTTTGCCACTATTGGGCACTCCCTATGGAATGCCCATCCCTCCTCTCTACGTGTTGCCATTCTTTCTAGGTCTCTTCCTACAGCCTTTTCCAGTGATGTGGTCTCAAAACCGCGGTCTTGGTCTCGAGACCGTCTCGAGACCGAAAAAATGCGGTCTTGGTCTCGGTCTCGAATGTACCGGTCTTGGTCTCGGTCTTGGTCTGTAAAGGTGCGGTCTTGGTCTTGGTCTTGGTCTTAAAGGTGTGGTCTTGGTCTTGGACGTCTGGTCTCGGTCATTCACCTTTGGTCTTGGCCTTGCGCCTTTGGTTTGGCCTTTGGCGGGAACTAGAGTGGCGTATTTGTTAAATGTTGTCGATATTTTCGATAATTCAGGGACTTCTGAGATAGCTTCGAATTCATGCGACGATCCGCCATGGACAAAGCGTGAGAGGACCGCGTTGTTGGCTTCTTATCAGAAGCGACAAGTAAACCATGACCTCTGGTGCTTTAGTGACTAGTTAGGCTTACGTTGATGCAGTTTCTCGAGGCAAAATCAGTAGCCGGGTAAACGATGCAGATCAGGTATTTGGTGGGGAATTTTTCTCTACTGGCAAAGTTTTTGTATTCCGCAGCACCTGCACCTACTGATAGTGTGTTTAGCCATAGTCCTAGTGTGCTCTTTATGAGACCTCGCAGACTTAGGGACAAAAACTATAACTATAAATATAATAAGCATCTGATCTGAATTATGGGAATATGTAACACTACAACTGAGAATTGCGTTTATGGTCTTGAGGCTTAGATCTTGGTCCTGGATGATTCGGTCTTGGTCTCGGTCTTGGTCTTGGACCACGCGGTCTTGGTCTCGGTCTTGGTCTTGGACCACGCGGTCTTGGTCTCGGTCTTGGTCTTGAACCACGCGGTCTTGGTCTCGGTCTTGGTCTTGAACCCCGCGGTCTTGGTTTTGAACCCCGCGGTCTTGGTCTCGGTCTTGGTCTTGGAATTTTGGTCTCGTGCACAACACTGGCTTTTTCCATTCTCAAAACCTTCTTCTCTAGGGGTTCTCGCAATGGGAGCTATTGAAAGGCCACTGCTGTGAGCGGCGCTATATAAATTAATAAATACAATACAATGCTAACGCCTGCTCAGACTCGACTAAGTTGATCCGAGTGATGAGAAGGCAATGGACGGCTGGATGCACCCATTGCCATTGTAGCAGCAATGAGATCATATAGGCCCTAGTCAGACATGCAGACAAATATCACTGAATCAGACATTTTGCATCGTCTAATGAGAAACATAATTATTATGATAATCAGAAACATATGACGTCACCGTCAGCTATTATGACCTTCACTGCAATCTGGAAATTTTCTTTGGCGCTTTAACCGCGGCAACGATTTAATAATGACTGAGAACCTAAATGTTTTAACCAATGAAAGTGAGATGTGCGTGCCTGCTTCAGAAGAATCTACTAATAGCGTTAGTGTAGAAACGACTGATGTTCAAACAGTTATAGGTCCTGCAGTAACAGACCGAAGATTAGCCGCACCTCGATAGACATATCCACCATGCCAAGTCTATGATTTGACGGTTCGTCGGATAGTCCTGAGCTGTGCTGATGTCGTATACCAAATGCACAAATAATGTATACCTCAACCAACAGGCTCCATAGTTAACGTACATACTGTAGACGTGTATAGCAAAACTGGGCAAGCAGAAATCCCACGGGTGGTGGCACCCGCCAGTCCTCGGTAAGCATGAAGTGGTCGAATGGGGCTGTCTAAACCGCTAATTATAGTAACACTTTGTGTGTGTGTGTGTATGTGTGTGTGATGACTGAGGCCTCAATTACTCAACTGCTGTTCTTAAGTGGGGAGTTCATGTTACTCCATACTACCTGACTCATCTGAAGCTTACTCGTTTCATTTCTATATTTGTGTCTGAACACCCGGTCAAATCGAAACTAATTCACCCTCAAATGGGCATTAGGTGGGACCTTGATGATCTCAGCTGGTCCAGTATGGGACGCACATAATATTGTGTTTGTGGGCAGCTTGTGGGCTGTAGCGTAGTGGCAACACCAGGAAGAGCGAGCACATAAGTAGGACCTATATAGGTTCCACTTACCAAAATAAATAATTTCAGTTAATTACATTCATTATGATTATTATGTATTTATTCTTATATTTTAAATAGAAACCCAGAAACACCCAAAAAGTTGCAAAAGCAATATGTACAGTAAATGAGTAACAGTAGGATATATACTGTTGTATTATTGTAATTATTGTAGTAACTTCTATTGCGCCGGTGTCTAATGCACAAGGCATCAACCGATGGCACACTAAAGCCAAGCCGTAATCAGGTCAACATCCAGAAGATCAGTCCGTAAGACAGAGAGAGGCAGCCTATGGCGCATAATATGGAAAAGTAAGTTTTCATTTGAGAAGAAAATGACACAAAGCGACTGAGTAGAACGGAGAGACACAGGAAAAGAGTTCCAAAAATGACGTCCAGCAACCGAAAAAGCTCGTTCACCAAGAACAGTTCTAGTGTTACCAGAGAAAGATCATCAGATGCATGATGTCGTTGAATAATGATGTCGCAAGCAGCGCCGAACCTTCTCGATTGTTTGGCCATCAACCTGGAATGGGCTTCCACTGGAGCCGCGCTTGATGCCTCGCAGCAATATACTTGCTTTCTGCCGCCTCCTCAAGTCTTCTCTGTTTAGCCGTGGCTGGACTGGGAGCGCCTCTGAATAGGTTCCTTGAAGGGGCGCTATATAAATTATCAGAATGAATGAATGAATGATAAGTCTGGGGAATAAGAAGTGATTCTAAGTATTGTGGTTGGCCAGAGTTCACAGTCTTATGTAAACCATGAGCCAGCCTCATCAGTTTGAGACGCATTCTTTGCTGAACAGGAAGCCAATGCAAATATTTTAGCACGTACAGGTCTACGTTGAATAATGATGTCTCAAGCAGTGCCGAGCCTTCTCGATTGTTGGTATCCACGTATCAATGTCATAACGCCGAAATCTACGTAGGCCTATATGTTACTCGTCATGACGTAGTAAACAATACGCGCGTGCTTAATTTTGTATTACGTTTCACATAATATGACCGCATGATACTGCCTAGTTCATATTTTGAGGCATTAGGCCTAGTTATAGCTCTAGCCAAAGAGTTTTGAACTCTCTGCAGCTTCAGCATATTTGACTTATTGATGCCAGTTAGAAGTGAGTTACAGTAATCTAGACGACTGGAAACCAATTAATGCATTTGCCAGAGATATCCTTGCAGACATGGACACAATGATGTTACTGTGGACTAATAACAGAATTGATTAATGAAGCTGTTAACACTTATAGCTAAAGTAAGGGAGTAAGGAACTCATCTTCTCGGTATTATGAGCGTGATCGCCATAATTGTAGCATCTGGTTCATATAATTTATGATCTATTGGAATTCGACATGTCTTAATTCTCCAGTGGGTTATTATTTCTGATTGCGATTTTACTCAAAGACTGATGTCTTGGACATTAATGTAACGGCGCTATAGAAGTAATTGGATTAATTTCATTTATTGTTCCCACAGAACAACAAGCATTACATGATGTAGTATACAAATAGGCCTTATAGGTCTATGCTTCAGGGCGGACGCATTAGACGCATTAATTTTGCGTTTACTTCTTTGACTAAACAATGAAATAATATCGACACAACTGAGAACCAATAAATGTTGCTAACCTCTAAATGTAAATATTTTAATTTAAATGTGTGAAATAATTAAGGTTTAAGAATTTCTGGACTGCAAAAAAGTATTAGTAAAAACACACTGTGCACACAATATGCTATTGTTAGTAGCTCTATGGTTACACTCTACAGCCTGCGCCTCTAGGCCTACTTGTATGTCCATGCTCCGGATGTTACGCGTCATGACGTACTAAACAATACGCGCGTGCTTATTTGTATTACGTTTCACATTATGATGATTATGACCTCATGACATTGCGTTGTCCGCGTCGATACTGATATGAGTGCAATGTTTAAGACGTTAGGAGTTTTTGTCTATGTAGCGTTAGGCCTTTGTAATGTTCATTTACGTTTGGCATGTGTAATGTTCATTTGTACTTCATTATCACATGAATGATAATGACCACTGATTGACCAACGTACACTACTTTAATACAACAGGGGGAAAAACAGAATTGAAAAGGTTATAACTAATAATAACTATAATTCATTCAATGATTCAATTAGATATTGCATTGTGTAGTCGTTGTGTTGTGCGAATGCAAAGTAGGGCCTATAGCGGAGTTCGACAGAACCAGATGAACATCCACTCCAGTCTCCAGGTACGTACGTTCATTTATTCATCTAGTCGAAGTGACGTTCACTGCTTTTACAGTGGATTGAAAATGTTGTTTTTCGGATCTAATCTAATCTAATCTAATCTAATCTAATCTAATCTAATCTAATCTAATATGAACATTTGTAAAGCGCTTCTCACAGCAGAAGCGCTCTCAGCGTGACAGACCCGTGAAAAGAGTCTTTAAGCAGCGAAGAGATGGACGACGCGGCGACGCCTATCATGCTGAATTGCTGATATGTACACACGACAAGCGCTAACACGATATACTGGCCGAGGATCGTGAGTCATTAGATTAGTTCAGGTAAGGTCAGATTACATAGAATGGAAAACGATGATGCCTCTGGACAGACTGTAGCGATACATAAACCAAGACATAAGTCAAGACTTATTTCATCATTGCCTCTTTCTTTCGCTATGTAAATTTATGTATCGCTACTCTATGTCCAGAGGCATCGTCCTTTTTCCAGTCTATAGCTATATGTTGTCTGACCTAACCTGACCTGAATCAATGACTGACGGTCCTCTGCCAGTCGATGGTTACTTGGAGAAATCCAATAGACTAACTGAACAGATAGCGACTTTGTGTTTGTTTTGAAGTAGGCTATAATAGCACAGACTGTTGTAGCACTACGTGAATTGTGTCACTGAATAAAGTGATATATCGTCGCAGAACCTCACAAATTTAATAACAAGACCGGAACTCGAGCGCTCCTGAAACTATAGGTTCTTGAAGGGGCGCTATATAAATCCTCTGAATGAATGGATTAATGTATGAACTAAAACCACTTTGATCGTTGGTGCTTGTGTTTATTCAAGTCAAGTTCTTGATTCGAAGTCTGGACAATAGCTCGTTCTATGATTAAGTTTTCGAAACTACATTTAATCATTTGCCATTGATGTTGTCCGAGTATTGCAAGAGAATAAATTCTGTTTAACGAATAAATCGTGTTCAACGAAGATGAGCATCGTAGATATGGTACAGCAGGTACCACAGGTACGTCTACTACCTAGGAACTTCACCTGCAATTTATGCATGTACCTCTCTGAAAGCTACTCTTTTCAGCCGTGGTTGGGCCGGGAGCGCCTCTGAGTAGATATCTCGAAGGGGCGCTATATCAAGTTTCTTTGATTGATCGACTGATTGATTGATTTGTTTGATTTGATTGATTGATTCACTAAAGACTAAAACAATGCTCTTCCAGAAATCCCATCCCGATTTCTGCTCTTCTCATTAGGCCTACCTCCATCGCCGTTTCAGTTCTAAACACCATTTACCTCAGCCGTCTGACTGTTTGCCTGCCTTACCCCTCTGTATCTTGACCTGGAACCGATTTTGACCCTACCTCCCTATCGATTTCTTTTGACTAAGTGCCTGTGAATAAGCTGGTCCCCGCGACTTCACTCTCTTGGGAGCTATAGAAATTTCGAGATTACGATTACAAAGGCAGAAAAAATTATGTTGTAGCTAGAGGACGCTTGACATGGAATGGGGTGCTTGTAGCAGTTACTTATGGTTGTTACAGTAGTGCTATAGAAATAATTTAAGGAGATTTACCAGGGTAAGAAGATTTAGTAATAATTTTGATCTTGAAGAGTTCAAGTTAGAACTTGCCTTTGAAGCAGCTTAACTAGCTGGATTAGCTAACCATTGTATCATTAGGACACTTTGACACTGAAGTGCATTTCTAGGTTCCTTGCAAAGCGCTGCACCAATAACTATATCTAACAGATTTGTAAGCTATGTGTGTATGTATGTATGCATGTCTGTGTGTCTGATGTTTACGTATGTATGTGTGTGTTTGTGTTTGTGCATGGATGAATGCGCCAGTGCCAAATTTATTTCAGAGATTGAAACGAAGTTTAAGGCCTCCATTTTTATTATGACATCATATATAGGACTCTCCTCCCCGTCTTTCCCTCTCCTCCTCTCCTCTCTTCTGCTCTGCTCTGCTCTCCTCTCGTCTGCTCTGCTCTGCTCTGCTTTGCTCTGCTTTGCTCTGCTCTGCTCTGCTCTCCTATGCTCTGCTCTGCTCTGCTCTGCTCTGCTCTGCTCTGCTCTGCTCTGCTCTGCTCTGCTCTGCTCTCCTCTTCTCTCCTCTCCTCTCCTCTCCTCTCCTCTCCTCTGCTCTGCTCTGCTCTGCTCTGCTCTGCTCTGCTCTGCTCTGCTCTGCTCTGCTCTGCTCTGCTCTCTCCTCACCTCACCTCTCCTCTCCTCTCCTATGCTCTGCTCTGCTCTGCTCTGCTCTGCTCTGCTCTGCTCTGCTCTGCTCTCCTCTTCTCTCCTCACCTCACCTCTCCTCTCCTCTCCTATGCTCTGCTCTGCTCTGCTCTGCTCTGCTCTGCTCTCTCCTCTTCTCTCCTCTCCCTCTCCTCTCCTCTCCTCTCCTATGCTCTGCTCTGCTCTGCTCTGCTCTGCTCTGCTCTGCTCTGCTCTGCTCACCTCACCTATCCTCTCCTCTCCTATGCTCTGCTCTGCTCTGCTCTGCTCTGCTCTGCTCTGCTCTGCTCTCCTCTCCTCTCCTCAATTCATTGACTTATCCAGGACGGACCAACATAGAAATAAGCCTTTGCAGACTCGGTGCAGTTAAATGGTATTGAGTTTTAGACAAACGGCCAGAACACGGTCTGCCGGGATGAACGAAACGATCCCTAAATCGGTCGGACGCATGGGCGGAGCAATAATTTAATTTATGCTAATGAGCACTGACCTGTCAATCAGAAGATTCCGAGCAATTTACTATAATGTTAATTAAGACCCCCAAAAACCTATTTTACATGTAGTCACGTGAGTGCTCGTGAATATACATGAGCATATCGCTCCGCCTGTAGGCTGTACACGGAACCGGTCAAGGGATTCGAAACGACGTCCGGCAGCGGGATTTCAGGCGGACGAGCTGTCGACTGGCTTTTCCAGAAAAACAGATCAATATTTCCAATCCGCCATCGATCCTTTCCGACGACAAAAGACAGGAAACAATAATCCCTCCTCATCAATGTCTGAAAACACGAGACACCAATTGACGACTCGAATTCTTTTAAACATTAAACAATAGAAATGTATT
The DNA here is from genome assembly GCA_020284085.1 of Aporrectodea caliginosa. Taxonomy (NCBI): domain Eukaryota; kingdom Metazoa; phylum Annelida; class Clitellata; order Crassiclitellata; family Lumbricidae; genus Aporrectodea; species Aporrectodea caliginosa. The sequence continues at coordinate 957,911 of JACEVL010000199.1, forward strand.
GTTAGACTATTATCTGTGTGTATGCATGTATGTATGTGTGTATCATTGTATGTATGTATTTATGTATGTATGTATGTATGTATGTATGTATGTATGTATATATGTATGTATGTATGCATTTATCCCAATGATGTACTTAAGTACACACATACAAACATACTCACATAAATACATACACTAAGACGTACATATAAGCAAAACACCTGCTTACAAAAATAATAAATACATATTAAATTATGCATGTCTACATTCATTTATACATAGCCTACATACATGCAGATTAACTTACTTACACGAAAACACACATACGTACACATATGTACATGCCTACATACACACATAAACAATACATGCATACGAGGTCCTCAAAATACAGGACCTAATGTTCCTCTATAAGCGGGCGTTCTTTGGCCACACTAAATACTTTAGGCCCTATATCTACTCTCACTGTAAGGAATCATTCTTTATATATATATATATATATATATATATATATATATATATATATATATATATAAGATTGCTCTCTGGTGACTCCTACCGTTATATGTATATAATATATTGACGTATTTATATTTCATTTGAGTATACAAAGATTTCTCAAATCAGTGATATTGTTATGCGGACTGTATGCGTATAGTGTGCGAGGGGCTGGCGATATCGGTCACCAGAGGGCTACTTGTTTACTCGGACGCATGATGATGACTGCGCAGCGTCTCATCCTGTGAGTATACGGTAGTCGTAGTCCGCTGTATAGGAGATGTGCACAACCGCTGTTGAATAGCATTTTGGTAAGATCCGTTTTGTAGGGAAATTAGTTAATAGTTTAAATCGAGCGCTATATCAATGTTGACATAAGATGACTTTTGTTATGCAGGCATTTTATTAAGTAGCCTACTGTTGATACTGCTATCACATCTATCCTTAGGCTTACTAGTCTACTACCATTATTGCTACTACTGCCATTAATACGTCTACCACTACTACCACTATCACTTATAGGAGTCTTAGGCTACTCTACTTCTATTAGGCATACGACTACTGTTACTATATATAGTAGGCCTATTATTATTTTATGCCATGTTTGAGATTATCTGCTTTAAAATGCATGTATATATATAATATTCATTAATTTATTTGTTTATTTATTTATAATGTTTATAATGTTTAAGGTGGCCATCTTAGAATTCTAACGAGCGTCGATGATACTGCGACCTCTTGAAACGGGACGCCAATTGGTTGGCGCCCTTCAAGGCACCCTGGACCCCAGCTGGACCGGGGCGGGACTACGGATGACTGGCGGGGCCTTCAACCAATCAAATGAGCTCGTAATTAGGTCAACAGGAAGAGGCGGAGTCAGGACGCCGACGTCAACGTTTGACGAAAGCATTTCTCACAAAGTATGACGTCATTCTTATTTCTGCATTTCTAATCTGACGACTTCTATAGCGCCGTTACAATAACGATCGTAGTCAAAAAGCATTACTTGCGTGAGATGCCCGGTCGAAAGCTTCTCTTCCGTAAATCATATTGTGGTTTCATCATTTCGTCGTACCTTTCTTGCCGTTCCAGTTCAAAACACCATCTATACTGTAGATGCCTGACTATCTTCCTGATCATAGAATCTAATTCTGACCTTAAAGGCTTAAACACCTCTCGATTGTGTTTGCATCGAGCGTTTGTGAATTTGCTGTAGGCTCTACTATGCCATTGGAACGATATGAACTGTACAAACTAATTTCTTTCTACGTTAACGACCTTTGTTGCCGTAATAAGATGTCGTTAAACTCTGCATCCATCCAATCGCCAGTTAACTAAAACTGTTCACGAAAGGTCGATCAAGGACTTTCGGCGGCCACAAGATGTCGCTTAAGAATTGAGTATACAATGATCGTATTAGACACCTTTAACACACTTTCTAGAGACGCTATAAATTGATTAATGCACCCAATGACCATTATTAAGATCATCTTTATTTCAAAGTCGATACTATCGGAATTTGGCGGCCACAAGATGTCGCTTAGCAAATTAATAATATATTGATCGTCTTAGAAACCTTTAAAACTCTTCCTTCAGACGCCATAAATTCCTCATATTTGCCGATCACATGCCTGTTAATGTAAGAGCTGTAATATGCCATAACTAATCTTTGTCGGCGGAAACGGCCTATGTTGTCATAAGCTGCCGTTAAACTGTGGACACACACATCACATGCCTGCATATTTGCCGATCACATGCCTGCACTCATAGATAACATCTTTCAATTGTTAATTTTTAAATATGTTATGTCATATAACATTTATAATAAAATTCTGATGTTGGAAAATTATTAATATTAATTATTGGTTAATGAATGAAAAATGAATGAATGAATATCTATATTGCCATATTACTATTGTGCAATGTTGGTTGCAATGTTGGTTGCAATGCTGGTTACTATTATTCAACTTTGGTTCTTCAGTATTATATATTACAAATGGTTTGGTTTGGTTGCTGTATCAGAGTGCCTGCTGTGTTGCATAATATTGCAGTACTGTGTTGCAATGCTGTTTGCTGAAATATCCATGGACGACTTCTTTTCGACTGTTGATTTTTGTTTAAAATATGTTATGTCATAATAATAAGAACCCGATGTTAGAAAATTATAAACATTAGTTATTGGTTAATGAATATTCATATTACAATATTACTATCATTCAACTTTAGTTCTTCAATATTGCATAATGGTATGGCTTGGTTAATGTACATGAACAGTTTAAAGGAATACCTTAATCAATTATAATACATGTATGCTTTGTTAGTTAATGAAATTTGTCAGGACATAATGATCACAGACAGTATGAGATGAAATACTTTATGTAGCAAAAAAATTGAATATTAGTGAAATTGTAAAGCTCTGTTTCGACACCTTTAATGGTGTTGTTCAGATGCTATAAGTTTCTTGTTCTGATTGTATTGTATATTTTCTGTATTGTCGTCAACGGCCTTTGATGTCATAGGACGACGTTAAGCTATGGACAAATAATATCACATGCCTGCCAAAAAATAATCTTTGTCGGCGGCAACGGCCTATGTTGTCAAAAGCTGCCGTTAAACTGTGGATCCATCCATCCATCCGAAGCCTATAGAAAAAAGTAGGAGGGATACGCTAATCACCTTTGCTATGACAGTAAACAAGCAATTGAGCTGTATAACTGGAGCTGTAATATGCCAAAATAATCTTTGTCGACGGCAACGGCCTTTGTTGTCATAAGCTGTCGTTAAACTCAGGATCTATCATCGCCATACCAATGACGTTTATGCTTCGTAGTGTAAGGTTAACAGCCCTTTGCGACTACAACATGTCGATTAACAATTAATGATACAGTGCTCGTCGCAGACACCTTCAAAACGCTTCCTTCAAATGCTATAAATTCTGCAAGCGCGGTATAGAGCTGTAGTATGCCAAAAACTAATCTTTGTCGGCGGCAACGGCCTATGTAGTCATAAGCTGCCGTTAAACTGTGGATCCCATCCCAATCGACGGATCTGACGATCTCCAATATAATGCTTCTTTGGGTAAGGTCGACGTTTATAGCACTTGGCGACCACAAGATGTCGCTAAACAATTAATGATATAGTGGTCGTCTTAGACACCTTTAAATTCAGAAACTGTGATTTATCGCTGTTTTGGTAAATGTTTTAAATGTTGCATTATGTCAACTGAACGGTGAGAAGTGATCTATATAATTTCTTTCGACGTTATAAGCGGACTTTTCAGCCACAAGATGTCGTAAAACTCTGCATTTATCCATCCATCCATTGCTAATTATGTTAAAATATAATTTTATATGAGCTGTAGTATGTCATACAGAACGGTGAGAACTGTTAAAAATGACTTCTGACGACGCTATAGCGACCTTTGTTGCTATAAGAGGCCATCAACGACAGGATGCCACCATCTGTATACGCAGTGCCAACAGTGCCAGTCCTAAGCCAGCAGAAAGGAGGAGGGCGACATCAACGGCCCTGGTAGCCACAATATGTCATTAAACGCTGGAACTACTACTACTACTACTACTGCTGCTGCTGCTGCTGCTGCTGCTGCTGCTGCTGCTGCTACTACTACTACTACTACTACTACTACTACTACTACTACTACTACTACTACTACTACTACTACTACTACTACTACTGCTACTGCTACTGCTACTGCTACTGCTACTGCTACTGCTACTGCCACTGCCGCTACCACTACCACTACCACTACCACTACCACTGCCACTACCACTACCAATACTACTGAACGGTTAACCCTACTAGAGGCGCTTTATAAATGTTTGAATACAATACAATACATCTCAATCTCAAGCTTCGGTAATTTGAAAATACTCGGATGAGGTCAGGTCGACGTCAACACCACAAGAGGTCGTTAATCGATGGAAAATGTAATGGTCTCGTTAGACACCTTTATCATGTTTTCTACAGCTGCTGTATTTTTACCCGCAACTACCCTAACTGTGGCAGTTCCATTCTCAAGCCTGGTTGAAAGAGGAGGGCGACGCTAATCATCTTTGTTATGACTCAGTGTCGTTAAGCAGCAACTAACCAGCCTATAATTTATCAGCTGCGTTTAATCGCTAAATCTGCAACGGATCTTCTAAAACTGCGTGTAAGATATATCGACATCAAGGTCTACAGTAGCCGCATGATGTCGTTATACAATGGAGAATTAATGGTCTCGTTAGACACCTTTAAAACGTTTCATACCGATGCTATAATTTATCAGTTTCGTTTAATCGCGAATCTATGTAAATCTATTGGAAAAAGCCCAAATGGCCAAAAAAGAGCTGAAAGCCAAAAAAAAGCCAGGGAAGGCCAAAATGACTTAAAATCATTAAAGTCATTTAAGAAAAAAAAAGGAAAAAAGGAGAAAAAAAGAGAAAAAGAAAAAGAAAATAAAGGGAAAAAAATTTATATAATAGAAGAGCCTTTGTGCCAAAAATTAAAGAAAATAAAGTAGAATATCATTCAAAGACGTCAACGGCCATAGAAGCCATAAGACGTCGTTAAACGTTGGAAAAAAAATCGCGAGAGTACAATCGCACCGACAGAAGCTGCATGTGAGATACATGTAGGTCGAAGTAAACGGCATCAGTTGCCACAAGATGTCGTTAAACAATGGAAAATGTTATGGTCTCGTTAGACACCTTTAAAACGTTTTCTATATAAGCTATAATATATCAGCTGCGTTTAATCGGTAGATGAATACAACCACCCATAATAGTACGGCATGTAAGATAGGCCGACGTATTAACGGCCCTATTAGACACAAGATGTCGTTAAGCAATGGAAACGGCAATGGCCTCGTTAGACACCTTTACAACTTTAGTTACTTTACTATAGTTGCTTTAATCCTTAAAGTCCTGGGTTGTGTTGTTGAGCCAATTATATGAGCTGTAATATGCCAAAACTAATCTCAGTCGGCGGCACCGGCCTATGTTGTCATAAGCTGCCGTTAAACTGTGGATACAATCCAGTCCTGGGGTAGTGCCAGTCCCAAGCCTGGAGAAAGGAGGAGGGCGACACTAATCATCTTTGTTATGACACAGTGTCGTTAAGCAGCAACGAAGAAGAAGAAGAAGTCCTTTTATCCTCTGAAAGTGCATGTCGACGTCAACAGCCCTAGTAGCCACAGACTGCTTAATACCTATAATAATGTCGTTTGATGCCTCAGTGGCTCTGACCAACCCAGACCTCGCCTAAATGCAACGGATTTGGCTTTTACTAAGAGCCTGTGAATAGGCTGCTTCCTGCGATAGGCCAGAGAAATACATACATAGAAACCGAGCCAGTAAATAAGTAAGTTTGCTTCAATTCCATCTGGCATGCGCAACCATGTTAACAGATTCTAAAGCAAGCAAACATAGTCGACGGGCATGCCCGACAATAATCAGATAGATAAATAGATAAATTTGTGAGCAAACTGTTGTGAGCGGAATGCTTTGTGTGCAGGGCCTCTAAGAGGAACAAATTAAGGCCATTAATAAATTCCTAACTACAAATGATAATATAAGGCTCTGGTTCGCGCAAAAATTGCTTCTAACAATGTTTACGT
>JACEVL010000199.1:969007-1076507 GCA_020284085.1 Aporrectodea caliginosa
GATAAAGGCGGACGGCGACCCTAATCATCTTTCTTTAAGAGACGAAGTCTTTAGACAGAAACTTCATATAAATAAAGAATATACTTACTTACTTACTTACTTATATCCACTTAACCGTTAACGGCCTGTGCACGATGCTATATAGACCTACAAGATGACGTTATACTGCTGGAATCATAAGTGGCAGTTTAGCATTATTATTATTATTATTAATACATAATATTAATATTGAAAGTTTAATACATGTCGAGTTAGTTGATAAATGTATACAGGAATTGAAACTTGGCAAAGCGAATGGTCCTGATGGTCTTAGTGCAGAGCATTTGCTTTATACGCATCCACTTCTTGTGGTTTTACTGACTGCTATGTTTAGAGGTATGGTTTGTCACGGTTTTGTGCCAGAGGCTTTTGGTAATGGCATTATAATACCATTGGTGAAAAACAAACTGGCTGATTTGAGTTCTGTAGATAATTATAGAGCAATCACTCTTATCCCGGTTATTTCAAAACTATTTGAATGCATTTTATTAAAGATATGTGCAGATTATTTTAAGTCTGATGATTTGCAGTTTGGGTTTAAGCAGGGTGTGGGTTGTGCTAATGCATTATTTGCAATGCGCTCCTCGATTGATTTTTTTGTTGACAGGGGCAGCACTGTTTTCACAGCAGCTCTGGATATTAGTAAGGCATATGATAGTGTTAATCATTATAAGCTGTATTCCAGCCTCTCAAGGTCTGGGTGTCCAGAGTGGGTGGTTGATATCCTGGTGGATTGGTATAGTAAACTATCGGTTGCAGTGCGTTGGAACAGCAGTATGTCTAAGTCATTCGCAGTTAAGAGTGGTGTATGGCAGGGAAGTTCTTTGTCGCCTTCGTTGTTTAAATGTTTTTGTTAATAAGTTCATCGTGGATACAAAAGCAGCAGGCCTAGGTTGTTGTATTAACAAGTCCTGGCTTGGTTGCATCATGTATGCAGATGATATCATTTTGTTATCGGCTTCGGTAATAGGGCTTCAGGCCTTACTAGATAATTGTGATGTCGTTAGTAGTCAGTTAGGCCTGTCGTTTAATTGTACTAAATCTTGGTGCTTAGCATTCGGACCTCGATTCAAGGCTTCCTACCAGATATGTTCCTAGGTCACAAAAAGGTTGAGTGGTCAGAGCAGATTAAATACTTCGGCATCATCTTTTGTGCTGGTAGTAAACTGAGTTGTGATGTAGACTGCATAATGCGCAATTTTTATGCAGCTTCCAATAATATTTTCAATAACTCTTCAAGTTTGTCGGAGTTAATGCAGCTTTACTTACAGCAGACTTATAGCTTACCAGTTTTAAGATATGGCTCAGTTGCTGTGAGATTTTCTCAATCTCAGCTGAGTAAATTAAATGCTTGTTGGAATAATGTTTAAAATATTTGGTTTTCACAAATGGGAATCAGTAAGAGAATTTATTGCAGGTTTAGGCAGTTTGGACTTTACATCTATGAGAGTTATTGCTATGTTTAAATTTCTTAAAGACATGCTAACAGTGGATAATAGTACACTAAATATGCTGTCATTGACATTCAGTTATGGCCATGAGCATATTAATTTAGTTTCTGGTTATGGTTTGTCTGTAAAAGACAACATATATTATGTAAGATCGCGGGTCCACTACGTTTATGCTTCGAGAGGAGCAATAGTTTGAGTTGTCTCCCAGTCTGTTTGGGAAGGAGTTTTTGTATTTTTGTATATCTGTTCTAGTCTGCTTAGTTTGCTTAGTTTCTCTGTTCTGCTTTGTGCGAAATAAAGTATATATATATATATATATATATATATATATATATATATATATATATTATTATTATTATTATTATTATTATTATTATTATTATTATTATTATTATTATTATTATTATTATTATTATTATTATTATTATTATTATTGTTATTATTATTATTATTATTACTATTATTATTATTATTATTATTATTATTATTATTATTATTATTATTTTTGTTGTTGTTGTTGTTGTTGCTGCTGTGCTGCTGCTGCTGCTGCTGCTGCTGCTGCTGCTGCTGCTGCTGCTGCTGCTGCTGCTGCTGCTGCTGCTGCTGCTGCTGCTGCTGCTGCTGCTGCTACTACTACTACTACTACTACTACTACTACTACTACTACTACTACTACTACTACTACTACTGCTACTGCTACCATTATTATTATTGTGTTGCAAACGTGACCGAAACTGTCACTTCCCAAGTGAGGCATCTTCCACATGACCACGGGATAAGTGTCACGCCGTCCGGTCGTTTACCATCTTCTCTGGTGAGGCCCAACGGTTCCTTCTGAGAAGGAATGCTCGCGCTTTCAAACGATCTCCATACAATATCCAATCGTTTACCGTGCCTCATACCGTTTGAATGTATTACAGGCATTGAGAACTGTTTAACAGATTTTTGCCGTCTTCGTCAACGGTCTGTGACTGTGAGGCCATGAAATTTTAAACTCTTGAAATTAAGCTGCACCGCAATAGGTTCCGTCATGTATCGTTAAGTCGTCGTTAACGTAACAAGTAGATACATGATGTCGTTAAACAATGGAAAATGCTATGGTCTCGTTAGACACCTTCAAAACGTTTGATTCCGATGCTATATTTTATCAACTACGTTTAGGCCTACTCGCTAACTAACCAGAGTTCGTGAAGTACTATACCAAACATGTTTGTGAAATACATGTAGGTCAACGTGAACGGCCCAGTAGCCACAAGATATAGTTAAACAATGAAAATATATCATGGTCTTGTTAGAAGCCTTTACAACGGTTTCCACAGATTTGTTGAAGTATCATACGAAAACTGGATGTAAGATAGGTCGATTGCAACGGTCTGTCGCAAGATGTCGTTAAAACAATAACCAGTGGACTGTGCGATGTTATTATTATTATATTCGTTTATTGGCACACAAAAAACAGCTGACACACCGCAACTGATTACAGATAATTCAAAAGAATAATAAAGATAGAATCAAAATATAAAACTAATGTTAACAGGAAGGTTCAAAAGATGGAATTTAGTGTTAAATGGTACATTTTGAACACTTTTAAAATGTTTTCCACAGATGCGCTTAACTGCTAAATTACTTCTACGTGCATTCAACACTGCATGTAAGATAGGTCGACGTCAACGGTCCTAATTTTATTGCAAGATGTCGTTGAGCAATGGAAAATGCTATGGTCTCGTTAGACACCTTTAAACGTTTTCTACTGATCCCATAAAAATTTGCCAGCTGCATTTAATCGCAAGATTGACTTCACAAGCAATGAACGCCGCGTGTAAGATATTTCGACGTCAACGGCTCTAGTAGCCGCAAGATATTGTTAAACAATGGAAATGTAAATTCTTGTTAGACACCTTTAAAACGTTTTCAACAGATCCTATAATTCATCAGCGGCCTTTTATTTAACTTCGCCACTGATTGCACTCTGTCAGTGCCAGTCCCAAACCTGGATAAAGAAGGAGGGCGACGCTAATGATCTTTGTTATCACAGTGTCGTTAAACCGAAACTATACTACTATCAATCAAAACTCCGCCGCTTCTCGTACTCTGGCAGTGCCAGTCCCAAGCCCAGATGAAGGAGGAGGGCGACTCCAATGATCGTTGTTATCACACAGTGTCGTTAAATTGAAACTACTACTACTAATCGATCTATGCTTCGCATAGGTTCTCCAAAACTGCATGTAAGATAGGCCGACGTAAAGTCTCGTAAAGTCGTAAGCGGTCCTAATAGTCGCAAAAGGTCGTAAGCAATGAAAAATATCAAGGTCTCGTTAGACACATTTAAAACGTCTATTCCGATGCTATAATTTTATCAGCTGCGTTTAATCGCTAGATGCTTTTAATGCTTGATGCTATAGATCTTCCAAAACTGCATGCACGATAGGCTTATTTATGTGAAGGAGGTGCCACAATGGAGATGCGGGTTGGTGCAGCAGAGGACCGTCTCCTCTAGACCATCGAGGGGAATCGAGACCATGTCTGGCGACGCCTGTAGCCGCCTCCAACCCAATACCATTATGTCCTCCGTCCGCGAGCCTACGGTTTTGAACTGCCCTGTAAGGACGATAAGAACTTTATACAAAGGGCTTTATATAAATATATTAATCATCTAAGGATTCTAAGCCAACAACAAATTTAAAACCAAACATTCTAAACACTTTAGTTAAATCTCTCTTTTTTCTTATTTTTCATATCTAACTGTAAGCTACGATGCGGTTTGTCATCTGGTGAGTCAATAAAGTGAACATCATCATCATCATCATCATCATCATCATCATCATCATCATCATCATCATCATCATCATCATCATCATCATCATCATCATCATCATCATCTCATCATTATCATCATCATCATCATCATCATCATCATCATCATCATCATCATCATCATCATCATCATCATCATCATTATCATCATCATCACAAGATGTCGTTAAAAACAATAAAAAATGGCATGGTCTTGTTCGACACCTTTAAAACACCTCGAATAGATGCTTAATTTATCAGCTGCGTTTATTCAGTCATGAGCTGTATTATGCCAAAACAAATCTTTGTCGGCGGCAATGGCCTATGTTGTCATAAGCTACTGTTAAACTGTGGATCCATCCATCAGTAGAGTTTCTAATGCATGCTATCCAAACCATTAGTGTAGGAATTCTAAGTAATTCGACTCAACTAATTAGCAGGAAGTGGAGACTTGGCATGGTTGTTAAGTAGGCCCACTAACGAAAATATCAAAAGCCTATTACTTCGGTGTATGGCCAAGCCACCATCTTGAAAAATGGCGACCTAAATACGATTTTTCAGCAGTAAGTTCAGAACCGTCACAGCTACTAATACATAAAAAAGCAAAAGTAGCCTACTCTTCATTAAAAGACGAAGAATTTTACTACTTAACTTTTTTTCTAGGATTATAAATAAAAAGTTACACAGGATTAAGTAATTATAATTATGTATTTCAATGCGACATACAAAGTGCAAATAGGTTTTACGGCTATAAAATATATAATATGCTGCGAATGGTGATTTAAGATCGAATTTATATCAGTTTCTATGCTAGGCTGATCTAGCCCTCAGCGTCATCTATAGTGACATCTCAACTAGATATTTTGTTGGCATTCTACGCACTTCGCTGGAGAATAGCAACAAAGACTGTAGGCTACATACTCGCATATCTTGGTGCATTCTAGCTTACAGTTACACGAAATGAGGTTGATAAGTTCTGCTGGAGCTTCTTCCTTGCTAGTAGGGACACGTTTAAGTGATTCATTTCGTCAGGAACCAACTCTACTCTGTCGACTCCAAGCAGTTTTTCAGCCATTCCTAGACCTGCAAGTACACTGTGTACGAGTGTTGCACTGTTCGGGGATTGGGATACCAGTTCAAAAGATGTATCCAACTTCTTTTGGGCCGCTATGCGGTTGTCAAAGAAGTATATTAGGTCATTCAAGGACTTCGATCCATACAATTTTAACAGGAACCTTTCCCCGGTGGCTTTAATAGCTTCTTTACTGGCATCCTTTTGGTCGAATATTTTCATTTTCACTCTGAACTCCTCAAGGTTCTGAATAAGTTTAAGGTTCCTAATTTGTTTTCGTCGGTGTTGCTTAACAACTATGCCAAGTCTCAACTTCCTGCTAATTTATTGGGTCGATTCATGTTTTTCTGCTAAAATTCCATTGATAGGAGGATGTAGACAACCCTAGTAGCCGCACGATGTCGTTAAGCAAATAAAAAATTATTATGGTCTTGTTAGACACCCTTAAAACGTCTTGTACAGATGCTATAATTAATCAGCAGCGTTTAATCGGTAGATCAAACGCACGTCAAAACTGCATGTAAGATAGGTCGACGTAAAGGGCTCCAGTATCCGCACAATGTCGTTAAGCAATAGAAAAATATTATGGTCTTGTTAGACACCCTTAAAACGTCTTGTACAGATGCTATAATTTATCAGCATCTTCATCGGCAGCTTTTATCAGAGCTGTAATATGCCAAAAATAATCTTTGTCGGCGGCAACGGCTTTTGTTGTCATAAGCTGCCGTTAAACTCTAGATCCATCCATCGGCAGAGTCAGCCACAGTCGAAATTGTTTGTAATGCAGGTCGACGGAAACGGCCCCAGATGCACAAGATGTCTTTAAACAATGGGTAAAATATGTGAAAAACTAACTGTTGCAACTACTAGCATAGGCCTATAACTATTTTAAAACTTAAATTAGTGTATAATTGGTGGCAACACTATGGGTGAATTCAAAGAACGCTGCTCGTCAATAAAATAAGGAAATAACTGGTAGAAAAACAAATGAAATTAGGGCAAGGTGCCGTTGACTGTGTGATTTTTGGTAAGGATGCCTTGCTCTGAAAAAGATTGAGAACTACCGAATTAAACAGTGAGTGGTTATATACAATGTTACCGTTCGACACCTTTAATTCTCTTCTGTCGACGCTATAATTATATGCTTTGTCGACGGGACGTTTAACCAACTTCTTGAGATAAAGCTGTTTCGTTTTGATACACGTAAGATATGGTCGACATTAACGGCTTTTGATGCCATAAGATGCAGTTAAGCTGTAAGCAAACAAGCGTCAGTAATTACAGTTCCGCAGCTGCCTTTACCCTGGTATACAGTGCCAGACCTAAGCCTTGATAAAGGAGGAGGGCGACGCTAATCATCTTTATTAAAGAGACGAAGTTTTTCGACAGAAACTACTTATTTATACCTAACCGTCAACGGCCTGTGATGCCATGTATAGGCCTACCAAGATGCCGTTATACAGCTGGAATCATGAGTGGCAGTTTCACATTATTATTTTTTTGCCCTGAGGTACTTTATTCCTCCAGGGGCTTAGATATTATGTAAAGTGCAGCAAAATGATTATTATTATTATTATTATTATTATTATTATTATTATTATTATTATTATTATTATTATTATTATTATTATTATTATTATTATTTTTTTTTTTTATGCCCGAGGTATACATGATTCCTCAGGGACTTAAACATTAATTAAGAACAGTAAAAATTCGTCTGGAACGGCACCTATTCGTCGTTAAGGTCCAGTGTGGCAAAAGTACCGCGGAAAGCCACCGCATTGAACCGCTGGATCATTACAGATATGCGCTGAAATAGGTAGGAGGTCTCGCGTGCATCTCCAGACATCGTGCTGAAGTTATTATTATTATTATTATTATTATTATTATTATTATTATTATTATTATTATTATTATTATTATTATTATTTATTTTTTTTTTTTTTTTTTTTTAAGTCAGGCCTCGTCTTCAGGGTTTGCAGGAAAAGTGCCGTTGAATGCGACCAAGTTATTATTATTATTATTATTATTATTATTATTATTATTATTATTATTATTATTATTATTATTATTATTATTATTATTATTATTATTATTATTATTATTATTATTATTATTATTATTATTATTATTATTATTATTATTATTATTATTATTATTATTATTATTATTATTATTATTATTATTATTGTGCATTTGTAAGAGCCCCTATCTAATGGCCAAGCATCAATCTATGGCAATTGTGAGTGAAGGACTTGCTCAAGGTCCCTACAAAGTGACCGTCTCAGGGGAGGAGCCTCGAACACATATAATATATTATATCCTGCTCCTCGCGTTGCAAGACGAAAGCTCTATTACCAATCGCGTACAGTGTTCCATACACTTATTACAGGCGGTGAGAACTGTTGAAAAGATTTTCCAATCTCCGTCAACGGTTTGTGAGTATGATGCCGTGAGATGTTAACTTCTTGAAACTAAACGGCCCTGCAATTCCTCCTTGTAACGTTAGGTCATCGCAAACGGCCGTAGTAGCCGCAAGATGTCGTTAAACTATGAAAGATATTATGGACTCGTTAGACACCTTTGAAACGTTTTCGACAGATGCTATAATTTTTCAGCTGCGTTTAATCGCTAGATATTCCCACATTGCGACAAAACCGTATGTAAGATATAGGTTGACGTAAACGGCTCCAGTAGCCGCAAGATTATGTTGTTAAACAATGGAAAATGCAATGGTCTTTTTAGTCACCCGTAATACGTTTTTACCGATAGGCCTACAGTCATTGGAATTGATTAGCATAGAAGCCATTGGATTAGATTAGTGTAGAAGTTATTGCTTTGGATTAGCGTAGAAGTATTGTAAGTTATTCCACATCTCGACCGTGCATCACAAGGATGGGACTGATGCCGTCACATGGGCGGAGGCGACTTGCGAAGAAAATGCCCTGTATACGCCTAAACGTACAAAATCCTTGACAAAGCTGATGAATAAGTCGACACGCAAACCTAGCACCAGAAACTCTCCGATATGTTCGAAAAAAATTAATTAAGTTACTGAGCAAATTCTGCATTTAGATGAAAATATCCGTCGAAATTACGCAGAGTTCGATCAGTGGAACGATAAGGCCGATGCCATATAATATAATAAGTCAATAATAGTGTATGTATATATGCGTGGAATTGTGTATGTATAATTATTTTATGGATACTCTGTAATACATGTATGTACATGTATGTATTATGTTTCTCTGTGTAAATAATAAACTGTGTTTAGCATATATCTAAGAACCTTGCTAGTTTACAGATAATTTAAGTGGGACCTTCTAATAGTATTATGTTTATGTGTGTATGTATACTACATAACTATGTATGTGCGCATGTATGCATATATACTATAATTTTATATAGCGCCCTATGTGCGCCTGTGCATAAATGCGGATGATTTGTGTGGCATATAATATGCCGCAAGCATAGGATTCGTATATATAGATATTTACTTATAAATAAATCTATACATGTAAATATTTGAGCAGGCCTGAGAGATGCTCGAAAGGCGCTATATAAAGATTGCGAATATAACGGACGGCTGATGCTCTGCGTATGACACTCGAAGTCTGTGAATGGCTTTCGGGCACCCGCTCGTCACCATGGCAACGGTATTTGCCGCCACGTGACTGACGGCAAATGAGAACATCCGGGATCTGGGCGGCCTAATGAGTTGGCTTGTTTCCATGGCTTTAGGTGCTGAACTGGATTTCTGTTTTAGGGCGCTGAACAGGAGCCTTGGAGGTGGTGAATTCCCGTGTATAAGTCGCGGGGATTTTCGTTCAGTTGTTCATAATAGTGGTCCGTAATTGTGGGACAAGGTAGCCAATTGGGTAGTGCTCTGGTATTATATCGTCGAGGGTAGCCTATGAATTTGAGCTTCCTCCTCCCCCTGAGACGGTTACAGTGTAGGGATCCTTGAGCAAGTCATTAAATGACACTTACTCAGCGCCGTCGATTGATGCTTGGTCATTAGATAGAAATGAGTAATAATTAGGTAATTACATAATAATAACAATAATAATAATAATAATAATAATAATAATAATAATAATAATAATAATAATAATAATAATAATAATAATAATAACAACAACAACAACAACAACAACAGCAACAGCAGCAGCAGCAGCAGCAACAACAACAACGTGTACTCGTTATCTAGATGTCAACTTTTATGTTGGTTTTTCGTCCATAAGTTGACTTTTCTTCTAGATGTCTGATACGTCCATCCATATACTTTCGACTTTCTGCCAATTACTGTAAACGTCCACAGTCGCTACTCATCCAAATGCTTTATTTATAAGTCCATGGCCTGTAGATTCGCTGCGTCCAACTATCAGGGAAGTCTATGCGATGCCTGGACAGTAGTTATGTTAGTAGTCTCGTGGTTAGTGTGATGGATAGGTATGGGGTTCAAATCCCCGCCAGGGCAGACATTAGTTTCTAGTTTTCTGCTCCATCTGTGTCCCTAGTCGACTCAGCTATAATCAGTACACTAACCGTACAATGTCGGTGAAAAATCAGACGGCGAGGGAGAGGACTATGCCTAGGCTAAGAAAAAATAAAGTCGCCAGCATTTATGCCCATGGCTAGCTCCTCAGACTAGAGGAAGTAACTGCTCTTCTCCTCTACAATATTAGATGTCCATTAGTACGTTTATTATCGACCAGTTGCAGGGCACCGCTGGACGGTGAGTCAACCGTGTGTCGCGGGCGGCGGACCAAATCGCCTGTCGTCGTTATACAGCCTCGACTCAGTGCATCAGGTCCTGCCATGGGTCCTTCTCGGTCACGCGACCTTTGACACGCAACCTCTGACCTCACGATACGTGACTCGACACAGAGGCTACATAAAAACGGGATTGATGATGCAATTATTAGAATAATAGAAATTGCACTCGGTCAGTGGATGTTGTGACTCTTGATGTGATGCGCCGTACACGAACAGTGTTCGGCTCTCGGACGTTTTCGGTCATTGTTCCGAAGCATTGAAAAAAAATAATTGGCTGTCCAATTCAGTTCGTTCTGTCGAATCTTTTATCCTTTAATCTAGAAGAAAAGTCAACAACTTATGGACTCCAAGAAGTCTGGACACAAAGCCAACATCACAAGTCGACTTCTAGTTAAATTGAACCCAAAATATGACTTGAGAGTAGCTGGACAACGAGTAGACGTCATATTAGTATTATTTCCTAATTACTACTCATTTATTAAGCGCCACTATCTAACGACCAATGACCAATCGGTCAGGACTTAAGACTCATCTCTTTCAACTTGCATACTTGCCGTAGCTTGGCTTCTGGTTTCTCTCATCTATTGGATTTCAATCAATACTTTCCAATGGATTATGATTTTTGATTGTGATTTCAATCAAGGCAATCATCGATTGATATCTTAGGCATTATGATAACGGCGCAATAGAAGTCATTAGATTATATTATGTCAGAAGCTCTGCTCCTAGCGTCATCTGTCGACCCTGAATGGGAATCCGTTCGGTTGGTTCTACGTGTTTGCATAAGCTCACCGCTGATGATTTTTTTCTAGTTGTTTGAGCACGACCTGCTGACTGATGTGCTGAGGTCTGGTCTTAAGGACACTTAACAACATCGTTTAGGCTAATAACAAAAAGCGAACGCCGATGTTTAGTTTCTCTTGAAGCGGCGCTATATAAATATCCAATTACAACGGCAATTACGCCTACCCATCCAGTGTCTTTATGGGTCCATGAACTTTCGTTCAATTGCGCTCGACGACGTCCAGCAGTCCACTGGAGCAATGGCTGACGGGACCGTTGGGAGATCTGGAGCGCTGGAGTGAGTGAGTGCTCATGTAAATATACAGCGCCGTCCGCAGCTGGTTGTCATTGACGACGGTCGCCATGGCACTTCCGCCGACGACATACGACCACTTCCGGTGGGATGCGCTGGTGTGGCGCAGCCAATCGAACGCTTTTGAAAGTGAAGTGTGATCTGTGGCTCATGTAGACTATGGAAGAGTGCGGTCAATGGGCAATGGGCATGTAATTCTGTATCGTTAGCAACCTTTGCCTCTGTAGCCTTCTGCTGTAAACCGGTCTCTCATTGCCTCTATCTATCACATAGTCAGAACAGCTCCAACATCTGCATCAGTACTATCGCAATACAGGTTTACTGGTTGACCCAAACGAAACACCTCCACTACAAAATTATAACATAAGCAGCGTTTCAATTAATCAAATGCCTTCGGCTGTTCTTCTGTCCACGTCAAGCTATCTGGCCGATTCCTTCCAGTAACATCAGTCAGAGGCTTCGCAACTTTCGAAAAGTCTTTGTATAAACTGTCTGTAATAGTTTAGTAAACCTAACAAACGTCTTAATTGTGTTTTTGTTGTCGGCCTAAGCATGTCTAACATAGCCTTAACATTACCAGGATCCATTTTCTTATGTCCTGAGCCCACAATGTGTCCAATAGTTAATTATTTTCAATTAAAATATTTTACAGGAAACTCTGCAATTTTCTCGAAAAAATGTTATTTTTGTAACTTTGGCCCTCTGGTGGGGGCGGAAGATATTGAAATTTTAAAAACTTTTTCGACATTTTTTGACCCTATGCTATTAGGCAACTTTTAGTTGCTATTAGGTCTACTTTTCGGATGTCTAATTACCGTTTTTTTCACTCCACCCTAGTGTCCAATGAATTTAATTTCCAACTTTCCAAACTCACACTTCTTTAGATTCAAAGTCAAATTATGTTCCCTCGTCTAAACAAGAAACAATCTCATATGTCAGATATGGTCCTTCCACGACATCAAATGCACAACCACATCACCCACACGTGGTTCAGGGAATTCCTTAACTGGTTGAAGCGCAATATTTACAGCTTTGACAAAAGTTCTTCCAGAATTTATCATGCCATATGGAACTCTTGTCCATTCAAATAAGCCATGATGTGTAATAAATTCCGTTTTCCACTGATCCGTGTCCACAACTGGACACGTCCAGTACGCACTTCTGCAATCAAATATGAACTTAGTATTGCTGACTTTCATGATAACCTCATCAACAATGGGCATCGGATACTGACATTCAGTAGTAAAACTATTTATGTACCGATGATCACATGCCAAACGAAGAGATCTATTCTACTTCTTTTCTATCACCAATGGACTTGCCATAGGACTAGTCAAAGGTTTGACGATGCCCATGGTGATCAGGTCATCAATCTGTCGTTCCACCTCGGATCGATAGATCAGTGGCACACGATAAGCAGAAAACCCTTCGGCACAGAGTCATCGCGTAGTTTTATCTCGTGCTCTGCTACTGTACAAAAAAAAGGTATTTCAGAAAAACGAACAGCATATTCAGATAATAACTTAATCAACTGGTTTTGTTGTATAAGAGTCAAATGCTTCATTTGATCATGCTGAATGTACAACATCCTACATTCACTGTCTGTCTGGCATCTCATAAATCCTACCAAAATCATCATCTTCATCAACTACTACCATCCACACAACATTGCTCTTGCTATAAACTGTCGTATTTTGCTAACATGCACGACTCTATTACTACCTTCGCCCATGTCCACTAGGTATGAACTCTTGATCTTTTCTGATTGGTTCTAATGTGCAATTTCAAATATAGAATCCAATCATTAAAGCGTCTGTTCTTGTAACATTCTAATATAATTTACGTACATAATATAAAACCAAATCACCACTCCTATTAAAACATAAATCAGTAAGTACATATCCTTAATCCTTATGCATATGACAATTATTATCATCATCATCATTATCATCACCATCATCACCACCATAACCATAATCGTCACCATCTTCATCATCATCATCAAAGCCATGAAAATCATCATCATCATCATCATCATCATCATCATCATCATCATCATCATCATCATCATCATCATCATCATCATCATCACCACCACAATCTTCATCATCATCATCTTCTTCTTTTTCTTCTGTAACCCACAGACATTGCGCAATCTCTTTTTGCTATTGTTTGCTGCCAAAAGAACAGACGAACAAACAACAGCAGTGCATTTCTATAGCGCATTTCCCAACCTCTTTCTGTTTCTTGTTTTCAGACGATCCTCGTCGGTGACAGTGGGGTGGGAAAGACGTCCCTCCTCGTTCAGTTCGACCAGGGAAAGTTTCAGACGGGGTCGTTCGCCGCCACTGTAGGAATAGGATTCACGGTGGGTGCACCACGTCCTACTTGTCCTGGCCCCCACGACCTCGCTTACCCTCCAGGAGAATTAAACGTGTGTCCGATAATAGCAGATATTGGTGTGTATATATGTATGCATGCATCTATGTATGCATGTAGTATGTACAGTATACATGCATACATACATAAATGTATATGCAATACACACATATTCTTGTATGTGTGTGTGTGTAATTTGTATGTACGCCTACATGCGTAGTGTTGCTTACCTACTTATGTATGTATATATGCATGCATACATGAATTCATGTATTCATGCATACATACAAATAATTATATGCATGCATATACATGGATATACACATATATGTAAAAGAGAATTTGACGCACTTCACAAGCATTAAATTTTGAAATAATGTTCATGTTATGGAGAAGCAGAGAATTCACAAAGAAACCCAAGACAAAAATATACGAGACGACGATATAACCGATATCTCATAAGGATCGGAATGTTGACAATGCTAGAACAGGAATTCTTACAGCAGAAATGAGTTGGCTACGGAAGATCGCAGGGATTTCAAGACTCCAGAAAATAAGAAACGATGACATTAGACAAGCATTTGGAAACAACTCTGCTAGACAAATTCGTTCAACGAAGACTCCGATGGTTTGGAAATGTAGAGAGAATGCCAGTTGACAGAATCCCTCACAATGCACTACAAGCAGGATTCGAAGGAAAAAGAAACAAATACAGATCAAGACTACGATGGATGGATAACATAAAAGAGGACATAAAAAGACTTAGACGTACACTAAAAGGAGCAATGGACTTGACAGATAACCGAGGACAAGGGAGGTAATTTATTTACATCCATCGCCGCCAAATGGCTGGCGTCAGGAACTGATGATGATGAATGATGATGATTATACATGTATGTGTGTATGTATGTATGCAACCGTGTCTCACCGTGTGATCATTATGCAATGTAACATAATAAATCATTTATTTATCGCCTTTCAAATAGATCTACATCACAAAAGCGTACATTAGTGTCAAGTGTGTCGAGCAAGCAGAATAAAATTAATGTATCGCTGGCGAGTTCAAACATGCATATAATTTTATATATATGCACATATATATATATATAATATATATATGTATTATGCATATATATGTTTATATATATATGCATATCCATGCGTGTTCCTCTTGATCCACTTGTAAGTAATTGCTCTGGACCAATCGAATTTCCGAATCCATTTACAGAGTCCTTGATAAATCCATCGTGTGTGTGCGAATGCTTGCGTGTGTTGCATCGGACCTGTGCCTCTCTCGGTGTGTGTCTCTGTCTGTCTGTCCGTTTCTGCCTCTGTGTCTGTGTGCTTTCATTTCCTCAAACTGTCCGTGTGAAGTCTTTCATGCAGTGCGCGTTCGATGCTCCCGATAGTGTTTGTCTGCGATAAAGAAGCGTTGGCTGGGAGGAGAGATCCATCACAGACCAATCGCTCCATCTCAACGCTTCTCTTATGTAAGCAAGCAAGTAAGTATTGACTCTAATTCACAGCTGCCTTCCTTCCATCCTTCCTTCCGTTTTCCTTCCACCCTTCCTTCCGTCCTTCTTTCCGTCCTTCCTTCTATCTTTTCTCTCATCCGTCCGACCGTTCTTCCTAACTTTTCATTGTTTCATACCTTTCTTCCTTTGTTCCTTCATTCCTTCTTTCACTGCTTTTCTCCTTCCTTCCTGTTTCCTTCCTTCCTTCCTTCCTGTTTCCTTCCTTCCTTCCTTTTTTCCCTTCCACTTTCATTCTTCCTTCATTTCTTCTTTCAATGCATGCTTTCTTCCTTTCTTCAGTGTTTTCTTCCTTTCTTTTTTCTTCCTTCCTTTCTTCATTTCTTCCTACTTTTCATTCTTTCCTTCCTTCCTTCTTTTACTGTTGTATTCCTTTCCTTCTTCCTTCCTTTCTTCTTTCCTTCTTCAATGTTTCCTTCATTCCTTCCTGCTTTCATTTCTGCTTTTAATCCTTGCATCGATCCATCATTTTCTTCCTTCCTTCTGTAACTGCTTCACTCCTTTCTTCCTTCCTTCCTTCCGTCCTTCCTTCCTTCCTTCCTTCCTTCCGTCCTTCCTTCCTTCCTTCCTCCTTTCCTTCTATCCTTCTTTTCTTCCTTCCTGTCTTCCTGCCTTCCTCTCTTTCGCACTCCCTCTCTCCTTCCTTGTCTGACTTTTACTTTCCTAACTTCCCAACCCAGGTTCTTTCCCGCTCTCCAGTCCCTTCCTCCCTGCGTCCCTTTATTGCTTCCCTTGTGTACGTATACTGCATCTGGCTACTGATGCTGCGCCTTTCAGGAACGTTTCCGAGAGCTATATAAATCCTCATCCCCCCCAGTGCTACCTCCATGTTGCCCTCTTCTTTCGCTTAATTCCCAAAGTCCCTACTTCCATAGTTTTATCTGTATCTTGAAGCATCGGTCTTCCTATTCCCTTCCCTTCCCTTCCCTTCCCTTCCCTTCCTTCCCCTTCCTTCCCTTCCCTTCCTTCCTTCCCTTCCCTTCCTTCCTTCCCTTCCCTTCCCTTCCCTTCCCTTCCCTTCCTTCCTTCCCTTCCTTCCTTCCTTTCCTTCCTTCCTTCCCTTCTTCCTTCCCTTCCTTCCCTTCCCTTCCTTCCCTTCCCTTCCCTTCCCTTCCCTTCCCTTCCTTCCCTTCCCCTTCCCTTCCCTTCCCTTCCTTCCCTTCCCTTCCCTTCCCTTCCCTTCCCTTCTTAATACACCCGCCCCTGTATGTCTAGCTGTTTTACTCTGCCTCTGCTGTTCCGTGCCTCTGTTTGTCTTTTTCTGTTTGTCTCTGTGTCTGTCTCTATCTCTCAGTCTGTGTCTCTGTCTATCTCTGGTGTGGAGGTACAATACATGTAAGTCTGTCTGCCTGTTTGTGCGTCGTCCGTCTCCCTGGGAGGCGGAACTCATCCGTTACAATCCGTCTTTCTTCAGCCACTGGACGTCATCCAGAAATCCACCTCATTTATCGGCGCTCTGGTCCGGAACAAAAGGATCGAAAGAACGAAAGATCGAAAGAATGAAGGACAGAAAGAACGAAGTGGTGAAAAACCTAAGGATCGAAAGGAAATGTCATTAGATGATAGAGGGCTGAGAGGAGCGACAAAGATGACACATAATCATTCTTGTTGATCTTCCGAGAGGCACCCATAGAAGTGATTAGATCCGACGAGCCATTGATAGATTGATATAGAAATGATTTGATTACATTATAACAGATTAGATTAGATTATATTAAAGTGTTCCATTCCTCAACGGCGCTATAGAAGTCATTTGATTACATTATAACAGATTAGATTAGATTAGATTGAAGTGTTCCATTCTCATAACAGTGCAATAGATTTGATTAGGTTAATGCCTTGTCCATTGCCATAACAGACTGGGTTATAGAAGTTACAGGTTATGTAAAGCTTAGAATAGAAACTTCTGCATTGAATTTTAAAAAGATTTTTTTTATTACATTTCATTTGGTTTGCCGTAAAGAATAATTGGTGATTATTAATCGATCAATCAATCAATCAGCCGACCGACCGATCGATCTATCGATGACTGTAGGATCCGATTAGATGGCTGTAAGATCCGATAAGATGACTGTAAGATTTGATTAGATGACTGTAAGATTCGATTAGATGACTAAGCTCTAATCAGATCAGATGATTGTATGCAATAATTTTAAGGCAGGTTAGATTAGATTAGATCAGGCCTATTAATAGATCGTAGAGAGCGATACTACACTCTTACCCATTGACTTACTAATTGACTAACTAATGGACTTGGTTATTGACTTAATATGTATAAATGAAATACTAATTGACTTTGTATTTGGCTTTCTTATTGACTGGCTTATTGATTTACTAATTGTCTCTTACTCCTTGATTTACTAATTGACTTTCTATCCGACAAACATTTACTGCTTGCAGAACAAAGTCGTCGAAATGGAAGGAACCAAAGTGAAATTACAGGTGAACATCATAATTTATGTGTACGGTTGAAAGTCTTACACGCACAGGTAAGTATCTTACCAGTATAGGCAAATATCTCACCTGTAGCCTACAGATAAACGTCTTAACTATACAGGTAACGTTGTGCCTGGATTGGTAAACATCTCACCTGTGCAGGCATATATCCAATATGCACAGGTAAACATCTTACCTGGCAAACGTCTCACCTATACACGTACATCGTCGTGCCTGTAAAGGTAAACATATCACCTGTACAGATACATGTCCTATATGTGCATTGTGCAGATAAACATCTTACCTTGGAAACATACCTGTACAAGTAAAGACCCTCAAAGGCACAGGTAAGCATCTTGCATGTTTTGTACATACAAACCTCGTGCATGCACTGGTACTTATCTTACACTGTACAGGTAAGATTTGGAAATGCGATACAGGTTTGCGAAATAACGAGTTACCAACACCAAGTACTTTACATAATTACATGTAATTATACTTTATTTACGTAAAAGCGTTTATAAACAAATGACGTGTATGATACGCACTGGCTATGCGAACATAGTAGGTACTCCTTTGTCATTCATCGGCTTTTATCTTCTTCATATACAAAGTATTCCCATTGTATTGTATTGTATTGTATTGTATTGTATTGTATTTAAAGATTTATACACAGTGCACACCAATCAGAGGCGCTTCCAGTGAAAAAGTCTCCGAGAATAAAGACAAGTTTTGAGATATCGAAAAAAATGTAGCAGGGCCACCAGATAGTATGGTGGTGCGAACTAAGGGTGGAAGTTGATTCCACAGCGAAGGGCCAATGCAGGCAAAGGCACGGGACTGAGCTATGGCCGTTATCACACGTGAAACAAAGAGATCGAAATGACCCGAAGAGCGCAGCGGGCGAAGGGAAGCAGCCGAGGTGGGCTGACGTATGGAGTCACAGAGATATTTAGGGGTAATACCCAGTTAGGATCGGTAAATGAGGATAAGTACCTTTAACTGGATGCGTGCAGTAAGAGAAAGCAATTAAAGACGCTCAAACATGGAAGTAGAGATATGGGAGGATCGCGAAAGTACTGTATGGGAATAGACTATTGTAATACCCTCTTTATTGGCCTCCCTAAAGTACGCCTCTCCCTCTGCAATCGGTTCTTAATGTAGCTGCCAGACTCAGTGCCCGAATCATACGTGCACCATGGCATAAAAAGGGTCATTTCCCTGCATAATTATATTGGCGTTGTGATTACCGCAAAGAATTTGTACACGGGCGAAGCAATCATCACTCCACGCCCATCATATTTTGATCTCCCATGGGCTCTCGGGAGTCAGGCTTCATGACGTGGTCCGGACCACCACTGTTAACCGCGTCCTATACTGGCTCCAAGTCTTGTGGGGCTTCTCCAGCTAGCAGGAACGTGACTCTCTAAGTGTCCGTAAGCTTTCTACCAAAAGCTTTTCCTATTGTTGAGGAACTCTGTACAAAAAGACCAAGACCTTTTTAGAAACATCTTAAATAATCCTAGACATATCCTGCAATGTTCCCTTATGGCGCTAAATAAATTGGATGAGGAGCAATGTACGCCCTAGCGTATGACTTAGACGCTGTTGTTAGGCCTTCAGCTGAGGTTACTTTACGTTACAGATCTGGGATACTGCTGGACAGGAACGCTTTCGAAGTATAACTCATGCTTACTACAGAGATGCCCACGGTCGGTTATGTCTCTCTGTCTATCTGTTCTTATGTCTGTCTGCCTGTCTCTGTGCCTGTCTGTCTGCCTCAGTCTCTGTCTGTTTGTCTGTCTGTCTGTCTATCTGTCCTTATGTGTGTCTGTATGTGTGCTCTGTCTGGCTGTGTGTCTGTGTCTTTGTAGAATGTCTGCCTGTCTGTCTGTTTATCTGTCTGTCTGTCTGTCTGTCTGTCTGTCTGTCTGTCTGTCTATCTGTCTGTCTTCTCCCTCTCTCTCTGCCTGCACGCATCTTCAGTGTCTGTCTTTCTGTCTGTCTGCATCAGTCTGTGTCTCTTTGTCTGTCTGTCCGTCTATCTGTCCGTATGTGTGTCTGTGTGCATCAGTCTCTGTCTGTCTATCTGTGTCTTTGTAGAATTTCTGCCTGTCTGTCTGTTTATCTTCTATCTCTCTGCGTGTATGCGTCTTCAGTGTCTGTCTCTAGGTCTCTTTGTATCTCTTCTCCCTCTCTCTCTCTCTCTCTCTCTCTCTCTCTCTCTCTCTCTCTCTCTCTCTCTGTCACCCCTCCCTTTGTCTGCGTCTTTCTTTCTCTTTGTCAGTCTGACCTTCTCTGTCTGTCCTCGCCGTCTGTCTTTCTCTGCCTGTCTTTCTTTCTCTCTGTCGGCCTGTATATGCCTTCCGCTTCAATTTGTCCGTCTGCCTGCATGCTCTTGTCCTCCTGACTGTTCGTCTGTCTCTCTGTCTCGGTCACACTCAATTTCATCTGCCATCCAGAATTTGTATAGCGCCCCTTTGCGATCACCACTCGGCTCCAGGCATGGAAAACAACTCCATAACATAAACATATCTATACTTGCATATATATATATATATATATATATATATATATATATATATATATATATATATACATACATACATACATACATATGCCCATGTATATAATACATATCGCCTCTGATTAGTTCCTCGAGTGGCGCTATATAAATATTCTTAATAAAACATTCATGTATATATTCCCAGTAATTTGTCTACCGAAATTGTGTAGACCAAATCCATACATACATGTGGGCCACATATATAAATATATTTATACGTATAGTTTTTAGTACAGATATGCATTGATACGATTCACTACATCCATAATTATGGATGAGTATATTTATGTACATAACTATCTATATTTATCTATATATTCCGACGTATATATTATATATATATATATGTGTGTATGTATATATACGCATCTATGGCTACATATTACTAGCTGTATATATTTATGCACATAGTAATATTTATGCATATATACAGACAATCTAGATAGTAGATATGCATCTATTAATATACATACATGCATATTATTATATAAATGCATATCTGACCATGCATATATATATATATAGGTATGTATATTAGTAGATGCATATCTAGATTGTCTGTTGACCCTTGTGTAACATCATCTCTCAATTTGAGTCGATTCGCGTCTCCCCTCCCCTCCATCTCCTCCTCTTCCTTGTCTTTTTCCTCCTCTCTTTCCATCTCTTTCTCGCTCCCTCTTCGTCTATTTGTAATCCAGCTTCAGCCAAGCAGTTCCCGTTCGATCACCGACGCCAAGTCAGATCTCTTACGAAAATAAAAACAGAAAGACAAACGGACAGAGAGGCTGACAGACAGACAGACAGACAGAGAGGCTGACAGGCATACAGACAGAGAGGCAGGCAGACAGAGAGGCAGACAGACCGAGAAGCAGGCGGCCAGGTAGGTTAAAAGACAGGCAGGCAGGCAGGCAGGCAGGCAGACAGTAACATACAGACAAACATACAGAGAGGCAGAGAGGCAGACAGACAGACAGAGGGGCAGGCATGCAGACAGAAAGACAGACAGAAAGGCAGACAGGTGAAAAGACAGGCAGGGAGACAGACT
Source organism: Aporrectodea caliginosa (assembly GCA_020284085.1). Classification (NCBI taxonomy): domain Eukaryota; kingdom Metazoa; phylum Annelida; class Clitellata; order Crassiclitellata; family Lumbricidae; genus Aporrectodea; species Aporrectodea caliginosa. The sequence continues at coordinate 990,196 of JACEVL010000199.1, forward strand.
GACACAGACAGACATATAGGGAGGGAGGCAAGCAGCAGACACACACAGATGACCACATACACACGCACAGAAATACAGACAGGCAGACACGGACAGACTCAGACTGACAGACAAATGGAGTGTAACATACAGACAGATACAAAGACACAGATGCTCAGAACAACGTAGAGTCAGACAAACACAGACAGAGTCAGACATACAGACAAATACAAAGACTCAGATATACAGAGACACACATAGACAAGCGTTCAGAAGAAGGCATACACAAACGGATACAAGGGCACAGATGACAAGACATCGAGACAATCACACATACACAAAAATAGACAGATAGATAGAAAGATAGATAGTCAGACAGACAGACATACACGCCTGCACATACGTAGATATCCAGACATACCTACGAACGTCTATAGACAGACAGACAGACGGATAGAGAGATACGCCTACACACACGTAGGTTTCCACACATACCTACAATCTTCTATAGACAGACAGACAGACAGACAGACAGAAAGACAGACAGACAGACAGAAAGACAGACAGATAGATAGACAGATAGACAGATAGACAGACAGACAGACAGACAGAAAGACAGACAGACAGACAGAAAGACAGACAGACAGACAGACAGACAGACAGACAGACAGACAGATAGATAGATAGAGATACTCACATATACACGTGTACACGTAGAAATCCACGCATGCCTACAAGTCTACGACCTTCCATAGACATACAAGCAGGCAAACACTCTGCCCTGTTAGAGGATTAAAGCCCAACGCGCTAACCACACGTGCAATCCAATCTAATCTAATCTTGGAACTTCTAAAGCGCCGCCAGCGTAATGACGAAGGCATCAATCTGTCTGGATTATGCAAACACGCGCACCCACACACACACATGAAACCGTCACAGAGGGCAATTATCTAGATCTAGTAGACAATAATGTGTATAAGGCGCTTTGGCTGCAGTGTTTGCCTGCCTCGTCTCTTAAGACGGAATTTATGTAGCTCATTTTCTGCAACGATTGCCTTACAGCGCTACTCCTGCTCTACGACGTCACGAGTAAGACCAGCTTCGACAACATCCGGGTAAGAAGGAGGAGACTAGTTGACCTAATTACGCATCATCATCATCATCATCATCATCGTCATCATCATCGTCATCACCGTCATCATCATCGTCATCATCATCAGCAGCAGCATTAGTTCCTGACACTGTATTTGTAATTGTAATTGTAATTGAACATTTGTATAGCGCCACTTAGAGATTTAGAGGCGCTCCCGACCCAGGTCAGTGCTGTCTCTAATTGGGTACTAATAAATGATCTCCATTGTCCTCGGTCATTTGCCAAGTCAATTGCTCCCTTTAGTGTTAGTCTAAGTCTTGTTATGTCCTCATTTATGTTGTCTATCCAGCATAGTCTTGGTCTGCCTTTTTTCTTTTTCCTTCGAATCTTGCCTGTAGTGCATTGCGTGGGATTCGGTCAACTGGCATTCTCTCTACATGTCTGAACCATCAGTGCCAATTATATGTAACTAGGTCAACCAGTATCGTTCATTCATTCATTCATATCGAACATTTGTATAGCACCCCTTCAAGAAAACTACTCAGAGGCGCTGCCGACTCCAGCACGGCCAAACAGAACAGTTTCAAGGTGAGAAAAGAACATAGGAGAGAAGGTCCTAGAAAGAGGCGAAGCTCCAGAGGGAGGCCATTCCAGGTCGAGGGACCCACCACCGAGAAAGCGCGGTTCTGCATAGGGCAGCTATCCTGTACGAAATCCGCTGCTCAGAGGGGAGCCAGTGGAGAACGTCGCGCATGTATCTAGAGACATGGACAAATATAGGCTATATTATGTAATTAGGGCGATCAGACAGTAAATTATTTTACAATAACTCTTTTTGTTAAGAATATTAGAATGTTACGCAGTGACATACCGTAGGTCAAGCAGAACTTTAATTAAAAGTTAAAGTAAGTTACGATAAACTTGCGTCATAATGAATATAATTATAGTTTATGACGTAACGTGCGATTGTTTTTAGGCGTGGCTAGCGGAGATTTACGAATATGCACACGATGACGTCGTCATAATGTTGCTAGGCAACAAAGCTGATATTGCGTCAGAAAGGGTTGTCAGGAGTGACGAAGGCGAACGTCTGGCCAAGGTAGGCGAGAGGGCGCCCATCTAACAGTAATTCTTTACAGCGTAACGTATTGTAGGCCTAATGTGAGGATAACAAGCACAATACGAATTGGATAACTTTTCTGGATATACTAATTACTTAGTAAAACTGCACTACTATTATTATTTAACCCGAGGGACCTCAGATTACTATTGTAGATGGGGTTGTCAGGAGTGACGAAGGCGAACGTCTGGCTAAGGTAGGCAGTAATTGTAGATGGGGTTGTTATTATTAATATTACTATTATTATATCAAAATCTAGTGTAACTGGAAGGGCTATCCCTCTTCCATCTCGGGCATAGGGTCAACAAAAGAACCGGTGAAGGCCACAGCGTTAAAGCGCTGAATTGTCAACGACAGTCTTTGATTATTATTATTATTTTTTTATTTTTTTATTTTTATTATTATTATTATTATTATTATTATTATTATTATTATTATTATTATTATTATTATTATTATTATTACGCATTTATTTAGAGCCATCATCTAATGACGAGGCATCAATCGATGGCGCTGAGCAACTGAGAGTGATGGATTTGGTCAAGGTCCCTACACACTAACCGTCTCAGAGGAGGAGTATCGAACCCGTACTCAAGGCGAACGCTCTAACCATTCGGCTACCGTGTCGCACGCTGTATAACAGACCCCATAGGTAGCCATGGTACGAAGTGTTTGCGACTCTATTGTCTTAGCCTCGGCATCTGAGAACAGACCTCCTCTCCCTTAAGGCCTATTTTCCCCATTGACTGTGTGGGTTTGGTGCCCTTGTTTAAAGCTATTTCTCTATGATGCGCAGGTGGAGACGAAAATACCAAAACAGCTTTCTACCCTGGCGGGGATTTGAACCCCAGGTCGTTCGATTGACAGCCCTGGACATAAACCAGCAGATGATATCGCCCCATGTCTTTAATGCACGTAATTGATATAATTTACATCTAATTATTGCTAATTATCAATTATTACTCATAGGTTCCATAAGTCTAAACATTCCATTAGGCCTATACACTTGGGAGAGTCGTCAGGCGCTATATTAATGAGCACATACACACGCACGCACACTCACCCATATGTAATATATATATATATATATATATATATATATATATATATATATATTTAAAATAATGACGCATTACTATCGCTTGTTTAAACCAGTCTTTCTATTCTATTCATCGTCCGTTGTGGTCGCTTATCCTCCATTAATCCATCCAGAGACTCATGAACATCCATGCCATCTGTCAGCTTTCGACGGGAATCTTTTAGTTGGTTCCACGTGTGTGCGTGGGCCCGCCACTGTTGACTCTTCTAGCTTACTGTGCATTGTTTATCTAACCGATGTAATATATTCGTTCGTAATGACATTTAACATAATACAGGGTAGCGCTATCTGGAAATGGCGCTATATAAATGTTCAGTTGAATTGCATTGCATTGCCTAATTCTAAGCAATACTTTTCCTCCGACTTAATTTTTTCTAGGAGTATGACGTGGCCTTTATGGAAACCAGTGCCAAGACCGGTCTCAATGTCGACCTCGCTTTCACAGCAATTGCACGGTCAGCCGACTTACTTACATACTTACCTATAATATATATATATATATATATATATATATATATATATATATACCAGCGTTAGAAGCAATCCGACATTATGTATTATCATTTATATCATAAACGAAAGGTAAGAACTGCTTTAAATAATTTCTGTCGGCGTCAACGGTCTTTGTTGCCATAAGATGTCGTTAAACTCTGGATCCAATCGCTAAAGTTTCTTAGCCATCTCCCAAAACTCCATGTTAGATAGATCGACGTAAACGGCCCTAGCAGCCGCAAGATGTCCTTAAACAATGGAAAAATTTTACGTTCTTGTTGGACACCCTTAAAACGTTTCTTACAGATGCTATAATTGATCGGCTGCGTCTAATCATAGCAATTCTGTTTTACGTGACTTGCGTCTGCTACTACTACTATTCCTTTATTTCAGACACTCGTTGACACAAACGCAACAAGATTACAAAATCAACAGTTTAGATATCGATTAGACAAAAAAAATAATAGTCAAATAGATAAGAGGGTTAGGAATGTATTAATGACTGAGACCTATTGCTAAAGAAAATGATTATTTAGCCAATACACGATAAAGTACTCTAGGTATGAAATTTCGATCATCCCTATCCGGCAGAGTGAAATCATGAGGCCGGGGTCGCAGATTATAATGACGAGTAATTATTGGTGGAAACAGTGAACGTAACACATGGAAATCGTTCCTTATCACTGCCTTTAGTAGACTGGCGTCAGCATCACACACCAGCTGATCGATATCCGGTGAGTTAGGAGGAGGATATCCAGCATGCTTTATTCGTCTCCAAAACTGCGTGTAAGATAGACATCAACTAACTAACTTATTGCTAGATTTTGATATCAACGTTCGTAATCGTAATCGTAATCGAGTATTTATATGGCGCTACTCAAAACAGAGGCGCTCCTGGCCCGGACCAGTGTCTTCACTGGTAAAGAGAGAGGTTTTCAGGCGCTGGCGGAACTGGTCAAAAGAAATAGAGAAAAGGTCAGTCCTGAGGGACTGAGGAAACCGGTTCCAGCTGTTGGGACCAATAATAGCGAAACTCCTAAACTGGGTCGTGGAAGTACGCACCCGCGGGACAACCAAGTAACCACGGGCCGAGGACCTAAGGGAGGAACGACTGTGCAGAGAAGGTAAAAGGCCCTAGCAGCCACAAGATGTCGTTAAACGATGAAACATGTAATGGTTCTGTTAGACACCGTTAAAACGTTTTCTACCGATGCTATAATTTATCAGTTGCGTTTAATCGATAGAGTTTCGTTCCCGTGTGCTGAAATTGAACGCAAGAAAGGTCGACGTAAATGGTCACAGTAGCCACAATACGTTAAACAAAGGAAAATGAAAAGGTCTTGCTATGGACACTTAAACTTTCTCTGTCGACACCAACTCATCAGTGGGGCGCGGTGGTATAGGGGTACGTTCGGTGCCTTGCAGCCGGAGGGTTGCGGGTTCGAATCCACCTCAAGCCGCCGCGTAGGGACCCTGGGCAAGTCCTTCACTCGCAATTGCTCATGCGCTTCGGCGTGAAACTCCGATTCAGTGTCCGCGCTGTAGTCGGGAGCGCCTCTGAGTAGAAATCTTGAAGGGGCGCTATAACAAATGCTCATACATACATACATCAGTTCGTTTCGTTCAGCTGTCCTATGCCAAACTTGAAAGGTTAGAACTGTTGAAAATGATTTCTGTCGACAACAACGATCTTTGTTGCCATAAGATGTCGTTAAACTCTGGATTCATCCAAAACAACATTAATAATATTCTGCCTTTTCTTAATCAAAGCTTGCGGCTGTCAGGGCCGTTGATGTTGACCGTTCGTTTCACTACAAATGCTGAAGTTCGACAAAACAGATTGGCGTCGCCCTCCTCCTTTTTACGAGCTTCGGACTGGCTCCACTTGGAAAAAGTTGCGGTGTTTGACTGGAGCAAATGCAGTTCCGGTTTAACGACATTGTGCTATAACGTAAACCGTAGATGATTAAAGTCGCCATCCTCCCTTATCCAGGCTTGAGACTGGCACCACCAGTTTCTTCGTCAACGTATAATTGGAACACATTTGATGAATGATAAATAGGCCTAAACCGTTTTAAATGCGTGTATAATTGGAGCTGGTTCTGTAGCCTATTTCTTGTTCCAACTTGTTTAGTGCCATCTTACGGCTGTTAAATTCGGCTTTTCATTACGTAATTTACCGTGCATGGAATTGGCAACTTAGGAATGAAATCCAATCGTTCAACGATATCTTATGGCTTCAAAGGCGATTTGACTTCGACTAAAACCCCCAACCCTTTTGGTTTATACAATTGGCAATTGGATTCAGAGTTTAACGACATCTGATGACTAAAAAGGACGTTGACGTCGACAAAAATATTTTCAACAGTTCTCGCCGTTTCTATAGCACAACTGACACAGTTCATATAATTTATATTTTAATATAATTGGCAATGGATGATTGGATGGAGAGTTTAAAGACGTCTTGTGGCATCAAGTGCTAGTGACGTCGATGAGAACTTACACCACATCTAGCTGGCAAATGAAGGGATTCGAATTGTTTAACGACAGCTTAAGACTTCAAAGGCCAATGACGTCGACAGGAAATGGGTATGACGACATTTCCGGAGATTTTGTTGATTGGTTAGTTTTGTTTAACGATACTGTGTCGTAATAAAGACGATTAGCGTCGCCATCGGTCCGCGGATTGTTGTAATCTGCCGATCCAACGATACTGATGAATATATAGTATCGGCTGAGAACGTTTTAAAGGTGTCTAAGGACATCATTGCCTTGTTCTCTGTTTAACGACATCTTGTGGCTGCCAGGGCCGTTGACGTCAAGAGGAAGAAATTCTTGTAAACATTAATGTAAAGGGATCCACAGTTAAACGGCATCTTTTGGCAGCAAAAGCCGTTGACGTCGACAGAAATTATTTTGTACAGTTCCCACCGTTCCTTTGCATAATACAGCCTATATAATAATCATTATATTATAATGTAACTGGCAACGGATGATGATGGATCCAGAGTTTAACGACATTCATTCATACATTCATTCATTCAGGACATTTATATAGCACCTCTTCAAGGGAACTACTCAGAGGTGCTCCCGACTCCAGCACGGCCAAAAAGAACAGTTTTCAGGTTAACATAGAATAAGTCAGAGAGCGTTCTGGGAAGCAGGCGCAATTCCAAGGGCAGCCCATTCCAGATGGTCGGGCCCACCACAGTGAAAGCACGATTTTGCATAGTAGCTGTGCGGGCAAACAGGACTATGAGCACCCCCCCAGAAGAGCGAAGGGAGCGACTACCCTGGGCGCCCGATACGGGACTACAGAGGTCCCGCAGACATCTTATGAAAGCAAAGGCCGTTGACGTTGGGCCCAAAAAAAATATAGGTGTGTTTCCGGTAACAGTGGTTTTAAAAACTGGGTATACGTAGGTAGGACAAAAATTTTATTTTGTAAAATATTTTTATGCAATGCTGCATCGTTGTATAATAATAAACGAATTATATCGTCATCATATTTCACCTTGCTAAGGCCAATTTTGGTCTAATTAATGGTGCCCTTATTTACATACCTCTGGCAAGGAAAGCAGTGTTATCAATGTCGCAAATCTGCACCTCTGGCACGCAAAGGGTAAATTCATGTGTCAATATAAAAAATTTTGAAAAATTTCTTTAAAGACAATTTTTAAAAAAAAATTTCTTTCACAAAATTTTCCCAGTCGGGCCTAAAAAAGTGACTCGGTCGGGTTACCGGAAACACAACATTATTTTGTTTTGGCCTTGACACAAATGTGTTCCAGATACAGAACCGCTCGTCTGCTTTTTGTTATAGGGCGAAGATTATACTTAAAAGAGGTGTGGAATTGCTTTGAACAGTTATCACCGTTCGTATGGCATAATACAGTTTTCACTACCCACACCAGTTCAACGATAGTTAACCGCAAATTCTGAATATATAATATCGTTAAAAGATGCTATCACCTTGTCACCTTGTGCCGTCGATTCGCTGAATCCTAGCGACCGTCATAGTAAGCCTTCTCCATGTGTTCCGATCTCTCGTCGCCTCTCTCAGCTCCGGAATGTTCATCATCATCGTCTCGTGTATCTCCTCCATCCATCTCTTTCTTGGTCGTCCTCTTCCTCGTCTTCCCTCCCCACACGCCAGCATCATCTCCTTTTCCATGCCGTCCGCCCGCATCACATGGCCAAAATACATCACTTTTTGTCTCGCCGCTCTTTGTCTCAATGTCATCTCTCCTCTTAAGTGTCCTATCTCTTCCAGTATATATTCATTTGTTTTCTTCTCAGTCCAGGGGACCCTCAGCATTTTCCTCCAAATCCACATTTCGCATGCTTCGATTTTCTTCTCTAGTGCTTTGGTTTTTGTCCATGCCTCGTGTAACGATTCCCTTTGTATTAATACAAACATTCTCATCTATTACATGTATAGGCCTATGTAGATATTATAGAAGAGTATACAGACACCAATTAACTGTAGCATTTGTTGTATTAGGCATTAATTAATTGACCGGCGTAGATTGACTGGTGCAGAGCAGTTCAGAGATTTTCTTTAATTAATGGGGTTAACTATTTGAACGTCATGGATACAGTACGACGTTGGGACCATGCCATTGGTTGAATTCAAATGTAGTCACGGTTGCCTAACAGACCTTAACCGCGCATGCGCACTGAAGCTACAGGTGAGGTGGCAAAGGACCGTTACGGACTTGATCATCCGTCGTTGGAGAGGATGGACGTGGTGTAACGCTTCTAGTTGCGATCTTAAAGCAATAGAGCGTTGCGAAGTGTTAATAGTCGTAAGTCGATACAGTAACGACTTGAACTATACTCGAGTAGTATAGGAACAGTGCGATAGCAAAGGATTCTGCTCAAGGAATCTCTAGATCGAGCGAAGTCAAAGGTCGTCTCGCTACACACAGGAATTCAAATCTACGAGCGTTGCTTAAGTTCGTCGTCGAAACTTATTCGAACTGAACGGTGGAATAATCGTACATAGTGAAGTTAACATTGAAGCGTGAAAGTCTCGTCTTGGTTCTTCATAACTCTTACGCTTTCCTGAGAAGATGTGGAACTACATGAAATTCACGACAGAGAGAAATGATTCACTCACCTGTTCAACAGACGCCATGATCGTCGTCCAACAGTGGTGAAGGCTCTACGCGTATCCGAGGTGAAGACATTTGGAAGTCCACAGAAGTTGCTTCAAATATCTACGTGGGAGGTATTTTAGATTCCCCATAATACTTAAGCCCTAAGTAGACTGCGCTGGTCTAAGTAAGGTTAAGTTAGAATATTAAACTATTTCATTAAATTACCCCTAAACTAGATTAAACGAGACCATATTGTAATAATTGACATATTCATTTAATTATCATTAATATTCAAAACGAACTGAGTTGACTTGATTTTATTGGTCGAACTGTATAACATGACACACATTCAACCAATCACGATTGATAGAGACATTAGAGGTAACACGTGTTCACGATCAGGACATACCCTATTATAGTCTAAAAACTATAATATAGGGGACCGTTACCACTCGCACCCGTACAGCACCACTGGTATTATCATTGCTTTAACAATTCTTGTTTTCGTTTCCAGGCTCACCGCTTTATCCTTCCATATCTTTTCCAATCCCTGCATTGCTCCTTTTCCCAGAGTAATTCTTCGGCGTATCTCTCAATAATAAGTCTCTCTATTAGCGGGATTATATCCGTTTTGGACATTCCTTTGTTACCAGTTTTGTTCTTGAAATTTCATTTATATCTGCCCTGATCTGCTTGTGTGTGGTTACAATAAACAAGATTTTATTTAGTTAACAGCAGGGCTGTTAACAATACTGGAAAAAAGTATTGGCAATACCAATACCAATACTTCATAATAAAAGTATTGCAATACCAATACCAATACTATTTCTTAAAAGTATTGCAATAGCGATACCAATACTTTTCGATAAGTAAGTTTACGTTTAGTCACGTAAAATAGATTATTTCCATTCACATCAACGATCATAGATGGCAGAAAGAGGCTATTTTCGAAGAAAGAGGCAATTTTTGAAGCGTAAAGAATTATTTCTCACTATTTCTTGATCGCGACTTACTCGAGAGGATAAGAAAATATATAAATTATAGTGGAAAAAAGTATTGGTATCGAGTATCGCCGACAGGCTAAAAAAAAGTATCGGCGATACACATGTGATACCGAAAAATAAAACTATCGCGATACATGCTGCGATACTGAAAAAAGTATCGGCGATACCAAGTATTGCGATACTTTATCGCGATATTAACAGCCCTGGTTAACAGGAAGATGCTGTGGACAATGCATCTGCCATTCAGCAAGAAACAGGGAGTGACAACACCAATGTTTTTAGTTAAAAGATGCTATAAGGGTGTCTAAATAAATAATTTTATTTTCCAGTGGTTAATGACATCTTATTGCAGCAAAGGCCGTTGACGACGACAGGAATTATTTTGAACAATAAATTCTCACCGTTCGATGGCACAATTATACAGCCTTTAATTGACAATAAAACGCCTTCAGTCTTCACCCAACGCTTTAAATCCACCTACTCAAACTAATTATTGTCAATTTTGTGCCTTTGAAGAATTTATAGCGCTAGGTAGCAACGTTTTAAAGGTGTCTAAAGAAACCATTGCATTTTGCTATTAGTTACGTCGTATGACAACAGATGTGCAGCTCTGACCACACCCATAAGAAATTTTAAAAGACCCTTGTGTTTGAGAAATTACGATTACAGTCAGTATTGCAAATTTGGTTAATAATAGATCGTTTAAACGCTAGACGACGCACATAAACTCTGTTCAGTAGATGTCGCGGCAATAGCTGTTTATACAATGTACGGTAAGGTCGACGTTTACATTCCTGGCAGCCACAAGATGTCGGTAAATAGTAGGGGTGGGCAACGATTAAAAATTTTAATCGAAATTAATCGCACGATTAAAATTTTGAACGCCGCCATTAATTTTTAACGCATGTCACTATAGATAACAAGTACAACTACTGTACCGAATGGGAGTAATTACGTTGAATATGCGCTATATAAATGATTGCAGTCAATAAACAAAGAGCACACAATGCATATATTATACATACATATACAATGGGGTCCGGTGGCGCGTTGGATAACATCTGGCGAAAAGTGCGAGAGGTACCGAGTTCGAGCCCCGTTAGGGCGGATTTGCTTTGTAGGCTGCTATTAGCGCCGTTGTATTACAAGCTGTCTGTTCTGTTAGTAGTTAACTAGTTAAGATTGTTTCAATTGCATAACATGTAAATGTACAGCGCAGTGCGTTTGTCAGGCGCTAAATTAAAGAAAAGATATTATTATTATTATTATTATTATTACTTATTTTTACTTTTTAGTGTTTAGCCTACTTTTAAGTTTAAAGTTTAAACTGAGCGGTTTTATCAAGAATTGTTTTAGCGCATTTCTAGAAATAATTGGGCGCAGTGACAATCGCGTTAACTGCGTTAAAAAATTTAATCGCGTTAATTAATTAACGCATTAATCGCGTTAATAACGCGTTAAATGCCCAGCCCTAGTAAATAGCGAATAATGCAATGGTTTCGCTAGACAGTAGACACCTTTGAAACACTCGCTACCGACACTATAAATAAAGCAACTTCCTGTAATTTATAATCAAACTCTATAATCAAACTCCGGTGACAAATGTATGGAAATGATTTGCTATCGTCGGTAGAGGCCTTTGATGCCTTAGCCTAAGGTTTCGTTAAACCGTTGGATCAAATCCAATAGATTGGTTAATCAGGAATCAGGTTAATCAGGAATCTGTCCAACGAATCACGATGTAAGGTAGGCCTAGGGTCGAAGTAAACGCTCCTACAGCCACTGCAGGATGTCGTCCAAAATAGGGTACGGCAAACATAGAGACAAGCATACATACAGACAGACAACATACTGACAGACATATAATATAATAATAATAATAATAATAATAATAATAATAATAATAATAATCCAGCAGTCTCCGGACTTTTTAGGCCACCTGAGGGATCCTTGATACCTCGGGTATAAAAAAAAATAAATAAATAATAATAATAATAAATAATAATAATATAGACAGACACAGACTGACAGACACAGAGAGACAAACATATCGTAGACACACCGATAGTCAGATCATCATCAATTCATATTGAACAATTTTAGTCCATGACTGAGCGTTAATCTATAGCTGTAAATGTATAGACACATGTATACATGCATGTGCGCATACATACATACATATATACATACATACATGCATACATACATACATACATCCACATAATATGTACATACATACATACATAATATTATATCCACACATAAATACACGCATATATCCGTATGTATATATCTATACATACGGATATATGAATGAATGAATCTATGTGTGTATGTAACTATGTATGTATGTATGTATGTATGTATGTATGTATGTATGTATGTATGTATGTATGTATGTATGTATGTATGTATGTATGTATGTATGTGTGTGTGTGTCCCCGGTCGTTGTTGACCTGACCCGATTTCCTTGACCTTGATAATTCCAGCAAACTGAAGTCGCTCAAGACGAACGGTGGTCCGTCATCCGATGGCAGTTTCAACGTCGCTGAATTCGTCGATCGAGAGAGACAACGAAGCGGTTGTTGCGGATGACAACAAGAAACAACCCAACCATCATCCTCTCTTCCTCATTCTCCTCAACCTCCTCCTCCGACACGATAACACAAGGACCAAGGTTTCTAGAGAACACCGGTTGTGGCACCGCGTGATCTTGAAAGCTGTGCAAATGTCCGATATTGTTTGCGCAGGCCGAGATTAGAAGGAGATGGATGTCTTCCGGGCGTCTTGGCGGGAAGCGTTCCGCAATGCAACTTGGGAGTTTAGGGTTAGCCGTTGATCTGGGCATTTTGGGAGACGGTGGCCGATTGGTTAGTGAGTTCCACTTGTAACGCGGAGAGGATGGGTTCGAGCCTCCTTCACAGTAACGGCGCTACAGGAGGGCAAGCCAGAGCAAACGCCCTGGTTAGAAAGCCTTTACCCTGGTCGTTGCCCTGCCAGAAGGCTCCCAGAAGTTTTGCCCTGCCGAGAATTTATTTGGGGCATAAATCGCCCATGCACTGGTTACTTGTATTACTGCCCTGGTTATGCTCTGGTTACAAACTCCCTAGCGCTGCCTCTGCTCCTCCAGGCTCCACCTCTGAGACGGTTTTTGTGTAGGGACCTTGAGCAAGTCCTTCACTCACAATTGCTCAGCGCCATCGATTGATGCTTGTTCATTAGGTAGTGGCGCTTGGTAAACTATACATAACAATAACATTTTTGGATGTAGTGTACTTTGTAATGATAGATAGTTTTATTGACCTTTGACTCAGGATGGTGAGTGTTGTGCAATGAGTTGATACAATCTCGCTATCTAATCGTAATCTCCAAACTTCTAAAGCGCCACTCGAAAGCCAAGCGCAGGGCACCAGCTTATTCACGCTTATATCTAAATGTAAATTAGGTTTTTTCTATAGCGACTGTATACACTATACAGTGTACAGTGTATGGCCTCGACCATGGTCATTTGTCAATGAATTGATCGGGTGAGATCCTTCACCACCGCTTGCTCTTTTGAATGGACGCCACGCCATTTAAGGTTCCTGTATACACGGACTGTACTAGCCGGAGATTAAAATCTCTTAAATAAACCGCAATCAGTATGCAAACCGACATCCACACGCGTCGAAGTGCAGGGACGTACGTTCTCACCAACGTGGCTAATCGGGTCTACCTCAAATACCCTCCTCTGTATCCGAGTGTCCAGACCAGGGTTGCTAAACGGTTTAACCCCTCGTGCATTAGGAGCGCCTCTTGTTATGTTCTCTTTGAACGGTGCTATATAAATTTCTGATTACAATTACCATAGGATACAGTCATGTGACTTTCATAGATTCTAGAAAAAAATGGTATGAATCAATGAACGAACGAACGAATTGAATGAATAGATTAGGTTTCTTTTTGTCAGGTAAAATTACATCCTAGGAACTTGAGCAACTGACGCAACATGAATTTCTTAGGGGAAATGCGCCAGCTCTTTGTCGCTCTCAAGCGGATGTTCCACTCTGTTTTAATCGCCAGGTGGCGTAATATAGCAGATCTCGACTCGAATTAAAATCCAACTTCTGTTTTACCGTTGACTCGCCAGTTGGAGACACGCTGATTCTTTATTGCATGGACCAAGGTTTGTGTGGTCGGCCTTGAATGGTATTGTATTGTATTCTGTTGCATTGTTTTGTGTTACACTGTATATGTCAACTTATGCAACACATAGAGGAAAAAAGGCGCGCTAAAAAGGCACAGAGTTCCTTCCCGTAACTTAGTACCTTTCGGGGCACTCATTTCCCTCTCGTTGGCCCTTAAACCCGTTATGGACGAATCCAAAGGTCCTGGAGACGGGGCCACTTCATCGCAGGCTTCCCCTTTACTTTCCAACTTAAGCCTCGGCCAAATTCTACTGCTCTATTACAGGAACAAGCTACTGAAGGGCGCTCGCGACTGACGATACTTTGCACTATAGCTGCTTATCCCCACAATGCATCGAATTGAAGATGTCACTTTCATGCAGAATTGCCTGGTGGGAAATGTCGCGTCTTATCTTGGCTCACTCACTGAGTATCTCTCCCTTGTCTGTTCCTGACCGCAGGTCCCTTCGTTCGGGCCATGGTGTTCTTCTTGTACCCCGGACTCGTTCTTCTATAATGCAGCACTGCAGAAGCTTTGCTTTTATCGGTCCTGTGGCCTGGAATAACCTTCCTCATTAAACTAGAGCTGAGTTAGTCAGTATGTCTCCTTCTCTTATTCACTTTGAGCGAGGGTTCTCCTTGTTGGGTCAGGAGCGCTACTGATGAGTTGTCCTTGAAGTCGAAGGGGCGGGCTCCTATATTATAAGTGTCTGTGATTTAATGCGCAAACCTACCTCTGCTGTTTCGTATACCGTCCCTCCCGATCTGCGGTTTGACGTGATCTCTTTGTCCCTCGGGCAAGGACTGCTGTGGCACATCGTGCATTTGCAATTGTGGGCCATTCCTTTTGGAATGACCTCACCCTCTCGATTCAATCTAAAATACTGGCAGGGGTCTCTTGCATAGTCCGTTGCCTGAAAACGTTTTTATTTCCCCGGGCTTCCACGCTGTCGGCGTCTCTGAATAGTTCGTATAGTGTAAGAAGCGCTTTACAAATGTCCATATTATACAATTACAATGCAATACAAGTTCTCATCTATGTTATATTATGTTATTTTAATATGTTCTGTTATCCTATGTCATATGATGTTATATTATGTTATGTTATATTAGGTAGGCTATAGAGACAGGTGTGCGCAATTTATCCACGGTTTGCCCAGCAGACTCGATAGTTCACAAACCAAGCTCGTTATACCGCATAGGCCGTTAGAGTAGCCTAACGCTTTATGCAAATGTCAGTTTACGTAAGATTACGTTACACCAGTGGAGTAATTGGTAATGCTTGTATTACGTTTTATTGTGTAACGCTGTGTTAATGTCAGTTTACACTAGATTACATTACATCAGATAAGTGATCAATTATGATTTTATTGCGTTTTATTATGTAACTCTGTGTACATGCAAATTTTCATAGGATTACATTACACAGTAAATGTAATCGCCAATGGTTTTATTACGTTTTCTTACGTAGCGTTGTGTTAATGTCAGTTTACATAAGGTTACATCAGTTGAGTAATCGGTAATAACTTTTATTACGCTTTATTACGT
The DNA here is from genome assembly GCA_020284085.1 of Aporrectodea caliginosa. Lineage (NCBI taxonomy): Eukaryota > Metazoa > Annelida > Clitellata > Crassiclitellata > Lumbricidae > Aporrectodea > Aporrectodea caliginosa. The sequence continues at coordinate 1,005,799 of JACEVL010000199.1, forward strand.
GACGATAGATTAATTCCAGTTTTCAATAGATTACAGTAGGTCTACGCCATGTTTCTTTTACGTTACATAGATTGATTTTCGATGTAAAGTACTGTCTCTATAGAAGTGTCTTTTAGGTCATATTCAAACTGGACGATTTTTATTATGCATTTTTAATCACTATTTCAGATTAGTTGATACTTTCTAATTGCTTATTGTCTCTGGTTTTTAGTTGTTTACAATCAGAAATTAGTAGAAACTATAAAACGTCTGAGGAGGTATACCATATCGTCTTCATTATCGTTCGAGAGTTTTTATACAGAACGCAGTTTTTGGTTGTTCTTTCTTTGACCCAACGTATATAGCAGTGTTTTTCTTCTGGAAGTCTGCTAATGCTATTAGTATTACTACTACTGCTGCTGCTGCTGCTGCTGCTGCTGCTGCTGTTGCTGCTGCTGCTGCTACTACTACTACTACTACTGCTGCTGCTGCTACTACTATTACTACAGTTGATGTTCGCTATTATTCAAAAACAAGTCCAGAAAAAGACGAGTTTTTACTTGAGATCTGAAAGTCAGAACAGACTTTGCAGCGCGAACGTTCGCCAGAAGAGAGTTCTAGAATCTAGATCCAGCGAGAAAAAATGGAATGTCTCCCGAGAGCCCGGCTGTCTTTGTCCACGAAACAGACCGATTGAGAAGGTCAGAAGACCTGCATGGCTTAGCCAACTGTAGAGAGAAAGGCCCTTAGAGACAGCAAAAACTGAAGATAACGCATCATGGTAGGCCTACTTTGAAAATTTACCGAATATTCGACTGGTCTGGATTCGCTTTAAATTAGCATATCATGATGAGAAAGACAACTTTGTATACGATTCAGGCAAGATTTCTTGTTCAATTACTGCATATTAATTTTATGAAATGATGTGAATGCAGATTCAATAGGACGTTTTGTATTACCATGGAAACAGGTATGACACTAAATAAACAGTCTCCATCATGGCTGTATCAGTTAACGAGCATTCTGCAGAAATATAATGCTTTCTACTCCCCTGCGCTATACGGCGCCCAAGCTCCATAATATAATAAATATTTTCCATGGGGTCGATTTTTTAGTAGGAAAATAACAGATTTTGCACAACTTTTGAATTGAGCTTTGTCAATAGCGGCTAAGACACTGTGATGAGAGTTATTAAACACAGCTGATGCATCGGTGTAAAAGGTTTTGAATCTGTTAACGAGACCATAACATTTCCCAGCATGCTATACTGTTCCCAAGTATGGTGGGGCTTTGCCAGTAAGCAGGAACTTGACTCTATGAGCGCGCTGGTCCGCAAGTTGGTACGCCTTGGTTTCCTACCCAAATCTTTCCCAACCTTTGAGGAGCTTTGCAAAAAAGCTGACACAGACCTCTTTAGAAACATCTTAACAAATACTAGCCACATCCTCCACGACCTTATTTCCTCTGTCAATTGCACTGGTCATGACCTGCGCCCACGCTCACATAACCGCGTTCTCCCTAGATTTGATTCCCTTACCAGGCACGGCTTCTTGGCTAGGATGTTGTACAGTTAGTCATCTGTTTTCTAGTTGACTTAATTTTCTTCTAATTATCGTTTTCTTTATACCTAAGTTATTTCTGACTTTGTATGTAAAGCGCTGAGGGTTTGCTTGCGTTTAATAAACAACATACTTACTCACTTACTTTATACATTGTTTAACAACATCTTGTTGCAATTGGTGCTGTTTACGTCGACCTATCTTACATGCAGTGTTGAACGATGCCGTTGTAACATTAGCGATTTATTTAGAACAAGGTTTAACGTCGTCATATGACATCAAAGGCCGTTGACGACAATTTAAAACATATACAGTGCAGTGAAATGAATTCATAGCGTCCAAAAGACACCATTTAAAACTGTTCAAACATAACCTTAAATGATATAGTGTTCATTGTTTAACGACATACAAATAATTACAATTCATAAATATATAGTTTGATGCATGCAATTTGGTATCTGATGCAAATTCAACAATATTCAGCAGCAATTGTCGTATACAAGAATTGTTTCTTAAAATTAATTCTTGATCACCAATCCTAATGCACATTTACTTCTAACTCTATTTATTTCGATAACATTTATTTTACAAATTTAGAAGACATTAAAGTTAAACATGAAGTCCACTTTTGAATTTTTAAGAAGTCAACAATCAGTAAAATTAAGCATTATTAAATAAATATATTCAAACAGTGAATATGACAATTCTTTATCATTTATCATGCTACTTCGCTGATAAGAAAAGCGAATTGAAACTTCATCCGAGGTTCTCAATCTATTACATTTAATGTTCTTAATACCGCATGATTGATATTTGTCACACATGCAAGTAAGACAAGAAGTTTGTAATTTTTTGGTACCTTTTAAGGAAGTATTTAATAATTTCAATCACACAATATTATCATAATATATGCAATATATATTATAGCACATCCAACAAGAGTCTACAAATGAGCATAACCATAGAACAAAGTTCATAAGAAACATCATATCATATTAATTATCATTACGACATCTGATGCTATGCATTATGCTATCACATAAACATTTAGCATCAGTTTTGACACATAAGTGTAAAAGTAAAATCGTTTTTTATTACAGATTTCAGCATATTTGACAACGTTGTTCTGAAATGAGATTCATAATCTCCTTTGTCTAAATGTTTAAATCTTTCAGGACAATTTATAATGTTATCAACCATTATAAATTGTTGGTTTAAACATTAGCGATTAAACGCAGCTGATAAATTATAGCATCGGTAGAAAACGTTTTAAAGGTGTCTAACGAGACCAAACATGTTCATTGTTTAACGACATCTTGCGGCTGCTGTAGCCGTTCACATCGACCTATCTTAAGTAAGTAAGTAAGTATATTCTTTATTCAACCAATTGCATATCCGCACTTTGGTGTACATACATTTATACAGAGTATAACATTCTTATTATAAACGATCTGCGTGAAAGATTGTCAGCTTGTGGAATAAAACGGTCATGTAATCTCGGGCGCAGGGTGTAGGGGAGCGGCTTTTTGGGGGGGAGTAGTCCATGGAGTACATGCCCCGGGTTTCCTAGGACTGCAGAGAAGAGGCGTGAGTCGGCAGTGTTGCAAAGATGCTCAAACGACGGACTGTCCTCTGGCAGGTACCGCAGACGAATCAGACGCCGCATCGCCGACTGAAGGCGGTTCTTTTCTTGCTGCCCTGCAAACCCCCACCAAGCCGGAGCAGCATAGAGCATTCGGGCCACCGTTGTAGCACGAACCACGTCGTATAGCATAGGGCCTGAAAGACCATGCGCCACGAGGATGCGCAAGGCATACAGCGATTGTCTGGCCTGACAACATATACGGGTGATGTGTGACTCGAAACTCAAAGCTTCATTCATTGTAACGCCCAAGATGACCATGCTGGAGACCCTTGTCAGTCCCGGAGTAGTAATCGGAACCGCGTCTCGCCCAGCACGCCCCCGTGGCCGACGAATCACCATTTCAAAGGTCTTTTTTGAGTTCAGTTTTAAGTTACAGGTTGCAGCCCAATCTGTGACGTGGTCTAGTTCTGCTGAGATCGTTGCACTGTGTGAGGCGGGTATCAGGAGATAAGTGTCATCAGCATATTTGATTAACCTGTTTGAAGGGTGGACCGTCTTGAGTTTTGAAATAGCTGTTATAAAGTTAGCTGGTCCCAAACCCGATCCCTGAACTATGCTGGCGCAGATACTAATAATTGCGGAAAGTAAGCCATTGAATTTGGTTGCATGTTTACGATTGTCTAAAAAGGCAATTATCCAGTTATAAATACAGTCAGGGATGGGTAATCTGGCGAGTTGCTCTGTAAGATATGAATGACTGACTGTATCGAAAGCTTTGGAGAAATCAAGTGCGATCAGATGAACATAGTGGTTTTCGTTGAGAAGTTCCAATAGGTTGTGGGTTAAGGCAATTATGGCAATGTAGCTTTTGAATTTTTGGGATTGGTTAAATCTAACGATTTTTTTTTTTTTTTTAATCCACAGTTTAACGTCATCATATGACATCAAAGGCCGTTGACGACAATTCAATATTATGTACAGTACAATTGAAACAAAATTGATAGAGTTAAAGACATCTAAACAGTACTTTATAATGTCACTAATATTAATTGTTTAGCAGCATAATATTATAGTCAGTTAAGATACTAATGTCAATGTTACTTGTATAAGATAACATACTGTAGGTTGGTCTTTCACACAAATTATAGGCCTACACTGTTTTGCAGCAATTATCACACAAATCTTTTTAATGTACAATGAAAAGATTCCTGATAAACAGCAATAATGTACATAAGATTCCAAATCCAGCTATTCAATTATATAACAGCATTGGTTTCAAGTTTACAAAACCTGTAACTATGAAGTTTACAAAACCTGAAATTATTATATGAAATTTATATTTTAATTTTAATTTTCAAACATTTCTTTTTTTTATTCAATGCAACCAGACATCGTAAATAATAAATCTAACGATTAAACGCTGCTAATGAAATATAGGATCTGTAGAACACGTTTTAAAGGTGTCTAACGAGACCATAACATTTTCATTGTTAAACGACATCTTACGGCATTTAGAGCCGTTTACGTCGACCTATCTTACATGTAGTTTTTGACGATGCGTTAAAAACTCTAGCAATTCGTTGGTTAATTACTGCGTAACGACACTGTGTAATAACAAGATGTTTAACGTCGCCCTCCCCCTTTCTCCAGGCTTGGGACTGGTACTGCCAGAATACGAGAAGTGACAGAGTCTATCCAGCGATTGGTTGGTTAGTTGCTGTTTAACGACAATTTTATAACAAAAATGATTGGCATCGCCCTCCTCCTTTCTCGAGGCTCGGGAGTGGCACTACTAGTGTATGGGCACTGGCGGAGTTTTTCTATCGATTTTTATTCCAAAATTCGTCTTCGTCATATGTTATCAAAGGCCTTATGACGACAAATCGAAAGTATATATACGGCGAAAACAAAGAATCTGCAGTGTCCGAAAGGCACCTCAAACTCAAAGGTGTCAAACAGTACTCTACAATGTCACCAATATTCATTGTTTAACAGAGTTAAATAATACTTTGTAGCTAATAATGTCCATGAAACTCGTATTACGACCAAAGGGTCTTTAATGCAAATCACGCATTATTTCTCAGCAATTGTCATAAACAAGAAATTTTAAATGTAAAAACGATTTCTGATGAAAATTCATAACGTAGGGCGTCGTAGGCCTACTTGAGATACTTAAGCTAGTTATTCGAATTATAAAACAGCTTTGCTTGCAACTTTACGAATAGAATTAACTATGACATGAGATTTTTATTCTACTTTTTAATTTTCAAGAATTAATCATTCAATGCAGTCGAACAGTATTATAGAAATGAACATATGCAAACTTTGAAAGCGACATTTCTTTATCATGTGTTGTAGATTTGAAACTAAATGAGCATTGGATAAAGGAGGAGGGCGACGCTAACGAGCAAATGGGCCGGGAGCGCTTCTGAGTAGCTTCTTGAAGAGGCGCTATATAAATGCTCTGAATGAAATGAATGAATTGTAATTTCACCTGAGATTCTTAATCTATGACTTTTGCGTCTAGCGATTGTAGGCCTACGCAGCTGATATATTATAGCATCTGTAGAACGTTGTAACATTTTCCATTGTTTAACGACATCTTGCCGTTGACGTAGACCTATCTTAAATGCAGTGTCAGTTCGTGACTGGCTGATCTGGCGATTAAACGCAGCTGGTAAATTATAGCATCTGTAAATAGCGTTTTAAAGGTGCCTAACAAGACCGTTACATTTTCCATTGTTTAACGACATCTTACATTACGGCTACAGGAGCCATTGACGTCGACCTATCTTACAAGCACTGTTTGGGAAGCATTTGGCGGTGCAGTTATCTAGCGATTGAACGCAAGTGATTATTATAACATCTGTGGAAAACACTTTAAAGGTGTCGAACAAGACCGTTACACGTTCCATTGTTTAACGACATCTTACGGAATCTGCAGCCGTTGACCTATCAACCTATCTTACATGTAGTTTGCGGTGATGGCAGTGGTATTAGCGATTAGTAGTAGTTTCAGTTTAACGACACTGTGTGATAACAAATATCATTAGCTTCACCCTCCTCCTTTATCCATCCATGGGACTGGCACTGTCAGAGTACAAACAGTGGCGGAATTAAATATAAACATTCAGTTGATCCACAATTTAGTGACATTTTACGGCTGCCCGGTCCGTTGACTGCATAGCCTCAACACATTAACTACATTGGAGTAATATTATTATATTGTAGTAGTAGTTTCAGTTTAACGTAACTGTGTGATATCAAAGACCATTAGCGTCGCTACCCTCCTTTATCCAGGCCTGGGACTGGCACTGACAAAGTACGATCAGTGGCGGAGATTATTATAATATAGAAAACAGCTGACGGATCATATAATATCTGCAGAAAGCATTTTAAAGGTGTCTTACGAGATCATGATATTTTTTATTGTTTAGCGACATGAACTTCGGGCTTCTGATAATGTTCTGGTCTTGTTAGACACCTTCAAAAGGTTTTTGCATATCTTATATAATCGATCAACCGCGTTTAATATGTTATTGTTTAAGTACTTGTAGGGGTCTGCACTAGTATAGTCTCATCGCTACTATCGCGGCCGTTTGCGCCGACCTATCTTATGCACAGGTCTCGAAGAGGGCTCAGAGACTCTGGGCCCATTGACGTCGAATCTACTGTACATGTTATTGAACGAGGAGGGACCCACGCTTACGTAGGTCACTATTTAACGACGCTATCTCATAACACAGATGATTTATTAGCTCGCCCTCCTCCTTAATCCAAGTTTTGGACTGGCACTACCAGATTATGAGCAGTGGCGGAGTTCATTAGGTCATTGGTTGGTCAGTTACTGTCTAATTACTCATTGTGAAACCAATTCCATGTTAATAAGTCAAGTCCATCTTGCTTGTTTACTGTTTAACGACCACTGTGTGGTAACAAAGACCATTAGCGTCGCCCTCCTCCTTCATCCAGGCTTGGGACTGCCACTGACAGAGTACGATCAGTGGCGGAGTTCTCTAGTCCATCGTTGTATGTTGAATATAATTATAGCATCTGTTGAGAGCGTTTTAAAGGTGTTTAACATAAGTATAGCATTATACAAGTTATCCAGAGTTTAGCGACATCTTACGGTTGCCAGGACCGTATACGTCAATCTAACATTCCTGCGTTTAGTTAAAGTTAACGAGTAGGTGAAAATTAGTGGTAAGCGTGGAAAGAGATTTCGGGATTTCAAACCCCTCCAGGGAAGAAATGGCTCATGGCTTTTAGTTTCTAGCCATTAGCCCACGTTTGGCCCTATCCAACTCTATGAGTGCACTGACCGTACTCTGTCGGCGGGAAGACCAGACGGCAAGGGAGAGGACTGGACACCCACCCACATATGCCGAGGGTATCGAACCCGGGGCGCCGGCGTGACGAGCAGGCTACCAACCCACTCGGCCACTCAGGATCCCTGATCCCTGTATAACATTGGCTTTTCTTTTTGTCTTTGAGAATGGTGCAATGGAAGTCTTTAGTTTAGATTTACACTTTAAAAATGCTCTACTTAAATGGCCAGATTGGCGACGTCCAACCTGTTGTGGCTGGATGACGCTGCGCAGGCGCGAGAGAAAGGTCAGAGGTCGGAGGTGAAGAATACTATGCAAATGCTGAGATAGCAGCACATTACACGAGAAAAAAGAAACAGGAGCAAAAACTACGGATAGTATTAATTGTTTGTACAATACACCTGTACATGACCTTATAGAGTGTGAAGAAAACGTTTTAAAGGTGTCTAACCTAACGAGACCATAACATTTTCCGCTGCTTAACGATATCTGGTTTAACTTGGGCCGTTGACGTCGATCTGTATTGGTAAGAGCTCATTGGTGCAGCCGTATGAGTGAGTGAGTCCTCAGTTTAACGGCAGGTTATGACAACATAGGCCGTTGCCGCCGACAAAGATTAGTTTTGGCATAATACAGCTTGAATTAAAACGCAGCTGGTAAGTTACATCAGCCGTGGAAAACGTTTTAAAGGTGTCTAATAAGACCATAGCATTTTCTATAATTGTTTAACGAAATTTTGTGGCTACTGAGGCCGTTTACGGCGACCGCCCTTTAATACAGTTTCGGAATTTAAGAGCAAGATATCTAGCGATAAATGCAGCTGATTATTATAGCGTGTGGAGAAAACGTTTTAAAGGTGTCTAACGAAACCATAAAATTTTACATTGTTAACCGACACCTTGCCGCTTCAGGGAACGTTGACGGTTACCTTTCATTCATGCAGTGTTACAAGATGCGTAAATAACTCTAGCGATTGATTGGCTAATTTCTGTTCAACGACACTATGTCATAATAGAGATGATTAGCGTTTCCTCCTCCTTTCTCTAGGCTTGGGACTGGCACTGCCAGAGTATAAGCAGTGGTGGAGTTTCTATGGCAATTGGTTGGTTAGTTGCTGCGTAACGACACTGTTTTAAAACAAAAATCATTTGCGCCGACCTCCTCCTTCCTCCAGACTTGGGACTGGCATTACCAGAGTACGGGTACTCGGGTAGTGTCGGAGTTTTTCTAACGATGTTTTATTCCAAAGTTTAACGTCTTCAACTCCGCATATGTCATCAAAGGCCGCTGAAGACAAATGGAAATTATATACAGTAGAGTGGTAAAAAGCGTCCGAAAGGTATACCCATCGAAAGTGACAAGAGAGCACTCTACAATGTCACCAATATTCATTGTTTAACGGAGCAAAATAATATAGCCAATAATGTCCACGATAGGACCTACTCGTATTACGACAAAAGGATCTTTGAGGCAAATTAAGCAATATTTCGCAGTGATTGTCATACACAAGAAATATTAAATGTTGTTACATATTGCTACCTTACTTATCACATAGACAGTGACCATCGTATGGTGTAATAGATGTTCCGCTTGAATGTATCTTTGTACTTGAATGATCTAAAGAGAATACTTATTCAAGTTCTGTACATTGACAGTGAATATATAAATGATAGGCTAGAGCTATGTTGTGCTTACCTGGATTAACTGGTTTGTCTGGTTGAATGGAGTTTTCGATTATATAAAATCAAGGGATCGAGGATTGCCAGTGCAGTTTTTTACAGTTTGACCTTAGGCCTGTTGCCGTCGCTTGAGTTCAAGTAGAGATATCAAATCTTCCAGTGTATAGTAAAGGTGCTTCTACTAACATAAATATTTAAGGCTGTCTGTTTCGTGTCGTATCAGACCAACCGAATTGCTTCATTGCGTTAATGTACATCTGTCTCTTCAAAAGAAACTGACTCGTTCGAAGAAACTGGTTTGATCATGATGCTTCTTACCAGGTTGTATGTTACTATTGTTTTATGTCGAGAATATACTTTTATTTTTACAATACTGAGTTATCCGCATCTTCCAATATTATCATGTAACAATGCAAATAGGGCCTAAGATCTTTGACTTAAACACAGCTGAATTATAGCATCTGTAGAAAACTTTGTAACATTTTCCATTGTTTAACGACATCTTGCGGATACTGAGCCATTGACGTCGACCTAACTTAAATGCACTTTTGAACGAAAGTCGTTTGAGTTTAGCGATTAAACGCAGCTGTTAAAAATTATAGCATCTGTAGACAACGTTTTAAAGGTGTCTAACAAGACTATTACATGTTCCAATGTTTAACGACATCTTGCGTCTACTGCAGCCGTTTACGCCGACACAACCTAAATGCAGTGTTGAAATAATGTAAAATTCATATAACGATTAAAAGCAGCTGATCATTTATAGCATCTGTATAGAAGACGTTTTAAAGGTGTCTAACAAGACCATTACCTGTTTCATAGTTTAACGACATCTTGTGGCTATTAGGGCCGTTGACGTCGACCTATCTTACATGTAGTACGCGGAGATGGAAGTGGTCCTAGCGATTGAAAGAGTTTGTAAAGTTTATTTAACGACGCTTCATAACACTAAGGCAGGCACTGGATTGGACTCCGTCGGGATGGAGAAGAGGGCGAGGAAGACCCAGAAAGACTTGGAGAAGCACGATCACTCAGGATCTGGAAGGCGGCGGAATGACGTGGGACGATGCTATGCTGGCCGCGGAAGACAGGATAACGTGGAGAGGCTGTGTCGCCCGATGCGCTGCCAGCGCGAGGAAGGACTAAGGTCTAAGGTAAGGTCATAACATAGATGATTAGCGCGAAGCTCAACACGTACACAGTTCACAATGGTCGTGTTTATTCAAGTTCGGAGAGTTACAGTACTCCAGTTACTGTAGTCTATGTAAACGAAAATGGAATAGCCTACATAGTGGTCGGTGTCTGGGGTCCAAGACAGGTGTGCTGACGGCCGGCTACCCAAGCAGAAAACCCCCATGGGGTGACTGGAGGTTGGATTTTTCCAATGCTCGTTCAGCAGAGTTGGGTGTTCTCCCCTCCCTTGTCTTGGTTCATTGTTGGGCTCGTTACTTCCAATAGCATGTTTGTGTTCTATGAATCTATGTACGGAAGAGCTTGATGTGTTGCAGTATTCTGCAGAAGTCTATGATATAGAGTTCTTGGATTTTATATACACAAAGCAGTTTGATGATCTTTAACTTGTCTTCTTCTTCTTATACTTTGTCTCGTTGATAATGTGAGGATCGTGTTTCTTCCCTTGCTTAATGGCGCAACGGCCACCAAAGGTAACCGGGTCTTCCTTGTTTGTGGCACCTATCTCACATGCAGTTTGTCGTGGTGGAGAGGAGACTATTTATAATATTATAGAAAAGAATGGCATGAAGTCCTGATGTCAATATTTCTGTTACGCTATAGATTCATTTCGTTTCGGTAGGTGACGCTGCTAGTATCCTATACGTTATGAAGGTTGTAATAAATTGGACTGATTTAATTTCAGTAGGTGGCGCTGATTTAGCACTATACGCGTTAAGAACATGGCCGTCCATGGATGTTGACTCATTTCATTTCAGTAGGTGACGCTGCTAAGGTCTTTCTGTACTCTGGTCTCATCTATACCTGCAAGGGCCTCTTTGCGAGACTCGACTGACGGCCTAATGATTGTCCCGCGTACGGTCCATTCCAGGTGCCTTGCCTATGTTGGCCCCTCAGCTTGGAACTGTCTTCCCCAATCTCTTCGCCTTGAGTTACTATCCATCTCACCTTCCCAGTTCCGGAGACGCCCTTAGACTTTTTGTTCGCTGGGTCAGGATTTGATGATGGTCGAGAGCACTGCTGATTCTGAGAGGCGCTATATAAATGTTCGATTACAATTACAATTATCGCACTACGCGGTAACCGTCGCGTGTACTTCAGATTTCCCTGTAATCAAAGTTCGGGTGCACGATAGTCTATTGCCGTGCTATCCAACATGCGGCGCATGCCCGCGCGGTTGATTTTTCAAATTCTTCTCACCCGTCTTGGGACTGGCAAACATCTAGTATAATATATGGAGAAACCTTTTTAAAGGTGTCTAACGAGAACATAGCAGTTTTTATTGTTTAACGACATCTTGCGTCTACTGGTGCCGTGTTACATCAATCTATCTTGTGCATACAAGTTTGTGTCACTTAGCATAGATCTAGCGATTAAACGCGGTTGATAATTTATATAACACATGGAAAACCTTTTAAAGGTGTTGAACAAGACCATACGATTTTCATTGTTTAACGACATCTTGCGACCGTTTATGCCGACCTATCTTAAATGCAGTTATCGAAGAGGGTTAAGAGACCCTGGGCCCATTGATCCTGCCATACATGTGATGAACCAGGACTCCAGGAGGAACCCACGGTTACGTAGGTTACTATATATATAATAACGACGCTATCCCTCGCCCTCCTCCTTAATCCAAGGGTCGTACTGGCACTACAAGATTACGAGCAGTGTCGGAGTTCATTAGGTGACTATACTGTAGTTGGTTAGTTACTGTTTAATGACGCTTTGTGAAACCAATATAATTTTTAATAAGTCTAGATCATCGTTGTATGTTGCATAAAATTATAGCATCTGTTGAGAGCGTTTTAAAGGTGTTTAACAGGAGTATAGCATTATACAAGTTATCGAGCGTTTAGCGACATCTTACGGTTTCCAGGACCGTATACGTCAATTTCACATGACTGCGTCTAGTTTAAGTTAACTTGTGAATGTTATTGAATTCCCAGAAATTAGCAGTAAGCATGGAAAGAGAGAGGTTGGGTGTTTAAACACCTTCCAGGGAAGAAATTAGTTTCGTACAATTGGCACCACGTGTGACCCTATCCAATTCTATGAGTACACTAACCGTAAACTGTCGGTGTGAAGATTAGACGGCAAGGGAGAGAGGACTGGCCACCCGCCCACATATGCCGAGGCTAAGAAAATGAAGTCGCTCATACTACTTAATACCCATGGCTAGCGATTGGACGGATTCCAACAGTTTAACGACATCTCGTGGGGGCAAAAGTAGATTGCCCTCTATAACATCGGCTTTTCTATTCGTCTCTAAAAATGACGCAATGGAAGTCTTTAGGTTAGATTTAAACTAAAAATGCGCTACTTAAATGGCCAGATCGGCTACACCCAAACTATGGTGGCTAGATGACGCTGCGCAGGCGCGACAGAAAGGTCAGAAGTCGGAGGTCAATAGGCGAAGATTCCGACAGAGGTCACCAGGATCTGTAGAAATCAGAGGAAGAACATGCGACAGACAACGCTTCTGGCCTTTGTCACTATGTACATGTACTTCATATATAGTATTATTATATATATACACATACATACATACATACATACATACATATATACATACATACATACATACATACATAAATACATACATACATATATACATACATACATACATACATACATACATACATACTTACATACATGCATACATTTAAATACATACCTACATACATACATGCATACATACCTACATACAGACATGCGTACATACCTACATACATACATGCATACATACCTACATACTTACATACATGCATACATACATACATACATGCATACATACCTACATACATACATACATACATACATGCATACCTACATACATACATGCATACATACCTACATACATACATACTTACATACATACATACATACATACATACATACATACATACATACATACATACATACATACATACATACACAGGTATATGTGCATTTATATATGTGTATGTATTTGATATACATAATAATAATAATAATATCTTTTCTTTAATAAGCGCCTGACAAACGCACTGCGCTGTACATTTACATGTTATGCAATTTAAATCTTAACTACTAACAGAACAGACAGCTTGCAATACAACGGCGCTAATAGCAGCCTACAAAGCATATCCGCCCAACGGGGGCTCGAACTCGGTACCTCTCGGTCTCTGTGCCATATGTTATCCAATGCGCTATCGGGCATACATAACATAATAATAATATGAACACACACACCTACACCTACACACACAGATTCTGTCTCTGTCTCTGTCTCTGTCTGTCTGTCTGTCTGTCTCTCTCTCTCTCTCTCTCTCTCTCTCTCTCTCTCTCTCTCTCTCTCTCTCTCACACACACACACTCATATATATATAATATATAATATATATATATATTGAAATATATAATTATATAGGCGTGTAGTAGTGTAGTATTTTTGGCACGATATGACCTGATTAACTGTTTTATTAGTTGAATTATTATACCATGCAGTTATGCGTTGAAAAGAGAAATAAATGTTACTGGTGCATTCCGTGGGACTTGGAGACGATCACTGACCCACGCCGGAAAAAGCTACTCACCGTTTAAAGTAGGTTTAGCTTCTCGATAGTGTAGTGGTTAGCGTGTTCGACTGTCAATTCTGAGGTCGTGGGCTCAAATCCACACCAGGGCAGAGATTTGCTTCGAGACTTCTGCTCCACCTGCGCCCCCTAGCCAACTCAGCTACAATGAGTACACTGACTTACACTGTCGGTTGGAAGATGAGACGACGATGTAAGTAAGTAAGTAGTTTATTCACCACAAAATAAAGCAAAATGACAATACATAACTTTTACAAACCGAGTGGTGGGCTACCGGTGAAGTCACATAGGACTCATCTCGCCGGTCACCCTAATAATGCTGGCGTAATACACGTTTTAAAAGAGCAAGTACAAAATACTGGTACCATTTAACAAACCAGTCTCATGACAATTGTTAATAATCCATTTTTTCCAACTGGGAAGCAAACACATACAACTTAGGAGTACTTTAAAGCTTTAAAGACTTTAAACAAGCCACAATTGTGACTATTCTATTACTATATAATGCACTGAATGACGATGGAGAAGACTGACCATGTGCACCCGCCCTCATTTAAGAGCAGTTCCTTAAGCTGGCCCTGAGGGATTCATAGGTATGAAATGCCAGCGACTTCATTTTCTTAGTTAATTCTTCTTCCTAGATTCTATATGCCTATGAAACTACTTTACCAATAAGACAATGAAACAATGAAAATACTATCACGATGAAAAATGCTACGATAGCAACACATTACACGACAAAAAGAAACAAGAGCAATATCTACAGATAGGTATTAATTGTTTGTACAAAATATCCATAAATGACCCAACCATTAAGACAAGGTGTCTTTCCAGACCACAACATTTTCTATTGTTTAACGACATCTTGTGGTATACTATAGGGCCGTTTACGTCGACATTATCTTGCAATGCGAATTCGTCACCCATATGTCAAGCGTTAAGCGCAGCGAATAAATTATAGCATCTGTAATATACGTTTAAAAGGTGTTTAATTAGACCTAACATTTTCCATTGCTTAACGACATCTTGCTGCTACTGGGACCGTTGACGTCAACCTAAGTGTAGCTGATAAAGTATAGCATCTGTATAAATGTTTTAAGGGTGTCTAACATGTCCGTAACATTTTACATTCTTTGTCACCTCAATCCGTCATCCACTTCTGGCTCGCCTCTCAAATCGTCCAGAATCCGGTTAAGCAGCGCCCCTTGCGACTTTGAACACGCTAGGATGGAGTATAGGCTACTACAAGACAGAGCAGCGCGGAGGGAGACTAGGCAGTTAATTGATGGTCTGATATGTCGCTGTTAGGCGTTTGTCTTGTAGCAATGGAGTTGTTTGTTCAAGGGTGTTTGCTATGATACCAGTGTTTCTTTTAAAGTTAGTAACGGTTGCTTGTAGTTTTTATACTGCTCTTAGAAACAGTTGCTATTTGGACTGTACAGTTTTGTAAATTGCTATTTGGACTGATCAGTTTTGTAAATGCTGTAAGTGTTCATAGTAAGTTACTTGTGAGACAATACAGGACTGTTGCTGATATAGCAACTGTTTTTTTTACCAACGGTTGCTAGTGTTAGCTAGACACACGTTAATATTGGCCAGACGTTGAATTAATACATTGTACCATTACGAATACATTAATTTTTGAAGTATCTACGTGGAGCATCTTGGACCCTCGCAGTGTGACAATTTCTCTTCTAAGTTCAAGAACTCGTCCTCCCAGCATTCGAGACTGAACTGCATCCAATTTCTTCTGACGTTACGTATCGCAATTGCGCAGAACACGCATCTGGATTATACTTACACGGCGCTATAGAAGTCTTATTGTATTGGAAAGGAAATCTTCGTCATGGTTTCTCTATATTCGTCGACGTTCTTCACATTGTTCTTCTTTTTCGTCAGATTCGGGTGTTTTTCGGCGGCGTCACCCGAAACGGATATAGTTCTGAGTGTCCCGGAAAATCATTCGTCCACCTCTAAATCTAGTAACGTTTTTCGGGAATCATTGTCGTCAGCGTTAGATATAGGACACGTTCCAATCACTAACACTACAGAACGTTACAGGTATAACCATGGACACCGTTCAGTGACCACGATGCCTCATAGACGTTCACCGACCCCGGTTTCTCTACGTCCAGGGCACCACCAGAGACACGCGCCAACTCACGAAGACCGTCGACTGGAACCACTTATGGAGAAACTCGGATCCGACTTCGACGCCACCTGGATGTCGACAGAGGAACCACTTCCGGAACTAGCGAATGCTTCTATCCGGGTCTCAGCGGTAGATGCACGACTTCAGAAGGCCCTGTCGCGGTTGGATTTCCGGTTGCTCGACGATCAAGGACGCCCACTTCCGGCCGCTTCTTCGACGCGGCGCTACCTCGAGAAGTGGTTGACGGATAGGTCCTCATGTCCCATCCAGACTATCTGGGAGGACCTCGGGGTCTGGTTCTGGCCGCGCTGGGTCCGTAGGGGCGTCTGCGATTCGAACACTTCCTGTTCCTGGCCTCCCGGCATGCACTGCGTACCGGAAGCGAGTCGAACGATTCGGATACTGCGTTGGCACTGTCGTCATGGTAACCGGAAGTGGAGGAGGAGCAGGTCGGAAGACGAAGGGAGGAGATGGAAGGAAGGGGCTGTACGCTGCCGATGGAAGAAGGTTCCATAATCCATATCCGGTCACAGCCGAATGCTATTGTTCCTGTTGAGGCAGGGAACCAGGTTACGGCGAAACGTGGAACCATCTAAACACAAAGAACAGAGAAAAAGATAACGGAAAACAGGGAACCAGAAGAAACACTGAATAACAGACACGACGGTTACAATAGCGACAGACGAATCAAAGTTTGTGGCAACTAATATTTGCAACATTAATTAATTAAGGGTAATTAAGAATGAATAATTAAGCTAAGCGACGAGTAATTGGGCAACCAATTGCAAATTATTGTAAATAAATTAAACATTCAGTTATTTTTACCATGTAAATAATGAGGAAACAAAACGAACAATCCTCTTAATTTTAACTAATGATCAAACATTTCACCAATGTTTATTTAAGTTCAAGTCTAAGGAAATATTTGAAAAATCAGACGTAGGCTACACCATCAGTGAATAATTATTAACAATTAACAATGCCTGCTGTAACCATTACGACAGTAACTATTAGTGATCCTCTATTGTTTTCGTAGCGACTGGTGACAAAAGTATTTGCTACAACGACAATTAATTAATTAATTGATTAATGTTAATTATGAATGAATAATTAATAATGAATAATTAAGTTAAACGACGAGCAATTCGACGACTAATTGCAAATAATTGTAATTAAATTGAACATTCTGCTATATTAATCATGTAATGAGGAAACAAAAGTGCAAGATGAGGTGATTGAGAATGTAACAGAATTTGTGTACTTAGGTAGTCTGTTAACATGGAATAATGATTGTACAAAGGACATAAAGGCAAGAATAGCAAAGGCAAAGGGAGTTATGGCAGGACTAAATTCCATCTGGAATAGTAAGCAAATTAGTTATAAGACAAAGCTGAATGTCTTGAAAACATGCATGTTTAGTACAGCTCTTTATGCGTGTGAGGCCTGGACAATTAAAAAGACTGATCATGATAAAATCCTGGTTTTTGAAATGTACTGCTATAGAAGAATATTACATCTGAATTGGACAATGAAGGTGACAAATAAGGAGGTCCGAAGAAGATTACACATAAAGGAAGATCTAATACAGTCAGTAATGAGAAGGAAGTTGGGTCTGTTTGGACATATATGCAGAATGGACAATAATAGAAAAATAAAAACTGTCATGATGGGTATGATGGACGGAAGTGGACGAAGAGGAAGACCTAACAGGGAATGGACTGATGACATCAGAGATTGGTGCAAACAAGACCTACACAGTTTGAGTGTATTGGCGCAAGACAGAGGATTATGAAAACGGATGACGAAATTTGCATTGGACACCTACGGGCTTTCGGCCCATGGATCATGATGATGATGATGATGATGAATGAGGAAACAAGATGAACAATCATCATAATCTTAACTACACTGTGTCCGGATGAAAAGTAGAACACAACAAAAAGTGTCATAACTCGGTCAAAACTATCAGTATTTACCTGAAATTTTAAACACAACAACAGTGACCATATCTACACGAGATCCTAAAGCCGTTTGGAAATGTTCGTGAATTTATCATATTTATGAGCGTTTGCAATGGAGCACTGACAAATTAAAGTTTCCAACATGGGCCCTTACTTACGCAGACGCTGTGACGTCGTCATCGATGAAATACGTCACTTGTTTTGGTCTAAGCACAACAAAAATGGCGTTTACAGAAGAAGATAAAATTTTAATTAAAGTACTACGGCAAGAACATGGTTATGGAGCGAGAAGGTTTCTGAATGAATTTTCGAATAAAGGTTGGTGTCTTTCGTCTGTGAGTAAGCTATTGAAGAAGATCGATAAAACCGGCACAGTGAAGCGAAAACCTGGCAGTGGCCAAAAACGCACGACACGCACTGTTGAAAACGTCGAGTTGGTTGAAAGGCTGGCATTAAGCCAAGAAGATGCACCGGGAACCCATAGAACGGTGCGTCAGATTGCGAGGGATATCGCAGTACACGAAATCGTTGCCAAGGACTTGAAGCTGGTTTGTTTTAAGAAGAGGCGAGCGCAAGATCTAACACCAAGAAACAAACTGACACGTCTTGTACGCGTCAAGCAGCTGCTGAAGAAATACCCTGAGCACACAGTCCCATTCATATGGTTTACGGACGAAAAAGTTTTTACCGTCGCTCCTCCTGTCAACCTCCAGAATGATCGCGTTTATGCGGCGGCTGGGACGCGCAAGAAACACGTGCCTGCTGAACGTCTCCTCAAAACACGTTCACACTTTTCAAAGTCACTAATGGTCTCAGTCGGTGTGTCAACCCTGGGGTGCACTCATTTGATCTTTGTTGAGCCGGGTGTGAAGGTAAATGGAGCGTACTATCGCGATGTGCTGCTCACTCAACATCTGCTACCTGCTATCAAGCAGGTTTCTGGCGGCTACTTCACATTCCAACAAGACAGTGCCCCTGCGCATCGAGCACGTGAGACCATTGCTCTGCTGTCCCGGGAGACACCCGACTTCATATCACCGCAGATGTGGCCACCCAACAGTCCAGACCTCAATCCAGTTGACTACCAAATCTGGAGTGTACTGCAGGAGCGCGTTTATCGTTCCCGTATTCGTGACGTCGATCATCTAAGGGCGCGTCTGGTTGAGGAGTGGCAGCTGTTTGACCACGCGATCATCGACCGGGCCATCAAACAGTGGCGTCCACGTCTACGGTCATGTGTCCGTGAACGAGGAGGACATTTTGAACACCAGCTGTAGCTGAACTTCACTTTCTTATGTAATATGTAAGGGCCCATGTTGGAAACTTTAATTTGTCAGTGCTCCATTGCAAACGCTCATAAATATGATAAATTCACGAACATTTCCAAACGGCTTTAGGATCTCGTGTAGATATGGTCACTGTTGTTGTGTTTAAAATTTCAGGTAAATACTGATAGTTTTGACCGAGTTATGACACTTTTTGTTGTGTTCTACTTTTCATCCGGACACAGTGTAATGATAAAAATGTTTCCAATGATTGCTTAAGTTTTATTATATGGAAATATTTGAAAAATTAGACGTACACTAGCCTAATTTGCAATGCCTGCTGTAACCATGACGACATATCAAACACTGCTCATATATTGAACAAGAGAATGAAGAGCAGTTCCTTCTTAAGCTAGCCCTGAGGCAGCCATGGGTATGAATTGTTAGCGACCTTTTTTTTCTTAAGCTCGACATATGAAGGTTGGTGGCCAGTCCTCTCTCTCGCCTTCTCATCTTTCCACCCACAGTGTACGGTCAGTGTACTCATTATAGCTGAGTTGGCTACGGGGTGCCGGTGGAGCAGAAATCTGAAAACAATTTTTGCCCTGGCGGAATCTGGACCCCCGACCTCTCGATTGACAGTCCAGCACGCTAAACACTACACTATAGAGCACCACCACATATATTGTTTGACTAGTATTCAACCACACCGCCCATCCCCTCATGACAGCTTGGCCCTCCGAAAACGTGAACGGTTGTATGAGTTAAAAGAAACAATAAACCGATCAGTTATAAACCAAGCGCTTGTTTATTATAGACGGACGAGAAATATCCGGAACTGACATAAACAGACATAAACAGACATAAACAGACATAAACAGACATAAACAGACATAAACAGACATAAACAGATGCCACCGAAGCGGAGACATTAACAGTTGCAGGTGTCTGGTTGAAATCACATTCCACAAATTATGTACGTACATAATTATGTATGTACCATGTATGTGTGTATGTGTGCTTTTATATGAGTGTATGCATGTGTCTGCAACTGCGCATGTATGTATGTATTATGTATGTATGCATGCATGTATGTATGTATGTATGTATGTATGTATGTATGTATGTATGTATGTATGTATGTATGTATGTATGTATTATGTACGTATGTCTGTATGTATGTATGTATGTATGTATTTATGTATGTACGTATGTATGTATGTATGTATGTCTGTATGTATGTCTGCATATGGCCGTATGTATGTGCGTACGTGTGTGCGTTTGTATGTGTGTATGTATGTGTGTATGTATGTGTGTATGCATGTATGCAGTGAACCCGTCCTTAACAAAAAGAACCGGAATGCCAGCTTCAGGCGCCATGTTAATGTAGCTAAATACTGGATGAAAATGGATATTATATTTTCGAAATGGTAGAAATGTAACAAAATTACGGATGTCACAAAAAAATCATCCCCATCGTCGTCGTCATCATTATCATCATTATCATCATCACAATAGTTGTCATCATCATCATCATCATCGTCGTCGTCCTAGTAAATAGTAGTAATCATCAACGGCATACCCCACTCTGACAATCGTCTCCAACTGAGTGTAGCTTAAGTTTTTCACTGGACGACATGTAGTTTAATGTAGTTGCGGGCGTTGTGCTACGAATGGTTGGGCGACAAGAGACAAGATGGCGAACGTCGAACTGACTTCAGAAGGAAACGGTTTTCCTGACCGGAAGTTGAAACGTTTGATCAGGATTACCCGATACATCTGAACTATAGCAATGAATGTATACATTCATATATAATTATATTCATATATACATGCATGTATGCATACATGCATTCATGCATTCATGTACATTGTACAAGCACATACATGCATGCATATATATACATACATAAAAACGGGTACATAAGAACTATTATATATAATGTAGTCTCACAAAATAAGCACCTATTACATATAATGCTTATTGCATCCGGTTCAGTTACGCCGGCATCAAAGTGTCTGTGATCCCGGAGGAGACAAAGAAAGAGATAGACAAAGAGAAACAGAGAGGGAGGGAGGGAGGTAGAGGCAGACGGACAAACAGACAGAGAGAGACAGATACAGACGAGACCGAGAGAGCGAGACAGAGTGAGACAGAGACAGACAGAGACAAAGACAGAGAGGGGAGAGAGAGAGAGAGAGAGAGAGAGAGAGAGAGAGAGAGAGAGAGAGAGAGAGAGAGAGAGAGAGAGAGAGAGAGAGAGAGAGAGAGAGAGAGAGAGAGGAAAGAGAGACAGACAGACAGAGACAGAGAGACGGGGGAGAGAAAGGAGAGACAGAGAGACAGGAGACAGAGACGGAGACAGAGTGAGACGAGGCAGAAGGTGTGTCGTCATAGTAGGCCATCGATCAACGGCTAAAAGCCTTGTAATGGCGTTAATGACCGTCGTACCATTGACGGCCGCCATCGCCGAGTCATTCTGCGCACGGCGCTGATTAAGCATGCTCTATGTTGTCCTTTCTTGTTTGCTTAGCGCCATCTTTCGATGATCGGCGCCAGCATCCGGGTGCTTGTGGAACTGCGGAAGCAACGCCTGACCGAGGATTAAATGGAGCCATATCTTAACCTAGCTAGTATGCTAAATAAGTGAAAAGGTAAATGGAACCTATTTCAACTTAGTAGGCCCTGTATTAAATAAATAAATACGCAAATAGAGCCATATCTTAACTTAGCATACTTAGTAACTAAGTAAATAGGTAAGTCCCTCAATAAACCTTAGAATAAGTCAATCACTGAGTCAGTCAATCAACCTTAGAATAAGTCAATCACTGAGTCAGTCAATCAACCTTAGAATAAGTCAATCACTGAGTCAGTCAATCAACCTTAGAGTAAGTCAATCACTGAAATTTCTATGCACTACTTGACAAATTCACGCAGGGCATCAGCTTGTTCAAGAGCGTTGTGTCAAGATAGATGCAAGAGATGCCTGAGATTTGAAGAACAAAGTCCGGCTCTCGAAAGACAAAAGATGCATGCAGGATGTGAGAAATTGGAAGCAAGAAAAGTAAGTAAGAGTTGCATCGAACATAAAGAGTGAAGGCAACACCGCACAGTTGCACAGAACTGCGTACAGAGGTCAACCTTATGCACGCATCTCCGAGAACGTAAAAGCCAACCGCGGCATGTCGGTCGCGCGTGGCGTTTTATTGGAACGTAGCAGCGTGAATGCAGCTTTACTGCGTGTGTGCCTTCGTGCAACAGGATGTCGTCGCCTTCGCTCTTATCGTAAAGACTGCGACTTCCGGCCATGGATGCTTTTAAGTCGGGCCCCATTGGACGCTCCGTGATTCTGTTGGAAGTCTTTCGCAGCTGGAGTCGGAGCTACAGTAGCACATTGTAACTGTCGGCAGTTTTGTCTTGCGGTGAGTTGCGGCTGATGCAGACCTATACGTGGCTAGAAGGTAAGCTTAAGTCGAATTAAAGAAATATTGCTGGTAGGTATTTGGCTAGCTAAGTCGAGCTATGATAAAGATGGTCGTATTTCGACACAGTAGTGTTTGTCCTTAACAGACATTGGTTAGTGGTGATGATGACAATAACGACGACTGAATAGCAATTGGAATTGTGATAGTAATGTAAACAAGAACAGGAATAAGATAAAGATAAAGAATAAGAACAAGAGGACGATGATGATGCAGAGCATGGCAACAACGACGATTATGATAAACGCAACAACGGCAATATTACCTGGTATTTGTTTTAACCCTACAGATAGTGCACATCAAGGCCCTCGACCTTACCTCGACCTTGACCTTGCTCTCAGCCCCTGACCTTAAGCGTAACCTCCACTTTGACCTTACTTTCAGTTCCTTGACCTTAGGCGTGACTTCGACCTTGACCTTACTTTCAGGCCCTTGACCTTAAGCGTGACCTCGACCTTGACCCTGACGATGTACGGCATGCTCATCGAGAGCATCCACCTCTTCGTCCAGACGAACTACGGCGAGGAGTGCTGGACTCGGGTCCTCCACCGGGCCAACCTCCGCCACACCGTCTTCGCCGTCCACCTGAGCTACAGCGACTCCGTGATGCCGGACCTCGCCCAGTCCTGTTCAGCGGTCATCGGCGACGGATCGAAGGAAGACTTCATGCTGCGCTTCGGCCGGTGCTTCGTCGACTACTTCACCCGCTACGGGTACGGACTGATCATGCGCGCCTCGGGCAGGTACTACCGCGACTTCCTCAACGGCATCGACAACCTCCACGAGACGATGAGGTTCAGCTACCCTCGAATGTCCAGTCCGTCCTTCTACGTGTCCTCCGAGGATCAGCACGGGTGTCTCTTGCACTACAAGTCCCGTCGGACTGGATTCACCCAGTACGTTGTCGGTCAGCTGGTTCAGTGCGCCTTGACCTTCTACGGGGTCGAACTAGAGGTGAAGGTCGTCGAGGAGAGGACAGGTGACGAGGGATGTCACGTGGTCTTCAGGCTAGATTTCGATAACTCGGCGTTCATCTCGCTCGAGAGGAGTCGGCACAACTCGGGTCTTATCGGGACCTACGGACACACGAGTGCGAGGACCTTCTTCAAGGTAGGCATAGCTCTTATTGGCATGGCAAGGAGCCATAGAAGCTCCGGACTTCTTTGCACTGAAATGCACTGTGTTGTTTAGTATGTAGCTGGGTATCTGAAGACTTATATAGGTCGCTTTAGGAACCTCACAAGGTGGATTAGTAAAAAGTCCATTCTAATCATCATCATCATCATCATCATCATCATCATCATCATCATCATCATCATCATCATCATCATCATCATCATCATCATCGTCATCATCATCATCATCAACATCACCATCACCATCATCATCATCATCATCATCATCATCCTCGTCATAGTCATTGTCATCGTCATCGTCATCGTCATCGTCATCGTCATCGTCATCGTCATCGTCATCGTCATCGTCATCGTCATCATCATCATCATCATCATCATCATCATCATCATCATCATCATCATCATCATCATCACCAGTTCCTGACGCCAGCCATTTGGCGGCGATGGGTACGAATAAATGATCTCCATTGTCATCGGTCATTTGTCAAGTCCATTGCTCCCGGCCTCCCCTTAGTGTCAGTACAAGTGAAATTCATGTACATATTTATACTATCTATCCAGCGCTTTTATTATCTATCCATCCTAATCCATGATCTGTTCTAATCTAATCTCGTATATAGTATGCTATTCTGGTGACTTCTATAGCGCCATTATCATAGTCCACAAGGCATCAATCGAACGATCATCCGTTGGAGAAGTCCAATCGAAATCCGTTTGGTCAAGGAATCCTGAACCACCTTACTTGAAAGAGACCTTGCGACATGAAAACGCTGTTTTTGGCTTGAAGAAAGTTCAAGCCACCTGACTGTTGTTTAGCTCAATTGTGGTCTAATTTTCATCAACATATTATTAACAGTTATGAGATTAGATTAGTCCCACAATGGCTAAATTTACACGTAGATCCTTAGTTAACTTAAAACCTTCCTTTTCTATCGGAGTACCTCGCATTGCATGGGAGCGCTCCTGAAAGGCTTATTCTATGAGAAGCACTTTTATAAATGATCAAATACAATACAATACAATGAAATAGACTCTATACATGCAACGGCTATGAGATAGAATCTAAACATGCAACAGTTATGAAAATTTAATAGAATCTAAACACGCAAGAGTTATGAAAATTTAATAGAATCTAAACATGCAAAAGTTATGAAAATTTAATAGAATCTAAACATGCAAAAGTGATGAAAATTTAATAGAATCTAAACATGTAACAGTTATGAAAATTAATAGAATCTAAACATGCAAGAGTTATGAAAATTTAATAGAATCTAGACATATAACAGTTATGAAAATTTAATAGAATCTAAACATGCAAGAGTTATGAAAATTTAATAGAATCTAAACATGCAAAAGTTATGAAAATTTAATAGAATCTAAACATGTAACAGTTATGAAAATTTAATAGAATCTAAACATGCAAGAGTTATGAAAATTTAATAGAATCTAAACATGCAAAAGTTATGAAAATTTAATAGAATCTAAACATGCAAGAGTTATGAAAATTTAATAGAATCTAAACATATAACAGTTATGAAAATTTAATAGAATCTAAACATGAAACAGCTATGAAAATTTAATAGAATCTAAACATGCAAGAGTTATGAAAATTTATTAGAATCTAAACTTGTAACAGTTATGAAAATTAATAGAATCTAAACATGCAAGAGTTATGGATATTTAATAGAATCTAAACATGCAAGAGTTATGAAAATTTAATAGAATCTAAACATGTAACAGTTATGAAAATTAATAGAATCTAAACATGCAAGAGTTATGAAAATGTAATAGAATCTAGACATATAAAAGTTATGAAAATTTAATAGAATCTAAACATGCAAAAGTTATGAAAATTTAATAGAATCTAAACATGTAACAGTTATGAAAATTTAATAGAATCTAAACATGCAAGAGTTATGAAAATTTAATAGAATCTAAACATGCAAAAGTTCTGAAAATTTAATAGAATCTAAACATGCAAGAGTTATGAAAATGTAATAGAATCTAAACATGTAACAGTTATGAAAATTTAATCGAATCTAAACATGCAAGAGTTATGAAAATTTAATAGAATCTAAACATGCAAAAGTTATGAAAATTTAATAGAATCTAAACATGCAAGAGTTATGAAAATTTAATAGAATCTAAACATATAACAGTTATGAAAATTTTATAGAATCTAAACATGCAAGAGTTATGAAAATTTAATTGAATCTAAAAAACATGCAAAAGTTATGAAAATTTACTAGAATCTAAACATGCAAGAGTTATGAAAATTTAACAGAATCTAAACATATAACAGTTATGAAAATTTAATAGAATCTAAACATGAAACAGTTATGAAATTTAATAGAATCTAAACATGCAAGAGTTATGAAAATTTAATAGAATCTAATCATGTAACAGTTATGAAAATTTAATAGAATCTAAACATGCAAGAGTTATGAAAATTTAATAGAATCTAAACATGCAAGAGTTATGAAAATTTAATAGAATCTAAACATATAACAGTTATGAAAATTTTATAGAATCTAAACATGTAAGAGTTATGAAAATTTAATTGAATCTAAACATGCACTTTATTATCTGCAAGTGACCGTTAGGTAACCAACAAAGCATACTAAATTCGAATAAAGTGGAAGGGAGGTAGAAGGAAAAGGGGAGAGCAGGAAGATGGGACTGGCAGAGGGAAGGGAAGGTCAAGTAGTCCAGTGCGCGATGTAACCTTACGTAGCGTATCGGATTCGAACGTTCCACCGCTACGGACAGCCCCAAAAATTATGGGGGGGTGGGGCGCGTCCGGGGATCACTACCACTTTGTGGGGTAAAGTTACACCATTGATTCCCATACGAACCATCCCATTTCCGTTTAATGCATCTGCGCATTCTGCACACGGCATCTTATAGAACACACCAATGCGCTATATAAGCTTCTCAATTTCAGACATTTCCGTTCAGCCTCATCTTCAACCGGGACCTCGTCATAACGGCTTCCGGTCCGACCTTGTTCCAGCTCTTTGCCGGAAGTGGCCGGGCGCTGGTGGGACAGAAACTGTACGACTGTTTCCTACTCAAACGACCGCTCATCGACCCAACATGGGACAACGTATGTAGCGCATGGCGATATCAATCAATCAATCAATCAATCAATCAATCAGGTGTATTATGTTTGCGATACATAATACGTAAAGGTTCTATTCTATTCCATTCTATTTACGGACTTACAAAGCGGCTCTCACAGTACAACCAAATCAGAGGCGCTTCCAGTGTGAAGAACCCCTCGAAAAAAGAAAAGTCTTAAGAGAACGGGCAGAAACAGTAGTGCCACCAGATAACATCACAGCACGAGTCGTGGCAGGAAGGCCATTCCACAGCTCTGGTAGACAGAGGCATATATGCACGATGCTGTGCTGTGGCAGTCCGAGACCGAGGTACCAGAAGGTCATGATGGTCTAGAGAGCGGAGAGGACGTCCAGAGGTAGCTGAGATAGATCACAGAGGCGTGGAGCTTGACCCAGAAAAGCTTTATAGGTAAGAAAGAGAATTTTAAACTGAATCCGAGCAGTTAAGAGAAGTGTAGTGCTATTATCTCTAATAGAACCTTTTTGCTGCGTCACGTTTGGCAGAGTAGACTTTACCTACTATAAGTGTTGTCGAAAACATGACACCGAACACGTCCATAGAAATAGATTAAGTTATAGTAAAATCAAGTCAATTCATTTACTAAGTTTCAATAAATCCTAACTACCTAGAGTGGCGTATTATATTACTCTAAATAGATTTTATGAGGCTTATCTGAATTCCCCCTTAGTGATGCTCATCAGTTTCATTTCTGCAATCGTAGAGATAAGGTTCGTAGAGTTAGACATCGTAGTTGTAGATTCTCATGGTTCAATTGATGACATCGAATGCGACCTTCTCCCTTATTCGTCTTCGAATGTACTGGTAACACCGTATACGTCAATCCACTTGTTCGTAGATTGAATTGCGATCTAAGTTCCTCGTATTACACTGTTCGAATTGTTCAGCACTGAAACGATGATCGATCGTTCCAATTCGCTTCACACGGCTACTCAGCACGAAAATGATAGTCCGTTCAAGCTTACACTGGCTCGCTGACGCTCAAATTCTTATACTGCTTTATGTCCGTTTCACGATGTCGTGGCTTCACATTTAAACCACCAACACCCGAGGTATTAAAGTCCGTTAATCTTCACTTCGAACTAACGTTTTAAACTTTAATCGATTTTGATCGCTTCCATATAATATGATCCGAAATATCCGTTACGACTCAACTCGATTTCGCCATATCTCTCCTCTCGAACAACTTTCACCCAACTGATTTTCCGTTTTAACTGTCTGTGACTGTTTTTAATTTTTAGAGCGTCTTTCGTCGCTAGGCAACGTATCACGTCACGTGATATTTGAGTTTACAAATTTAAAAGCCTTTAGTTTCACTAATATTATATAACGCCACTATAGTTTATCTATCGCCACTTTAATTGATTAACTTATTCTAAAGCTTATATTAATTAGTTAATTAAACAAGACATTTGGTAAGAACTATTTCGCTACAAGAAGCTAATGAAGATATCCAGTCATAAAAGTCGAAATATGGTAGAAACGAGGAATCAAAACGAGCAGTTGCATTAAATACGGATTGGACCGTAGCCAGGCGAAGTTTTGGCAGGCCGACGAGTAGTCAATGCGGGAACAGATGAAGGCATGAACCACGGAAGAAAAATCGGTGAGGGGACAGATCGTCGAATGGCACATAAACGCCACACATATTTGTTGCTACCACCAAGATTTCCAAGGTTGTGCTACATCTGCATTACAGTTGCGCTACATCCGAGTTACATCTGCGCTACAGTACAGTTGTGTTACATTTGAGTTACATTTGAGTTACATCTGCGTTACATTCAAGTTACATCTGCGTTACATCTGAATTACCTTCGCGTTACATTTAGATCTGGTGTCTGCAGAAGGTCATCTTCGAGATGGAGTCGACGGCTCCGGTTCGATATCGCCGCTGCTGCAGCTGCTGCGGAGGCAGAGGAGATGACCACCAACACCAGACTGACCAACAACCACCTCAGACTGACCGTGGTCAACGTTTGCTTCTCAAGGGACAGATGAAGTTCATCAAAGAGATAGATGGAATGGCCTTCCTCTGCTCCCCACTGTAAGCCACTCCTCGTCTCTGTCTATCTGTCTCTGTCTCTGTCTCTGTCTCTGTCTCTGTTTGTCTCTGTCTGTCTGTCTCTCTCTGTCTGTCTGTCTGTCTGTCTGTCTCTGTCTCTGTCTCTGTCTGTCTGTCTGTCTGTCTGTCTGTCTGTCTGTCTGTCTCTCTCTCTCTCTCTCTCTATATATATATATATATATATATATATATATATAGAGAGAGATATATATATATATATATATATATATATATATATATATATATAATGTAATGTAATGTAATTAGTAATTTATATAGCGCCGCTCACAGCCGAGGCCATTCAGTAGCGCTCCCAGTGCGAGAACCCCGAGAGAAGAAATATGTTTTAAGGAGAGAGGGAGATGAAGACAATGATCCAGAAAGGAAAGTCTCACGCAAAGTGAAGTGAAGGGCATTCCATAAAGAGGGCCCAATGATGGCAAAGGATCGAGTTTGAGCAATCGTAGTCCTAGCTCGTGGGACAAAGAAGTCAGATCGGTCCAGAGATCGTAAAGGCCGATGAGAAGATGCAGAAAGAGGAGGACGAATGACATCCCTGAGGTATTTTGGAGCAAGTCCCAGTTTGGATTTGAGGACCAAAGCAAGGACTTTAAACAGAATGCGGTCAGAGAGAGGAAGCCAATGCAGTTGGTTAACCATGAATGATGATATATGGGAGTATTTAGGAAGGTGAGCAATCAATCGAGCAGCAGTTTTATAGTTTTATATTGCCGCTTTAAGCGGTCTTGAGTAGAAATATAACCCGCTCTAGGCGGACATATGAATTTGGGCGGACTTGGATCAGGTCCGCTTAAAACATATTCCCTAGAATGACTTAAAACGCCTTGATTCGTGCTCATTTCGTGTTTTTGAAAAATGTCCCCATAAACCAGTTTTGGTATATATAACTCGGACTTGTAAATTTTGAAGTCCAGTACGTGGCGCCACGTAGCCGCTGATTCGAGTACTAATTATCAGCAGCGACACGGCGTTCACAGCGCCGTCTGCCGTCAATTTACGGACATAGAGATCACGGTGTTGTGGCGTTCTCCGCAATCCATAAATAAATTTATTAGTAACTAAGGTAAACAATACACGAATACCGCGCGCCGGCGCGCGTACTTGAACGTAATCGCTATGCTAAATTTGAGTAGAGATTTGTTATCAGATCTATGAGTGTCGTAATTGATCCCTTGAAATTCACGCCAAAAACAATTAAAATGCCACGTCGGCTACAGATTTAAATTTATTTTGAAACGAAAGTGACCTTCTATTTCGCCAGTAAATGACTTAAATAGCCTGACATAACTGTAAGATATTAGCAATTTAGAGGAAAACTTAAATGACTCATAATTTATGTAATGGCATGACGTACATTTATCATTCACTCTCTATAAAGAGTTCGCTCATTATTCCTACACACAGATTATATCACTCGTATGGAGGCCTACAATTAGTAGATATCAAATTTGTATCCTTCCTTTATTTGTTATGCGCCTATAATTTTTTTATTAAATTTTCGTTACGAGGGAAGACACGATTGCAATAGTCCTACTTCGTGCATAGGCCTAGGCTACTATTATTATTTGTTTATTTAGTTGGCGTCACGAAAGCTTAAAATTAAAGGGATCAGAACAGGTCAGACGAATGGAGACTGCAAGTCTAGAATAAGTGGGCCAATGAAGAAGTCGTCAGAGGCACTATTATTTTTTGTTTATTTAGTTGGCGTCACGAGAGCTTAAAATTATACCCTAATTCGAAAACATTCAAAATACAAGGCCTACAATAGCCTATCAGTTTGGAACCTATACACTATACGGCTGCATACACAAATTCGGGCGATAATCAAATTTACCTGATCATGTGTATAAAGTCGGATTGCAACATACAGTGTGGGTCATCTAATTAAATAAATGTAAGAATAGGATCCAATTAATGGAGACTTGTATAATTATATAGATCAGATTTCAACTTTCATTGTGGGGTCTATTAATTATATAATTTATGAATTCGACCATGCGACCATATTCAGGAAGAAGACAAGATAGGGACAGGACATAATTGAACAGTAGGGCCTACAGGACAGAGACAAGACAACATAGAAGAGGACAGAGACCGGGCAAAAGATAAGAAGACAAGACAGGGATAGGAAAGAGGTAGCAGAACAGGACAAGCGAGAAGAGGACTGAACAGGGACAGGAAAAGAGAGAAGAGGAGAGTGACAGGGCAAGAGGGAAGAAGACAAGGCAGGGACAAGACAGAGAGAAGAGGACAGGACAGGTACAGGACAACAGAAAAGAGGACAGGGACAGTGCAAGAGAGTAGAGAACAACCGGGTAGACATTTTCTACCGGGTAGCAAATCCGAGTATTTGGATGTACTATTTGCCGGATCCGGGTACGAACCGAGTACCGTTTTTTACATGTAATAAAAAAAGATAAGCGGAAACGAAAGATATCTATGACTATGAGTCTGCTGAGACTATGACGTCATGTGCAAATTAAAGAAATTATAGTACGAAGGGCTAGAACAATGACAACCAATCTCAGCGCTAAATAGCGATTTTCGGTTAAATACTTAAATTGTTGCAGAAATTTAGTTCAGTTGTATAATTTATTTGTAAATTGTAACTATAATCTTGAGATTGATCGAATTCCAAAAATTGTAGGTATTTGCGTGGGTATTATTTGCCGAGGCGAATAGTTCCGAAAAACCCGATATCCGGCCGGGGCAAATGGCCGAAGCGATTTCCGGTTGTTCCCTACAAGAGAGAAGAGGACAAGTCAGGGATAGCAGAGAAAGAAGAGGACAGGGCAGGGGCGAAACAACAGAGAAGATCACTTAACAGGGACAGGATAAGAGAGAAGAAGAGAATAGCAAGAAGAATTGGACAAGAGAGAAGGGGACAGAACAAGGACAGGAGAAGAGAGATGAGGACAAAACAGTAACAGGCAACAGAGTGCAGGACAAGACAGAGACAAGATAAGCGAGAAGACGACAAAACAGGAGAGGAGAGAACAGGGACAGGAAAAGAGAGGGGAAGACAGGGACTGAGCAAGAGGAAAGAGGAAAAGACAGGGACAGGACAAGAGAGAAAATGACAAAAAAGAGAGAAGACAACAGGACAGGGATGGGTAAAGGAAGTGGTCATGACATGGACATTGGACATGATAAGAGAGAAGAGCACGAAATAGGTACAGGACAACAGAGTAGAGAACAAGACAAGGATACGACAACAGAGAAGAGGACAGGGACAGGAAAGGACAGGCCTGAGTAATGTCTATGTTCTTCAGATGATATCTATAGAAGTATAGATTTTACTGTATATAAATAATACATTCTAAAACTGTTTGTAATAGTGCATCAGTTTTTTTGTTCTACTGATATTGTGCTATTCTTTAACTTTTTCGCCTCCTATGTGTGTATTTTTGTGTAAAAGTTTGAGAAAAAGTAACATTGAAAGGATTATTTGGATGATTTTGTGCAAGCTACGATTTTTAAATTTAGTAATTTAGATGCGTTTTTGTCGCATAATATTTTCTATACATGCCAGTTTTTTTTTATATAGGCTATAAATTCAGTTAGGATTGAGATAGAATGATAATTGTGGTGTCGCTGTAAAGAGGATGTGTTCAGCTTTAAAATGGTCTATTATACTCAGAAAGTTCAAAATTCGACTTAAGACTGGTTTTTTGCAGATGGGTCACAATTATTGTCAATTTTAATGTAAGAAGAGGACCCAATTAATAATTAATTATGAGGGCATTTATACAGGCCCCAGAAAGCTACGATATCGTAAACATGCCACGCCTTGTATATAGATGAGATTTCAACTCTCATTGTGGGGTCTTATATATAATTTATGAATAGGACCATATGTAGGCAGGCATGTGCATGATGTGCATATAGGTTGGAATTTAACAGACGCCGTGGGGTCTCATAATAATACACTTCAACAGGTGGGTAGTTCTGTTCTTATCTTTGGGGTAAATGACTAACAGCCTTCTCCCCCTTCAATCACTGGATGGATGGGTAGATGGATGGATGGATGGACGGACGGACGGACGGATGTATGGATGAACGGATGGATGCATGTATGGATGGATGGATGGATGGATGGGTAGTTGGATGAATAGATGGATGGATAGATGGACGGATAGTTAGTTGGATAGATAGGTAGATAGATAGATAGATAGATAGATAGATAGATAGATAGATAGATAGATAGATAGATAGATAGGTAGGTAGGTAGGTAGGTAGGTAGGTAGGTAGGTAGGTAGGTAGGTAGGTAGGTAGGTAGGTAGGTAGGTAGGTAGGTAGGTAGATAGATAGATAGATAGATAGATAGATAGATAGATAGATAGATAGATAGATAGATAGATAGATAGATAGATAGATAGATAGATAGATAGATACATACATACATACATACATACATACATACATACATACATACATACATACATACATACATACATACATACATACATACATACATATATACATACATACATAGGTGGAGGGATGAATGGATGGATGCATGTATGTAAGTAAATCTGTGTATGTATGTATGGATGGATGGAATGTTCCTGAGTCTTCCCAGTGTTTCAATGACACGAGAAGCACCCCACCCCGAGTTAATGAGGCACCCAGTGTAAGCCAGCGTGGCTAGTGGGTCAACCTGATAGTGTAGAAGTCTTGCTTGCACGCGGTCCAGGGTCCAACTCCCCTCTAGCCGAGTGACCTCTGACACCGGTCGAAGCCGCTCTGCTCTCCATCCCGATGTTTCGTCTTCCCCACTTCCCTCGCAGTTTTAACTCTAAGCACCATCCACCTTATCCGCCTGACTGTCTAAGTAAGTAAGTAAGTAAGTAAGTAAGTAAGTAAGTAAGTAAGTAAGTAGGCAACTGTGGCCTTTATTACTCCATTAGGAAGTACTACCACTACATCTAAATCTATCTACTATTTCAGCCATCCATCCATCCACCTATGTGCATGATGATGATGATGAAGATGATGATAATGCTGTTGATAGTGATGATATTGCTACCACAACTACTAAATACATCCACCATTCTATCCATCTATCCAGCCACTTGTCCATCCATCCACCCATCCATCCAACCGTAAATCCATCCATCGATCCACATCCATCCAACCAACCGTAAATCCATTCATCAATCCATTCATCAATCCATTCATCAATCCATTCATCAATCCATCCATCAATCCATCCATCAATCCATCCATCAATCCATCCATCCATCCATCCATCCAGGACAAGTCAGGGACAGCACATATAGAACAGGACAGGGCATGGGCAAGACAACAGAGAAGATCACTTAACAGGGACAGGATAAGAGAGAAGACGAGAATTGCAATTGGCAACAGGGATTGGACAAGAGAGAAGAGGACAGAACAAGGACAGGAGAAGATCAATTAGGACAAAACAGTCACAGGACAACAGAGTACAGGACAAGACAGGGACGGAACAGAGGAGAAAAGGACAAAACAGGAGAGAAGAGGAGAGGACAGGAACAGGAAACGAGAGAAGAAGACTGGGACAGAGCAAGAGGGAAGAGGAAAAGACAGGGACAGGACAAGAGAGGAAAGGGCAAAACTGGAGAGAAGACAACAGGGCAAAAGGGAGTGGACATGACATTGACAGGACAGGAGAGAAGAGGACAAAACAGGGACAGGACAGCAGAGTAGAGAACAGGACAGGGACAGGAAAGGACAGGCCTGAGTAATGTCTATGTTCTTCAGATGATATCTATAGAAGTATAGATGTAACTGTATATAAATAATACATTCTAAAACTGTTTGTAATAGTGCATCAGTTTTTTGTTCTACTTATATTGTGCTATTCTTCAACTTTTTCACCTCTGTGTGCATTGTTGTGTGTAAGGTATGAGCGTTTGTCTCGTGCGTATAAGGTTTACTTACTTACTTACTTGGATAAAGGCTGCGATGGATACTTATGTTGGAAGAATTAGGAAACATCCCTGAGCCCAACCAAGCATTTTTAGACACTGGTGGCAAAGTTTTAACGCATGTAATGTTTACTAAGGAAAATGTGGTGGAACAGCTGAAAAGGCTAAAAACCTACAAGAGTCTAGGAATAATCATATCATAGATGAACTACATCTGAAATGCTTGCATGAATTGAGGGAAGAAACTGTAAAGGCATTAGCACAGATCGTTCAGCAAATAAATACAGACTGGAGATGTAACACGACTGTAACACGGGAAAAGAGAGATCAACTCTAGTGCCATTGTTTATAAATGTAAATAGAAGTGAACCATATAACTACAGATCAGTAGGCGTAACCTGCGTTGAATGAAAGATCATGGAGAGGATTGTTAATTGTAATTGTAATCGAACAATTATATAGCGCCGCTCAGAAATCAGCAGCGCTCTCGACCTGCATCAGTGCCTGCATCAGGAAACAAGAAAGTCTTAAGACGTCTACGGAACTGGGAAGGATAATAATTATAGTGGAACATTTGAATGAGGATAAAATTGTTAATGGGTTTACTAGAGGTTGCTTGTGTTTGACATAATTGTTATCTGTTAGAATTTTTGGGGAGGTCTATGAGGGAATACATGAGGGAAAACCTGTAGAAGTAATTTACTTAGATTTTGTCACGGCATTTGACAAAATTCACGAAAGGCCGGCCAAAAAGTGGCAAGCATACGGAATTAGAGTGCAGGTACTAAATGGAGTAGAAGCTGGCTATAAGGTGGAAGACAAAAGGTGGGCATAGGCAAGAACTATTCTAGCAGGACAACAGTGCTAAGTGGAGCAGGGCCGTTTTAAAGTCATCGTAGGCCCTAGGCACTCTTGCATTCGTAGGTCCCAAACTCCAGTTCTGCCTTAAAGCTAAACGCATAATTGCGCTTTCACATTATTTATTGAGGTCATGATTAACTAACTAACACACCCAATCAATCAATCAATCAATCAATCAATCAATCAATCAATCAATCAATCAATCAATCAATCAATCAATCAATCAATCAATCAATCAATCAATCAATCAATCAATCAATCAATCAATCAATCAATCAATCAATCAATCAATCAATCAATCAATCAATCAATCAATCAATCAATCAATCAATCAATCAATCAATCAATCAATCAATCAATCAATCAATCAATCAATCAATCAATCAATCAATCAATCAATCAATCAATCAATCAATCAATCAATCAATCAATCAATCAATCAATCAATCAATCAATCAATCAATCAATCAATCAATCAATCAATCAATCAATCAATCAATCAATCAATCAATCAATCAATCAATCAATCAATCAATCAATCAATAAATCAATCAATCAATCAATCAATCAATCAATCAATCAATCAATCAATCAATCAATCAATCAATCAATCAATCAATCAATCAATCAATCAATCAATCAATCAATCAATCAATCAATCAATCAATCAATCAATCAATAAGTTTTCGTTTAATTCAACAAGTCCAGTGGTCATCGACGCAACTACTTACAAGTTACACAAGTGAATTGTTTTGATTTTAAATCTCAATTTACTTTCTGTAATGTTGACTGTTTAATACCCTGTATCCACTAAGGTCTAATGCAATATTTCCGGTTTTTCCTTTACTATCTTTAGTCTCTTTAGTCTTTGCTAAATGGCAACTGCTTTATAATTTTTATGTAGGCCTAAATAGTCACGGGGCTCATGGCTTTAAAAGTTTTTAAATTAGGCCTAATAGCTTTTATTTTTTAGATAATTATGTCTGATGGATACAAGAGAAAACACGAGTCTGGCTTTGAGAAATGACAGAAAAATGAAGAGAAAGAAGATGCCCTTAGAAAGATGAAGGGGTTCTTTGCTGAAATTTATGAGCATAGATATTAACATTTCACTCATTCCATTGTTACAACTAATCTCAAGGACGACTATATTCCCTTGCACAACTTTCAATTGAAAACGAGCTAATGCGGGATATAACATTTGAAGACGTTCTATGTGATTTTGCTGATGCTTGTCTTCAACCATCCTCGATCCGAGGGTTGGTCGCTCCATGGACTTTAAGTTAATATCTGAAAGTTAATATCTGAAAGTTAAAGTATTTCAGTACAATTAAAAAATTAGAATTTGAAATTTCCTTTTCCCATTTTCGCCTCAAATTCAATCATTAAACTTCAGTATATCACTTCAGACATTCGTAGGCCCTGAAATGTTCGTAGGACCTAGGCACAGTGCCTACTGGATAAAACGGCCCTGAAGTGGAGTGCCAAAGGATTAGTCCTTCGACCACCGCTTTTCAAAATCTTTCTTATAAATAACACATATGATTGGATTTTATCACAAATTTGTAGGTTTTCAAAGGATACAAACACTCCTATATTTCATTGTTTTACAATACATTAGATTACGTTGCATTACATTGCAGCAAATCACATCTAATGTGCATTGCATGGCATCATATTATTACATCTTATCATATTACATTGCCTTACATAATATTACTTTACATTATGTTACATCAAATTTTATCACATTACACTGCATCACTTAGCACTACACTAGACCTATATCATGCTATGTCACATTACATCACTTTACCTCACATTCCATTGCATCACATCACATTACATTACACTACTTTTAATCAAATTACACTGTAACTTTATATTACATCACACTACATTAGAATGTATTCCATTACATCACATTACATATCCTTGCATTATATGACATTGGATTACATGACATTGCATTACATGACATTGCCTCACATTACATAATTTTGCATTGCATCACATCACATTGCATTACACTACAATTCATTGCATTACTTTGCATTGCACTACAATTCATTGCATTACATTGCATTGCAATACATCCCAACACTTTACATTAAACTACAATACGTCACATTAAACCTCAATCCATCACATTAAATCACTTCACTTTACATCACATCACATTACATTACAATCTATCACAGTACATTACATTACATCACATTGCACAACATCACATTACACTACACGACAGTTCATCACATTACAAGCGGACAATCTTAATAATAAGAATGTTTTACTCTATATGTGCAGTTGGTATAATAAAGAATATACTTACTTAATTACTTACTTACATTGCACCACTTTGCATCACAGAATATAACAGTGCATTAAATTACTGCACCACATTACATCACATTGCTTTGCCTTGTATCAATTAACAATTCATTTTATGCCATTACATCACATTACCGTATATCACATTGTATCAAACTTCAATCTATCACATTACATCACATCACTTTACTTCACAATACATTACAATGCATTATATTACATCACTTTACCTCACATTGCGTTGCATGACATTAAATTACATAAATTGCATTACACTACAATTCATCAATTTATAATGATGATGATGATGATGATGATGATGATGATGATGATGGTGGTGGTGGTGGTGGTGGTGATGATACTGCTGCTGATGATGATGTATGCTTTGTATGTATGTATGTATCAGGACACTTAGTAAGCCTATAGCGCATTTTAAAGTATTTCACAAAAGGGTTTTTTCTCTGTTGCTGGCCTAGATGATGTTATATCTTAATTTCCTGTGTACTTCTATTTCTCTCTTTCTCTGGCTGTCTGTGTCTCCTCTTCTCTAAGGCGTCAAATTGCTTTGTTTGGTTTCATAATTTGGTGACGTCATCCATTTGTTTCTATGAAAGGTTAACTTATCAAATTCATATGAAAATAATTATGTGGATCGATTCATTGTAAAAGGTTGCATGCAATGTATCATGTTTCGGTGGTAGACTGTAAGCTCTAACTGCAGTCTATGGTAATTTGGCGGGTAAAATCGTAGTTTAGGCTGGTAAATTATTTTATATTGTCAATTTTAAATGGAAGCTGGATCGATGAAAATAATTGTTGGCCTAAATGGAAGTTGGATTGATGAAATTAATTCTTTGTTTAAATAGAAGTTGGATTGATGGAAATAATTGTTTCCGTAAAGAGAAGATAATTTGATTAATCTAAGTCTTTGCTTCAATAGAAGCTGGATCGATGAAGTTCTTCTAATTAAATACTTACCAATACCACAATCATCCACCTATTTCAATCACCATTGTCTAAGTGCTCACCCTCCCAATGAAACATTGTTGTCGAGCCAAAATACACAGTAGAAATCCATTGCAAATTGACCTGCTACCGAAATCAGTTACATTAGAGGTATTACACTTGCAGATACGTTAAGAGACAGGAAAGGTGATTTTTCCAATATGGTCGACGGCGGCCATATTGGATTTTGACCCCGAATGATGAAAATAACGTCAGAAATTAATTCTACATACCGAAATCAATATCAGTCATCGTGCAACAATCTCCCTTTGCCAACGTTCTGTCAATGTATGGGATAGCACGAGTAAAGAGCATATGCTTGATGTTGCTGATGGCCGACTTCTCTTGTGCTTCGGGTTTTATGTGACGTTCATATTTACGCACGTAGTTCTGAC
The DNA here is from genome assembly GCA_020284085.1 of Aporrectodea caliginosa. Lineage (NCBI taxonomy): Eukaryota > Metazoa > Annelida > Clitellata > Crassiclitellata > Lumbricidae > Aporrectodea > Aporrectodea caliginosa. Next base: position 1,045,426 of record JACEVL010000199.1, read on the forward strand.
GACATAGGTTGTGGCAGTACAAGTCTGCAGAGAGAACCGATTTCACAGAGCCATCTTCATCGTCCTTGAGTCGGTCGGCAATTCGAATGAAGACTTCATCTTGGTTGTGCTTTGCAGCATCAATGATCTTCTTAGCACTGCCATATTCGCAAACTCTGAATTTCTCACGACATTCCTTGTGTACGACCTTTGCACATATAACACAGGGCAATGTTCTTGGATCCTTGTTACAGCTAGGAGGTGCACAAGCTACAACACTTCTACGTAGGGGTTTCCTCAATTCAACAGATTTACAAGCCTCTGTGTCATAAATAGAAGGTACTTCTAGCATTTTTCTCAATAGATTTCAGTTTTCCAGAATGCGTGTAGGACTTGTAGCATTTATTTGTGTTATGGTAAACAAGCATACTATTATCATTATCCTCCTCCTCATCCTCCATTGCACTTTTGATGCGCTTTGTTACAACATCATTGCGGATTCTAGTAGCTCGTTTAATGCTATCACGCCCTTTTTCTTCATATTTTGCGGGATACTAGGATGATAATTTACTCTTGGAGGCCCCGTTGCTGCTGGGGCCGGGGGGAGGGGCTTACGACGCTCCGTCAGAGCGGCCAGACCTTAATCGCCACAAATCGTGGGGTTCGCGCCTTGTCCAGAAATTTCATAATCCAAAGTTGGCAACCCTAATCCATCGATCCATCGATCATCCAGTCATTCATCCATCCATCCATTCGCCGGTTTCACCCATCCGTCCATCCATCAATCTATCCATTTATCCAATCGGTTGAAGCCGAGGTTCGTATACCTGGAGTGAGTTGAGCGGAAAATTGTTGAACGTCGCAGGCGACTGTCCGGATATAGAAGCCAGTTCCAAGCGCCGCCAACAGGCTCTAGTACGAAGACTGCAACGGCATCATCCGGTCACGCCTCAATGACATATGTCTAAAATCAACTGATCCCAAAGATCAGTCAAGCGATCAGTCGGATGGTGTGGTGTATTCACCACAGACGGATTTGTCCTCTGATGATGCTTACCTACACTTAACTCTAATTTCGTAACCACCTCCGACGTGATTCAATGTGGGGTTTCGGGCATCCTGGTATCCTAAGAACCCTGAACCAATCGGCAACCTAGAAGAACTGAGAAGACCCCGGTTCTGAGACAGAACAGATTATAGTCGACATCTGTTTGATCTCAATTAACTCTGTTGTTAATAAATTATTTCTGCGTCGTATTGGAAAAGAGACAGTTTGTATAGAAATGACAGAGAAAAATTTCTACTATGGGTCTATACTAAAACAATGACTATACGAAAACCAGTACAGTAAATTAATAAACATTAAAAGATTGAAGTGACGTCATTCTGAAAACCATATTTATTAGCCCGTAGCGAGCCGTCTATGTGCTCAAATAAATATAGCTCTTAGGGAATCTACCGCTCTGGTGGGGCAGCGAACATTTTTGTAATCAAATGATTATAAGGCGCACTAATTAATTAATCTAACTAATAATCGGATAGATCAGCGCAGTAGTAGACCCCTCCGAATCCCCACATATTCTACTAAAACCCAGCCATCAGGTATGGCAGATGCTACAGTAGGCTAATTGCATCTGAAGCACCTGGAGCAACTTGCATTACCTTATCCGTAATGCGCAAGCTAAGATTATGTAGACTTATCAATAATTGTAACGGACTACTCAAAGAATTAAGTTTGTTGAACAGGACAGGCACAAATTGAGCTCGAAGCTAATTTAAAATGCGAAGATTGAATCAAACTGCTGGTTCTTATATTACTTTGAGCCAGTTTGTAACATCTTTCCGTTTTCCTGATTGGCTTAAACTATTATTAGACAGATGTAATACAATGCGTACATGAACATGTAGTGTCTTAATGTAGCCAATGAACACACACTGTAATGTAGACAATAAGCAACACGGGCTACCAGCAGCCAGGATCTTTTGCGATATAAGCGACGAATGTCATATTTGCATAGGAGCCTTTGTAGTACATTGGAAACAATTTTCAGATCAATAGATGCAAACAAGTAACATAAATGACTGCCTAACCGCGCCTCAGATTCGCATTTCTGTGACTGCACGCGTTAGAAACGATTGTAATAACAACAACAACAACAACAACAACAACAACAACAACAACAACAGCAACAGCAACAGCAACAGCAGCAGCAGCAGCAACAACAACAACAACAACAAAAATAATAATAAAAACAATAATAATAATAATGGAACATTATTATAGTGTCCGCTGTTTCAGACCTTAGCTTCAAGATTCAGATAAACATGTTCATGGCAACTGCATGATGACGTCATGGTTTTCTATTTTTAGGCATTTACGTAATTCTTTGTTTTCTATTTGGGGGCATGGCCGTAGCAAACTATATTGCGCTCTGTTCCAAGCGTAAATCTAGCGTCCCCACCCGTCGAATTTGGTCCTCATCGGCTATAAGTTAACCGATGAGGAACAAAATTGTTATCTCGAATATAATATAAACTTTATCTGTTCAACAAGATAGAAACGAAGTTTCTGTGTTTCGATTAACATTTCATTTTAGTCACCAGGTTTATTTCAAAGAAGGTTAAAAGAGTTTATGAAACAAATTTTTTAAATATTTACTATTTCCATTTTCATATTTCGATTTAAAAGTAAATAACATTTCTGTTGAAAGCTGACAACATTCGTAAATTACACAAATAATGAAAATATACATGTCAGAAAACAAATGAAAATATACAGATACGCGACATATAAAATAAAGTATACGTTGTAATGTAATGTAAATGTTCTGAACGGCGATTTACTAATAATATTATAATATTATGTTCAAACGAGTCAACGGCAATTTTTAAATTAACCTGCCCATAATCAATCTGTTAATATATATATATATAATTTATATATATATAATTTAAAAATTGCCGTTGACTCGTTTGAACATAATATTATAATATTATTAGTAAATCGCCGTATATATATATATATATATATATATATATATATATATATATATATATATATATATATATTGCCTGTCAGATGCATTTTTCCATTTGAAGTGTAAGAATTTTCGCATAGCTAGCCTTAACGGTTTTCACTGGTACATGCATACACGCTGAAATACGTCAAAAACGGTGTACAATCATGTACGTTGATCATGAAATAACGCAAGCGACTGATCGGGACGGACAGATACAGGAAGGGAATTACAAAATTGAGGACACGCAGTAACAAATAGCTAACAGTCACATATTATTATATACATATATCTATAGATTCTTAAATTATATGAATTTCAATTAATATATTCTGTACATGTATATGTATTGCATATAATTTATATCGAAATAATGGCATCTTTCTCAAATAATCACCTATACATACATACATACATACATACATACATACATACATACATACATACATACATACATACATACATACATACATACATACATACATACATACATACATACATACATACATACATACATACATACATACATACATACATACATAATATATAATTATATATATTAAAATGATGTTATCCAGATTATAATTTCGGAACTTTTTCGAAGAGAAGGCATCATTTCACAAATAGTCTACGCCATTCGTCTTACCAATCTTGCGCTTCGTCGATTCTAATCTCAGTTTCTCGCTGTCCATCTGTCTGCCTTTCTGTCTCTGTCTCTGCCTTTGTCACTTTCTCTGTCTCTCTGTCTCTCTGTCTCTGTCTGTCTGTCTCTCTCTTTCTGTCACTGTCTCTGCCTCTGCCTCTGTCACTTTCTCTATCTGTGTTTCTGTCTCTCTCTCTCTATCTGTATCTTTCTGAATCTGGCTCTTTCATTCTCTATCTGTGTCTCCTTGGTTGCACGATCTCTTCTCTTTCTCTCTGTCTCTGTCTGTCTGTTTGATTTACTCTGTTTCTTTCTGCGTCTTTATAATGTCTCCCTCGCTCTCCCTCTCCCTCTCCTCCAGTGGTTGCTGTAAACGTAGGTTGAGCAACCTGACGGAGCTGCAGATGTTGGGACTGTACATAGATGACCTCAATATGCATGACAACAGTCGTGACATGGTCATGGCTGGATGGCAGCACGCATCATGTCTGGAGTCATCCATCGAAAAGGTATGCACCCATCTAGGTATGTATGTATGTATGTATGTATGTATGTATGTATGGATGTATGTATGTATGTATGTATGCATGTATGTATGTATGTATGTATGTATGTATGTATGTATGTATGTATGTATGTATGTATGTACGTACGTATGTATGTATGTATGTATGTATGTATGCATGCATGTATTTATGCGTGTATATATGTATGTATGTGTGCTTGTTTGTGTGCATACTTGTTTGCTTGTTTGTTCTTCTGTATATATTATGTATGTTTCCATGTATGTACTTATGTATGTATGCATGAATGTTCGTCTGTCTGTATGTATGTATGTATGCGTGTATTCATGCGTGTAATTATATATTTGTGCATGTATGTATTTGTGCATTGTGTATGTTTCAATATAGCGCATCTTAAATACCTCAGAAAAGCGCTGGGTACATGCATATTGTTATTGCTCTTGTATTATATGCACTACTTTATGTGTGCATGATTGTATATGCGTAGAATCGTACTTTGCTAAGTATGTATGTAGATATGTATACATACAATACACATGTAACATACAATTAGTACCACTCAGTGCTGACTACACAATAAGTACTGACAGTTATGGGTTGAGTAGTAATACTAATTGGTAATTTACCACGCTTTGTAAAGTACCACACCTTGAGTTGTGCCACTCCAGGCATAGAACGTCTTTACGTCTACTATACGCAGACTTTGTGCCATTCTTTTTCCGTAGAACATTGTTTCTTATCCTCGGGGACAAAATATTACCGTGTCCCAATTTGCCTCGGCTTCCCCCACATATGCATCTCGCAGGCCCTTTCCTCTTCCACAGGCTGCGTCAGTAATTTTCCCGTCGCCAGGGAGAAAGGGTGGGACGGGCGGGTGAGCGGAAGTGGGAACGCCGGGCGGGAAGAAGGAGAGAAAGGCGGGGCGACGTGGGAACGGGGAGCGAAAAGGAGTAGGAGAAGGTGGAACGAAGTGGGAAGGAGAATTCTGCTTGTTAGGTCCTTTATTGCGCTCAATCCACGCGAATAGAATTCCTAATTATTTGAGACTATTTATTCTCTTTCTGAGGTAAATCAGGCGACGCAGCTTCTCCGCACACACAAGCGCATACACACATTTGTACATACACACATAGAAGCACACATATGTGCACACAAACACACGCATAAATATGAAAACGTACATCCGACTATATTATTATATCTGCGTTTGGAATGTTAAAACAATAAGGACGCAAAATAAATGTGATCAAATAATAATTATATAAAATTTCATGTTTGTCGCATAAGTTTGTATACGTACAAGTTGATGAAGATCTTAAACACATGCATTATATAAAATGTGTGTAATATCTTTGTCATAAGTATAAGCTGCAGCAGTTCCTGAGGCCATTCATTTGGCGGCTATGGGTGCTAATTAATGATCTCCACTGTCCTCGGTCATTTGTCATCGTCATTTGTCAAGTCCATTGCTCCCCTTAGTGTTAGTCCAAGTGATGTTATGTCCTCATTAATATTACAGTATCTGTCCAGCGTAGTCTTAGTCTGCATTAATTTTGTTTCTTTTTCCTTCGAATCTTGCATGAAGTGTATTTTGTTGGATTCGGTCACTGGGATTTCTCTTTACATGTCAAACCATCTGAGTTTTCGTTGAACGATTTTATCTACCAGAATTGTTTGAAAACCTTATTAGGGGTCGTCCATTAATTAAGGTCAACAAATTTTAGGCAGTTTTTGACCCCCTCCCCTTGTCAACAACTATCAAACATTGAAGGACCCCTAAATAATTATGTCAGTAATTCCAGAACCCCCCTCTACAAAACAGAAACACAATGTCTAATACATGTAGAATCACTGTTAGATTTTTTAACACTAAAAAATGCAATCTCGAATTTTAAAATATATGAGTTTAGTTTATTACCAGCTTTTTAGTAGTATTTAACATTAAGCACTTAATACATTTTTAGCATTACTTAATGTTTAAGCTACCATTTTGAAGTGTCTGTGTTGATGCATTGGAAAAAAATTGTTGACGTCAAATTGTACCGAACCCCTCCTCCCCCCTTGTCAACAACTGTCAAACTTTTTGCAAACCCCCTCCCCTATTTTGTTGACATAATTAATGGACGACTCCTTATTGTCTTATGACATTGTTTCTCATATCTGTTATCTGGACATCAATTTGATCTTCTCTAGCCAAATAATTTCTACTGTAATTTTCTCATCTTGCATTCGCATTGTATAACATTGCGATCCGTATAGCAAAAGTCGGTTGTATCATCGTCTCGTATATTTTTATCTTGGTTTCCTTGGTTAATTATCTTCTTCTCCATATCCTGTGCACTATTCCAAATGCTTGTGAAGTGCGTCCAATTATCCTTTTAATGTCTTTTTCGTTGCTGCCATCTGCGTCTAGTAGCTCTCCTAGATAATGAATTGTTTTAATTGCTCTGTAGTTTCTCCTTGGATGTTTACAGTAATTAGTGTCTCTTTGGTCTTTTCAATCACTATTGGTTTAGTTTTCTTTGCGTTGATCGTTAAGCTGAATCTTCTACTGGTTTCGTCAATCTGTGTCGTAATATTCTGTAGTTCTGGTCTGCTTCTAGTGCTTTGAATTACCTTCTCTTACATTAGCCTATCTTATCTTTCCTATTCTATTGTCTTCTCTAATATTAGCATACCTTATCCTACCTTGTATTGTGATACCTCCTCCTCTATCGGTATACCTTATCCTACCTTGTATTGTGCTACCTTCTCTTATAATTTATTGGCATGCTGAGTAACGTCTTCAATTGGTTTCAATGTAATTATTTCCTTGTGTGAAAGATCATTGCTATGATTAGTATCTTAAATCAGTTTCAATACAATTACATTCTTTTGTGATACAATATTGCTATGTAATACAATATTGCTATGTGCAACATCTTCAATCGGTTTCAATGTAATTTTAGCCATTATATGATACATCATTGCTATGAGTAATATTATCGATCGCTTTTTTAAACACCGCTCAACTTAATTTTTTCTAAATTGATGGGGCTTCTTACCCCTTCTTGTTGTATTTCTGTGTGAATTGTGAAGGTAATCGTCACTAAGTCCGTTTTCTTCCACTCTTTCTCCGTTCTTTTTATTTAGCCGTCAGCGGATTGTAATCCAATGCGCGATAGTAACTGACTTGCGTGATGCTAGCCTTTTGTGGATTCTCCGGCGAATTGTGCGTGAAATGTTAAATCATCGGAATTTGAGTTTGAAATTTCATCTTATTCGACTTCAGAGATTGTATCACCAGCGGGAGAATGGTATTCTACAGTCTTTGTAATATTGAAAGAGGAGTCAGCAGAACTGTGTGAATTGTATTAAGGATGAAAGTTTCCAATTGTCGTTTGCAGCTGTCTCTCATTATTGGATCTTTTATCATCATTTTAAATATTCCGCGTCTTTTTTCCCTCATCCCGCTTTCTTTCGTAATCTCCCGTATTTTCCGCTCTTGATCTCGTATTTTCTCAACTTCTTTCAATTATTGTATCGATGCAGCATTTTCGCCACTGTCGACTCGTGTTTCTTCATTCCCTTGGACGCCAGTTTCAGTGGCATTTATACAGTTTTTGAGAATTTTCCAAGTATTTTATTTTGCTAGTATTTTCCTAGTATTTTGCTAGTATTTTGCTAGTATTTTCGCATGTTTTCTCTTTTTCGATAACTTTAATTATTCTCAAAGTCGATTAACCTTGATAATCTTGATAATCATAAAGTTCTCGATTCGAATATTTTAGATTAATCTCGATTATTCGTATTATTTTTGATTATTTCAACTTATCGACAAACACAAACCTCCTATTTAACGCTTTCAATATTATTCCACTACCAAATGCAAGCTAGTCAATCAGTGACGAAACGCAGTTAATGAATTTATATCGTTTGTTGAGAGCGTCTTAAAGGTGTCTAACGTGACCGTCGAGGTATCCATTGTTAATGATTGTTTAGAGACATTATTATTACGGATTCCAGGGCCGTAGACGTCAATCTTGACTTATCAGAGCAGAGTAGGCCTAATGTTATAGCCTGGAAATGTCTTCAGCCACGAAAGCCAGGATACTTTATATTACCTTATTTTACCTAACCTGATCTTAACTTGCTTCGTATTCATCATCATCATCACCACTTGGCGGCGATGGGTACTAATAAATGACCTCCATTGTCCTCGGTCATTTGTCAAGTCCATTGCTCCCATTAGTGTCAGTCCAAGTGATGTTATGTCTTCATTTATATCGCCTATCCAGCGTAGTCTTGGTCTGCCTTTGCTTCTTTTTCCTTTGAATCTTGCATGTAGTGCATTGTGTGGGATTCTGTCAACTGGCATTCTCTCTACATGTCCAAACCATCGGAGTCTTCGTTTAACGGCTTTGTCTAACAGAGTTGTTCGGATAAGTAAGAAGTGTCTGGCATCAGCATTTATAATCTTCGGTAGTCTTATATTGCTGAAATTTCCGAAACCAATTCATTTCTGCTGTGATAATAGGCCTAATTGTTCTCCTATCTTACTTCTGCGTCGTCCAGCGTCCGATCCGTATGATTGTATCGACTGATTTTGCAGCCAAACCCAAGCTGTAACAGTATATTTTTTTAAATGACTGATTGTTAATTAATTGTGCTGTTGTTGATTCAATAAACGGCTGATTGATTGATTGATTGATATAGCGTACACATTGTCTCACCAGATTACACTGTACAAACGCAACAAGCCATGGATGATAAATGGATGGATGTACGGATGGATGGATGGATGGATGAATGGATCATCCATTCACCCACTGTGTACGGACGTACGGATGGATGGATGGATGATAGATGGATGAACAAATAGATGAACGAATGGATGGACAGACGGAGAGACGGGTGGATTGACGGAGATAGAAGGACGAATGGATAATACACGCGAGCCTTGCAAATGCGACTGAATGGATGGATGGATGTCTTGAATTCTTGGACTCTGTGTGGCAGTGTGTGTATTCATTGTGTGTCTATAGCAGTTGGAGAAGAGTGGTCAGATAACGGAGGCGATGGTTCAGTTGGATCGGTTGCGACAACAGAGTGAAGAACTTCTCTATGCGATGATCCCAAGACAGATCGCAAATCGACTGAAAAACGGTGAAGATCCAATCAACACTTGCGAGGTAACTTCTCACAGATAACTGCCAAAATATTCCAAGGTAGCAATCAATCAATCAATCAATCAATCAATCAATCAATCAATCAATCAATCAATCAATCAATCAATCAATCAATAAATCAATCAATATTCGTTTATTCGTTAACCCAAGCTGTCATAGACGAAACTTGTAAAGGAAAGAAATGTCTAATGTCGCATTACATTACCAGCTAATGAGCGAAGAGGATAACAAAAAAGAAGACCGTGTAAGACAGCGACCGAAAAGCACGTCTAAATATTGCCAGGTTACTGCCAACTGTTACATATACCTGTCTAACTATTCACAGGTGGACTTTGACTCTCAGGAAACGGATTCCAACTACATTACCTGACAATGCGCTACGTTTCTCTGCATATTGTGACATTTAATCTGCGTTTCGCTACGTTATTTTGTGTTCAGCTAGTTACCTTTCGTGATATTTCGTTCCATTGCGTTACGCTTCGTTGTATCGCAGCACATTGCGTTACGCACCGTTACGCTTCATTACATTCAGTTACGATGCGCTACATTGTGGTGCGTTGCGCTACAACGCATTAAATAACGCTACGTTGCGTTACAATGCGATACAATACGTTACGTTGCGTTACATTACGTTGCGTTGTTTGCTTTGTAGTCGTTCGACCAGGTGACGGTGATGTTCAGCTACCTGATCGGTTTCAACGAGCTGTGCGCTCACCTGCCTCCGCATCTTCTCCATCGATCCATCAACTCCGTCTTCAACGTCTTCGATCGAGTCATCGATCAACATGACGTCTTCAAGGTCAAAGGTTAACCTCCAGGGGGAGGAAGGGGCGAATCTAGGCATGAGGGGTGAGGCCAGGCGGAGGTGAACGCTGGAATAGCGAACCCCGGGAGGGGCAAGCCATGACTCCGGGGAAGGGGTGAATTCGGGAAGGAAGAGACAGGAATGGGTGAATCCATGTAAAGGTGTATACCGGTAGAGGTGAATCCAGATGGGGAAGAGGCAAGAGGTGGCGATTCTTGGAGGGATGAATCTGGTCGGCGGAGAATCCTGAGTGCAGTAAGGAAAGGACCCGGCAGGGATGAAATCGACGATTCAAGGCAGGAGTGAATTCAGGAAGGGTCAAACCAGGTATGAAGGAGGTAGAAAGAAAAGCACCAGGGAGGAGTTTGATTAGAGGGGTGAATTCAAAGAGGGAAACATGCAAAACAGACCGTATGTCAGACACACAGACAGACAAACAGTCACACACAAGGATGACTAAACAATCATACAGCAAGACACACATATTTTCAAACGCGCTCAATTAATAATCCAAAGTTCAATTCGACATGGCAAATATTCAGACCCGACTTCACACCTCTGACACGCGATGCCAACATATCCAAAGCAATTATATTGTACGACCCATTGTAAATACGACAACAGACGGTCACGCACACATGTTTAGTCAAACGTAACCAATTATATGCAGCTAAACTAAACACGCTGTGTTGTATACACACCTGGCATTTCTTCAATACCTGTACTATATGTATAAACCTCAACATGCATAAACCAATGTATTAAAATACTGGCGCTATATAAATTATAATAGAATGCATTAATCAGAAATATACAGCTTGAAGAGAAAGAAAATTCAGCCATGTGCGGCTATCGAGAATTTCCATTCCATTGGTTTACGCTATTGGTTGAATGCATATCAGTAACAAGCGCAACTTACAGTGCCATGGCTATTAATTTAATTATAATATTATTTCAAATAAATACCATTTAATATTTTTAATATACATTAAAGTTGTACTCTTTTTTAGTGCAGCCTATTTCTTCATTAGACGAATTCTATTGATTGAAGAGCAATTTACAGCGACATGGCTATTATTTTATTTATATTTTAATATTTTAATTATATTTCAAATAAATACCATTTAATATTTTAATATACCTTAAAGTTGCACTCTTGTGCAACTAATTATATAATTATCCACCCATCCAACATCCAACTACACATCTTTCAATATAGATTGCGAGAGTTATTATTATTATTATTATTAGTATTAGCATTATTGTTTGCGAAAGTCCTCAATTCTAAAATATCAAACAAAATCGGTGCAAAAAGAAAGAACATGGAGAAAGAGCACGAAGGAGGGAGGAAGGGAGAGAGAGAGAGAGAGAGAGAGAGAAGAGGGAGAGAGAGAGAGAGAGCACATGCTTATATGTTTGTAAGCATGTATGCATGCATGCATGCATGGACATGTTTCTATGTTTGTGTATGTGTGTGTATATGTACTAAAATTGCGACTCTCTTGTTTTGCTAAGATGTATAGAAGGTTAAGACATATGAGATGAGGTTTGTGAATTGCCAAGAGACACGAGAGAGCAACTTGAATGATAAAATTGCAATTGTTAGGTTACATTGTTGGATAATTTCAAGGCAACATACAAATTTTAGCTTGCTGAGACGTGTAGAATAGCAGCAGGTATGCTAAAAGTACCAATCCTTGAATGCTCAGATGCATAGAATTGCAGGGTATATGTAAAAATTACGACTCTTCGAATGCTAAGATGCATAGAAATGTCAAAATTACGGCTCTTCAAATGCTAAGACGCATAGAATTGCTAAAATTATCATTCTTCGAATGCTAAGACGCAAAGAACCACAGGAGTATACCAATATTATCATTTTTCGAACGCTAAGTCGCAAAGAATTGCGATAGGTATGTTAAAATTACGACTCTTCGACCACTCACACACAAAGAATCACAGTGGATACGATAATATTACAATTCTTCGAATGCTAAGACGCAAAGAATTGTGGTGTCTATGACACAATTCGAATGCTAAGATGCACAGAATTGCTAAAATTACGACTCTTCAACTACTCAAACACATAGAATTGCAGTACATATGCTAAAATTCGATTCTCCAAATGCTAAGACAGGAGAGAGAAAGACAGAAGGTGAGAGAGCACAAAGGAGGGAGGGATGAAGGAAGAGAGCACATGCCTGTATGTTTGTATGCATATGCTAAAATTCGATTCTCCAAATGCTAAGACAGGAGAGAGAAAGACAGAAGGTGAGAGAGCACAAAGGAGGGAGAGAGCACATGCCTGTATGTTTGTAAGCATACATGCATGGGCATGTTTCTATGTTTGTATATGTTTGTGCATATGAGCAATGGCAGCCTAGTATATGTACTAAAATTGCGAATCTCTTGTTTTGTTAAGATGCATAGAATTGCTAAAATTATGTTACATCAACTGATCAAACACATAGAACTGCGGTACATATACTAAAATTCGATTCTTCGAATGCTGAGACGCAAAGAATTGCGATATGTATGTTAAAATCACCATTCTTCGAATGCTAAGTTGCAAAGAATTGTAGGGTATATGACACAATTACCACTCTTCAAATGATAAGACACAAAGAATTGCGGTATGTATGTTAAAATTACTATTCTTCGAATGCTAAGGTACAAAGAATTGCAGTGTGTGTGTGTGTGTGTGTGTGTGTGTGTGTGAGAGAGAGAGAGAGAGAGAGAGAGAGAGAGAGAGAGATCCATAGGGTGCTTTCACAGCTAGTAGGTTGTACCATGTTAAATTGTGCATTTTAATTGAGTAGAAACAGAGAAAATGAGCACTTGTAAGGCCAACACACATCTTTTAGTGTATGCCATGAAATGAATGTTTACTTAGCAGACATATGGAGAACTGCTTTGGGAGTTTACTAAATGTACTTACATCTGTTGAGTTACAAATACTGTGAGGCATGGTGGCCGATCGGTTATATCGCTTGCTCTGTAACGCGAAGTGTATGGATTCGAGCCTCATCCGAGACAGTTACTGTGTAGGGACTAGACATTGAGCAAGTCCTTCGCTCACATTTTACTCTACAGTACAAGTGTATGGATCGAAAAGATACATAGAAGTTTCGCTGGTTTACTACATTAGAATGTTTGCGCTATCAAATTGTAAATTCTAACGATGCAAATACGACTGAATCTAAAAATTTTATATTGAAATGTAGATATTATAAGGTTGAAAAGACGCCTGGGGTGGAGATGTACATATCAAATAGTCATTGTGAACATACAGCTTATACGGAGAAACGTTGTGGAGGAGCAAACATTGAATTTACAACTAATGATATGCGAATCATGGCAATGAGAAATCAATTCGACACCATAAGTTCATCAATTGGACAAGATTCAAGATGCCAATGGGACGAATACATATGCATATCCGACAGTAGTTGTATCAATCGAAATCTCACATGTAATGGAAGGAACGATTGCTTCGATGGATCGGACGAGATCAGCTGTCCTTTCACCGGTATGAAGATTACACATATGGATTAGGCTTATTTTATGTTAATATTAATCAAAATCACAGATATTACAACTAGTCTAAGAGTCTTAGAGAGCCGTCTGAGGCACTTCCAACCATACAACGGAAAATTAGCATCGAAGAGAATGTGGTTCTGTTCATGCGTAAAGGTATATAATTCTTAGTATGAATGTTGCGAGACCGTATGTCCGCTATAGGAAGACACTACAATTATCTGATTTATTATGTGATACATAGGTGGAGAACTTTATACCGGAGTCATCCATCGAGTTTTCAGTGCAAATCGTATCATAATCGCAGCCAGCATTGCATCTATCCTCATCTCCCTGCTGGTCGTAATGTACATAATCAGCACTTTTCGTCAACGATCCATCATGTTTCGAACCATCAGACAACAAGCACAGACCATTGCAGACCATCAAGACACATTTCTGAACCCGCCTCCATACGACTTCTCTCTACCAATCGCACCATCTTATGTTGACAATCCTCCAACATATACACGAAATTCGACTGGAGGAGATGATTGTATATAAACTATCTATCTGAATAAGTTTTGTGTTTAGTAATTTTGTTATTACATATAATTTCTTTCATGGCATCATTTTAGTTGGGAAAATCAGTATATTCACGTCTCTTATGTTCATCTCATGCGTGATCCATCGAAACTTACAGTTTGAGAAACGTCATAAACATCAGAGTTAGTAGAAACTGAAGGTCTTCATATCATATGCGAGTCTTTTGATGTCTAAGGAGAGAAGAAATGTAAGTTTACTTAGCAGAATAGGTTACAAAGACTCACGAGATTAACCTTAATCTTGTAAGTATACATAGGATGTAGAAATGTATGAGTGATCAAATAGCTTGATGAAGTTGCAACTTTTATGTTACAAGTATTGAAAGAATGAGTAATTGCATTATTCAAATATGAACTTTATGCTATTATGCTGTTTAGATATCTGTGTATATGTCAGAATTGCGAATGATGAGAGAACCTTAAGTTGTTTAGGGTGTGTAAACATATGAAATGATGGTTTTTCACACTAAGTATACTATAAAGAATGGTAGTTCTATGTGCTTGGTTGCAAATAACAAGTTTTAATGTAATGTGATTTGGAGACGTGCGACGTATGGAAAGCAAGATGATATGAATGTATACACATGGTTTGGATAGGTAAACTGTCGAATATTGATAGTGGAACGAATGTAGAATTGATTAAGATGAAGAATCGTAATAGGGTTGTGAAAATGCACAGTTTTTGACTGAAGAGACCAGCAAAAGTTTACTACATATGGCTTAAGCATGCAGTTGTAGTTTGTTGAAAAGCTATGTTTTCGCTGAATTTCACGTGAAAAGTCTGCACAATACGAATATTACATCAGTTGTATGATGAAACTAATAATGTACATAGCATGAAACACCAATTTGCTGAAAAGGAGTGTTTCTAAATGAAATATATGTGAAAAAGCATGTGAAAAGAGACCCTTTTGATGATTTCAACTGGTTGAACTACTGTGTGTGCGAAATGTCTAGCTGGAGAGTTGTCATATACATTGATGAAAATAAGCTTAGTTTCGAACGAATTCCATATGCCGTGTGTATATAATATCAAATTTGTCAGAATTCATATGATTAAACTATCATTGGTTATAGTTCTAACAGCACAGTGACCATTCACACATATGTAATTTATATGAAAAGAGTGTTTTCAGTTTAAACATGTTGTATTTTTAGAGACTCTGGGAGATTGAATCGCTAAGTATAGTTATTCATATGTTTCACGGGGTGATGTATCTATTCATTTTTGTCGAAACGAGTGTTATTTCGCGCCCGAAAAGTATGGAAACGATGTAATTTTGTTGAATTTAGTTGGTCAAACTAATATGTATGAAGTTCTAGCGGAAGGTTATACCATAAGAGCGAAGAACATAGTGGTAATTTGCATGAAACTTTGTATGTTTGAATGAACCAAGCATGTAAAAAGATGTATTTTGGAGAGTTATAGTTATTGAAAAGAGTAGAAAGACTCTAGTATACGAACACAAGGTGGATTATTTCAGTAATATGACTTTAAGGTATTGTAAAAGTTTGTTCAGTATAAGAGATTGACACAATAAATTTGATCAAGTTCGTCAATTTTATTCGATTTTCAACTTCAAAGCATTCAAGTTTACATAAACGACAGTAACATATACATCTCTTATATCCAGAAAATTCTGAATATGGCAATTTATGTTGATATTAGTCTAAGAAAAACAAAGTCGCCAGCGTTTTTGCACATCTCAGAACGTTCGATAGATGGCGCAAGAGGGTCGCGTCTCCGCACATTCGATAGATGGCGCACGAGTCGAGTTTAAAATCCAATATGGTGAACTTTCCAAGAATTGAATTTTGTGAAGATTTACAGCATGTTCGCATCTCCATCAGTTTCAGTCAAACCGTTTTGATATCGTCCTGAAAAGCACTAAGCCATATAAATTCTCACAGTACCAAGGATCCGTTCTTCACATAACACACACAAATGTGCAGCATCAGCACAAGATTCGCAACAAGTATGTGACAACAGAGTTTCCACTTGGTGTACTTTACAGTTTCTGCAAATAATAGAAGATTTCAACCTTTCATTTTCCGATTTCAGATGCATGATACGATAACATGTTGATTATCCAAAACTGATTGCAAGGTTTTACAATATGTTCGACATCTCCATCGCTTTCAGTCAAACAGTTTTGATAACATCCTGTTTCATCCAATGACTCGTCCATTCGACCATTAAAGGTTGACTATTTTCGTTTGAATCATGATTGTGTGGTTTTACATTATCCTGGACATTTCCAACAAATTGTACCATACATCTGTAGCATTGGCACTTTTCGAAACCTGGGAAATTCATTAGGTCGTTGAACATCCAACATTCTTCTTCTTCTTTGTGCATTAAATCCATATTTCAACAAATATTTCGCAGACTTTCCACGGATATGTTGATGAGCACTCGAACAATAATAGTAGTTATAGCTAAGAATGGTCTCTTTTATGGATTTTAAACTCGACTCGTGCGCCATCTATCGAATGTGCGGAGACGCGACCCTCTTGCGCCATCTATCGAACGTTCTGAGATGTGCAAAAACGCTGGCGACTTTGTTTTTCTTAGACTAATATCAACATAAATTGCCATATTCAGAATTTTCTGGATATAAGAGATGTATATGTTACTGTCGTTTATGTAAACTTGAATGCTTTGAAGTTGAAAATCGAATAAAATTGACGAACTTGATCAAATTTATTGTGTCAATCTCTTATACTGAACAAACTTTTACAATACCTTAAAGTCATATTACTGAAATAATCCACCTTGTGTTCGTATACTAGAGTCTTTCTACTCTTTTCAATAACTATAACTCTCCAAAATACATCTTTTTACATGCTTGGTTCATTCAAACATACAAAGTTTCATGCAAATTACCACTATGTTCTTCGCTCTTATGGTATAACCTTCCGCTAGAACTTCATACATATTAGTTTGACCAACTAAATTCAACAAAATTACATCGTTTCCATACTTTTCGGGCGCGAAATAACACTCGTTTCGACAAAAATGAATAGATACATCACCCCGTGAAACATATGAATAACTATACTTAGCGATTCAATCTCCCAGAGTCTCTAAAAATACAACATGTTTAAACTGAAAACACTCTTTTCATATAAATTACATATGTGTGAATGGTCACTGTGCTGTTAGAACTATAACCAATGATAGTTTAATCATATGAATTCTGACAAATTTGATATTATATACACACGGCATATGGAATTCGTTCGAAACTAAGCTTATTTTCATCAATGTATATGACAACTCTCCAGCTAGACATTTCGCACACACAGTAGTTCAACCAGTTGAAATCATCAAAAGGGTCTCTTTTCACATGCTTTTTCACATATATTTCATTTAGAAACACTCCTTTTCAGCAAATTGGTGTTTCATGCTATGTACATTATTAGTTTCATCATACAACTGATGTAATATTCGTATTGTGCAGACTTTTCACGTGAAATTCAGCGAAAACATAGCTTTTCAACAAACTACAACTGCATGCTTAAGCCATATGTAGTAAACTTTTGCTGGTCTCTTCAGTCAAAAACTGTGCATTTTCACAACCCTATTACGATTCTTCATCTTAATCAATTCTACATTCGTTCCACTATCAATATTCGACAGTTTACCTATCCAAACCATGTGTATACATTCATATCATCTTGCTTTCCATACGTCGCACGTCTCCAAATCACATTACATTAAAACTTGTTATTTGCAACCAAGCACATAGAACTACCATTCTTTATAGTATACTTAGTGTGAAAAACCATCATTTCATATGTTTACACACCCTAAACAACTTAAGGTTCTCTCATCATTCGCAATTCTGACATATACACAGATATCTAAACAGCATAATAGCATAAAGTTCATATTTGAATAATGCAATTACTCATTCTTTCAATACTTGTAACATAAAAGTTGCAACTTCATCAAGCTATTTGATCACTCATACATTTCTACATCCTATGTATACTTACAAGATTAAGGTTAATCTCGTGAGTCTTTGTAACCTATTCTGCTAAGTAAACTTACATTTCTTCTCTCCTTAGACATCAAAAGACTCGCATATGATATGAAGACCTTCAGTTTCTACTAACTCTGATGTTTATGACGTTTCTCAAACTGTAAGTTTCGATGGATCACGCATGAGATGAACATAAGAGACGTGAATATACTGATTTTCCCAACTAAAATGATGCCATGAAAGAAATTATATGTAATAACAAAATTACTAAACACAAAACTTATTCAGATAGATAGTTTATATACAATCATCTCCTCCAGTCGAATTTCGTGTATATGTTGGAGGATTGTCAACATAAGATGGTGCGATTGGTAGAGAGAAGTCGTATGGAGGCGGGTTCAGAAATGTGTCTTGATGGTCTGCAATGGTCTGTGCTTGTTGTCTGATGGTTCGAAACATGATGGATCGTTGACGAAAAGTGCTGATTATGTACATTACGACCAGCAGGGAGATGAGGATAGATGCAATGCTGGCTGCGATTATGATACGATTTGCACTGAAAACTCGATGGATGACTCCGGTATAAAGTTCTCCACCTATGTATCACATAATAAATCAGATAATTGTAGTGTCTTCCTATAGCGGACATACGGTCTCGCAACATTCATACTAAGAATTATATACCTTTACGCATGAACAGAACCACATTCTCTTCGATGCTAATTTTCCGTTGTATGGTTGGAAGTGCCTCAGACGGCTCTCTAAGACTCTTAGACTAGTTGTAATATCTGTGATTTTGATTAATATTAACATAAAATAAGCCTAATCCATATGTGTAATCTTCATACCGGTGAAAGGACAGCTGATCTCGTCCGATCCATCGAAGCAATCGTTCCTTCCATTACAGGTGAGATTTCGATTGATACAACTACTGTCGGATATGCATATGTATTCGTCCCATTGGCATCTTGAATCTTGTCCAATTGATGAACTTATGGTGTCGAATTGATTTCTCATTGCCATGATTCGCATATCATTAGTTGTAAATTCAATGTTTGCTCCTCCACAACGTTTCTCCGTATAAGCTGTATGTTCACAATGACTATTTGATATGTACATCTCCACCCCAGGCGTCTTTTCAACCTTATAATATCTACATTTCAATATAAAATTTTAGATTCAGTCGTATTTGCATCGTTAGAATTTACAATTTGATAGCGCAAACATTCTAATGTAGTAAACCAGCGAAACTTCTATGTATCTTTTCGATCCATACACTTGTACTGTAGAGTAAAATGTGAGCGAAGGACTTGCTCAATGTCTAGTCCCTACACAGTAACTGTCTCGGATGAGGCTCGAATCCATACACTTCGCGTTACAGAGCAAGCGATATAACCGATCGGCCACCATGCCTCACAGTATTTGTAACTCAACAGATGTAAGTACATTTAGTAAACTCCCAAAGCAGTTCTCCATATGTCTGCTAAGTAAACATTCATTTCATGGCATACACTAAAAGATGTGTGTTGGCCTTACAAGTGCTCATTTTCTCTGTTTCTACTCAATTAAAATGCACAATTTAACATGGTACAACCTACTAGCTGTGAAAGCACCCTATGGATCTCTCTCTCTCTCTCTCTCTCTCTCTCTCTCTCTCACTCACACACACACACACACACACACACACACACACACACACTGCAATTCTTTGTACCTTAGCATTCGAAGAATAGTAATTTTAACATACATACCGCAATTCTTTGTGTCTTATCATTTGAAGAGTGGTAATTGTGTCATATACCCTACAATTCTTTGCAACTTAGCATTCGAAGAATGGTGATTTTAACATACATATCGCAATTCTTTGCGTCTCAGCATTCGAAGAATCGAATTTTAGTATATGTACCGCAGTTCTATGTGTTTGATCAGTTGATGTAACATAATTTTAGCAATTCTATGCATCTTAACAAAACAAGAGATTCGCAATTTTAGTACATATACTAGGCTGCCATTGCTCATATGCACAAACATATACAAACATAGAAACATGCCCATGCATGTATGCTTACAAACATACAGGCATGTGCTCTCTCCCTCCTTTGTGCTCTCTCACCTTCTGTCTTTCTCTCTCCTGTCTTAGCATTTGGAGAATCGAATTTTAGCATATGCATACAAACATACAGGCATGTGCTCTCTTCCTTCATCCCTCCCTCCTTTGTGCTCTCTCACCTTCTGTCTTTCTCTCTCCTGTCTTAGCATTTGGAGAATCGAATTTTAGCATATGTACTGCAATTCTATGTGTTTGAGTAGTTGAAGAGTCGTAATTTTAGCAATTCTGTGCATCTTAGCATTCGAATTGTGTCATAGACACCACAATTCTTTGCGTCTTAGCATTCGAAGAATTGTAATATTATCGTATCCACTGTGATTCTTTGTGTGTGAGTGGTCGAAGAGTCGTAATTTTAACATACCTATCGCAATTCTTTGCGACTTAGCGTTCGAAAAATGATAATATTGGTATACTCCTGTGGTTCTTTGCGTCTTAGCATTCGAAGAATGATAATTTTAGCAATTCTATGCGTCTTAGCATTTGAAGAGCCGTAATTTTGACATTTCTATGCATCTTAGCATTCGAAGAGTCGTAATTTTTACATATACCCTGCAATTCTATGCATCTGAGCATTCAAGGATTGGTACTTTTAGCATACCTGCTGCTATTCTACACGTCTCAGCAAGCTAAAATTTGTATGTTGCCTTGAAATCATCCAACAATGTAACCTAACAATTGCAATTTTATCATTCAAGTTGCTCTCTCGTGTCTCTTGGCAATTCACAAACCTCATCTCATATGTCTTAACCTTCTATACATCTTAGCAAAACAAGAGAGTCGCAATTTTAGTACATATACACACACATACACAAACATAGAAACATGTCCATGCATGCATGCATGCATACATGCTTACAAACATATAAGCATGTGCTCTCTCTCTCTCTCTCTCTCTCTCTCTCTCTCTCTCTCTCTCTCTCTCTCTCTCTCTCCTTCCTCCCTCCTTCGTGCTCTTTCTCCATGTTCTTTCTTTTTGCACCGATTTTGTTTGATATTTTAGAATTGAGGACTTTCGCAAACAATAATGCTAATACTAATAATAATAATAATAATAACTCTCGCAATCTATATTGAAAGATGTGTAGTTGGATGTTGGATGGGTGGATAATTATATAATTAGTTGCACAAGAGTGCAACTTTAAGGTATATTAAAATATTAAATGGTATTTATTTGAAATATAATTAAAATATAATTAAAATATAAATAAAATAATAGCCATGTCGCTGTAAATTGCTCTTCAATCAATAGAATTCGTCTAATGAAGAAATAGGCTGCACTAAAACAGAGTACAACTTTAATGTATATTAAAAATATTAAATGGTATTTATTTGAAATAATATTATAATTAAATTAATAGCCATGGCACTGTAAGTTGCGCTTGTTACTGATATGCATTCAACCAATAGCGTAAACCAATGGAATGGAAATTCTCGATAGCCGCACATGGCTGAATTTTCTTTCTCTTCAAGCTGTATATTTCTGATTAATGCATTCTATTATAATTTATATAGCGCCAGTATTTTAATACATTGGTTTATGCATGTTGAGGTTTATACATATAGTACAGGTATTGAAGAAATGCCAGGTGTGTATACAACACAGCGTGTTTAGTTTAGCTGCATATAATTGGTTACGTTTGACTAAACATGTGTGCGTGACCGTCTGTTGTCGTATTTACAATGGGTCGTACAATATAATTGCTTTGGATATGTTGGCATCGCGTGTCAGAGGTGTGAAGTCGGGTCTGAATATTTGCCATGTCGAATTGAACTTTGGATTATTAATTGAGCGCGTTTGAAAATATGTGTGTCTTGCTGTATGATTGTTTAGTCATCCTTGTGTGTGACTGTCTGTCTGTGTGTCTGACAAACTCCTATTGTTTGAAAGAACACAATCTGCTGAAGATACGCATCGGCAAGTTCCATTCACAGCTCAGCCCTCGACGGCATATAGAGTAATGGCATGTAGAGGAATGGGATGGTCATATATTGTAACTTAAGATACTGCGATGATAATACACTGTAAAGTAAGATAATGCGACGATGTTAATAATCTGAAACGTTAGATACTGCGATGGTAACACACTGTAACGTAAGATAATGCGATGGTAATACACTGTAACGTAAGATAATGCGATGGTAATACACTGTAACGTAAGATAATGCGATGGTAATACACTGTGACGTAAGATAATGCGATGGTAATACACTGTAACGTAAGATAATACGATGGTAATAAACTGTAACGTAAGATAATGCGATGGTAATATACTGCACTGCACTGTAATGCAATGTAATGTCGTGCAAAGTACTTTTATGCTAATTAAAATGAGATTAGAATGGATTAGATCAGAGTAACTGAATTAGATTAGATTGGATTAGATGGGATTATATTAGTCTGACTGTGTTATCTAGGAATGCATACGGGAAGTGTGGTTGCCGGAGTGATCGGTAAGAAAATGCCGCAATATTGTCTGTTTGGGGATACGGTCAACACAGCCTCACGAATGCAGACACACAGCCAGGTTGGGCCCCGCTTTCCATTCATCCATCCATCCATCCTTCATTCGCTCCTTCAGTCATTCTTCCCATCTATCGATCGACCATGCTTCCATCCATCCATCCATATTACTTAGGAATTTGGTAACTAAAACTAATTAGGGATTTTCTTACTAACCTTAATTAGGAATTTGCTTACTAATATTAATTAGGAAAATTGCTTACTAATATTAATTAGGAAAATTGCTTACTGATATTAATTAGGAATTTTCTTAAAAATATTAATTGGGAATTTGCTCACCATTATTAATTAGAAATTTGCTTACAAGAATTAATTAGTAATTTGCTTACTAACGTTAATTAGGAAATTTTGTAACTAGAATTAATTAGGAATATGCTTACCAACATTAATTAAGAATTTCGTTACTGACATTAATTAGGAAGATACGTATTAATATTAATAAGAAATTACATAAATAAAAAATTGCATTTCAATATTAATTAGGACGTTTCCTATTAATATTTAAGCAGCAAGTAGTCTGACGGGATTGTTTCAGGCGGGATGCATTTGCATAAGTGAGTCGTGTAACACTTGTCTTCGTGGAACTGGGTTCGAAACCGTCTTCAGAGAAGAACTCAACGTCAAGGTTGTATTCATGTCATGATGATGACGACGACGACGACGACTGCGATGATTAGAATGATGACGAAGTGACGACAACGAGTTTGATAACCAGAGGATGAAGAAGACGATGACAGTAATATTAAGGATAATGTTGAAGATGATGATGATGTTGTCGTTGTTGTTGCTGCTGCTGCTGATGACTATGTCGCTGTTGTTGATAACGATGATGTTGTTGTTGCTGACGATTATGATGGTGATAATGATGCCGATGCTGATGCTGCCACTGCTGCTGCTGATGAAGAAGATGATAATGAAGATGATAATGATGAAGGTGATGATGATGACGATGATGATGACGACGACGATAATGATAATAATGAAGATGATAGGTATGATGATGACGATGATAATTTATTGAGATCATTTCTATATCGCCCTCTCAATATATCTATTCAGAGGCACCAAAATGAAGACGATTATCATAATCATGATCATGATCATGACGACCGTGGTGACAGTGACAATTAATGTGATGATTTCTAACAGGGTAAGGGTCGTATGAACACATACTGGCTGGTGGGCAAAACCGAAAGATCGGAGTCGCCAACATCTTCGATCCATTCCGTCATGATCGAAAAGAACAAGAACCGATCCTCTGTCGAAGAACCAAAACTGGATCATGGAAACCTTGAACAACTTGACTCAGAACAGAAAAGAACCGTAAACTGCACAGAACCGAGACAAGTTTTGGAGCTCCAGGGATCACTGCTTTAGCAGTTTTCTAAGGGGATGGTCGGCTCTGCGATTGGATGTATACGGATATTAGGGGTCGTCCATTAATTATGTCAAGAAAATAGGGGAGGGAGTGGGTTTGGAAAAGTTTGACAGTTGTTGACAAGGGGGAGGGGGTTCGGTACAATTTGACGTCAACAAATTTTTTTCCAACGAATCAACACAGAGCCTTCAAAATGGTAGCTAAAACATTAAGTAATGCTAAAAATATATAAAGTGCTTAATGTTTAATACTACTAAAAAGCTGGTAATAAACTAAACTCATATATTCTGAAATTCGAGATTGCATTTTTTAGTGTAAAATTTAAAAAAAATGATTCTACATGTATTAGCCATTGTGTTTCTTTTTTATAGGGGGTTCTGGGATTGTTGACATACTTTTTAGGGGGTCCGTCAATGTTTGACAGTTGTTGACAAAGGGGAGGGGTCAAAAGCTGCCTAAAATTTGTTGACATAATTAATGGACAACCCCTTAGAATTAGGGCGTGTTTAGGTTTTCTCCCGCAAACGAATCAAACTGTATTTTCTTTATTGCGGATTATCTTGCCCGAACTTATCCTAACTTACTTTAAGCCCATGTTCAATCATTTATCGTTTAATCGGTCAAGACGCATCATGTTTACAATCACATGTTACCCCAGCCTACCTTAACTTACCTTAAGCTCGTATCCTGACCCATCATACCCTAACTTACCTCATGTCCAACTTACCCCAACTTACCTTACGGCTTACATTACACCGGCCAACCAGAGGCGGATTAAGGCATGTTCAACATGTTCGGCCGAACAGGGGCCCCCACACATGAGGGGCCCCCACAAATCAAACAGAAAAAATTTCAATATTTTATCATTATTGTTATTTGTTAAGGCTAATAGTAAAATTGAGCAAAAAATCAGAACAAATTATTCGAAACTACCCATTTTAATATATATACAAATACACAACTTTCGCAAAAGTGTGGGCATTATAAACAAACATATATATATAATAGGCCTATACAATAAACTTAAACATATATTATACATATACGCATATATACTTATACACATGATTATATACACATGCACATATATTATGTGCATATACATATACATATATTCTGTCTGGTTTTGAACTTGACATTTATTAATAGTTGTCAAATCACAGTTGCATTAGCAAAGTCGAAAAGCTATTCCACACATGTCGATCCGATCTGGTTTCCAGCCTGGGGAGAAGAGCTTTAGACTTTAGAGGTCGCTATCGTTGGATGCCCGTGATAAACAGTCTTGTTTATCCTTACAATCGGTTGGTGCAGTCAACGTAGACATATTTCAAAGTTTGTCATCCATTAACCTCTGAGAAATGTTTAAATTAGCGGCACTATACCCGTGTTACGCTTGAATTGATAGAATCATATCTGCCAGGTTGAAATGATCAATTTATGAAGTTCTGAAAAGTCTTCAAGATAAGACGATCAATGTCAGGACAGGCGTGGGTGGCCCCCCACACACACATATACTCACACACACACACACACACACACACACACACACACACACACACACACACACGCATATCTTTCTACGGGAATGCTTGCCATTAAATATGGTTGCTTTCTAAGAGTTCTAGTGATACGTCAACAATTTTTGCTTTCGCACTAAACGCCATGTTTCAACCTCATTGTCTATAGGCTGTATTAATATTTTAAGTTGGCCGATAATTAACTCTGAGTTTTCTCACATAAAACTATGGCGGATCACAAATCTACGTCTGATGTAAGTAGTAAAGTATACTAACATTGCATCAATAATTATTAGTATTAATAGGCCTACCGTGCGTGTATGGGCCCGCCATTGGTGACTCTTTCTTATTTACTGTGCATTGTTTTGCTACCTGATGTAATAGTCAAGATTTAAGTTACATTTAACATCATGCACCATATTAGACTATAGCTCAGAGAAAGCGCCTTTGTGAGATACTAAAAATGCGCTATATTAAATGTTTTAATACGTACATACATACATGCTGTATGTGACTATAATTATGGTTTTCTCAAGACTCTTAAAGACGAACTTTTTCAGCTGTCTTATGGCCACGTGTTGAGCGCTTCTGTGAGACTCCTTAAGTGACGCTTTATAAATGTCTTGTTACATTACATTACGTTACTTTGGTTAGCCTAAGCGTTTGATTGTGAGCCATACATCTAGAAAAGATACACGCTCAACAGCAACTAATTGAGTTGGGCAGCATGATGATCCATATTAGACAGGTTCCCTGTCATCGAATCCATACTGTAGCTTCTTAATCGTAGTTATTTAGTATAGATGCTATGGCGAGGGAGAGACCTGGCCAGTGGCCACCCGCCCTCATATGCCGAGGCTAAGAAAATGAAGTCGCTAACACTTCATACTCATGGCTGCCTCAGGGTTAGCTTAAAGGACTGCTCATCTTCTTCCTCTTCCTCCTCCTGCTACTGTTCTCCTCCTCCTCCTTCTTTTTAGTATAGTACTATACCGTAGTAGTATCGTTAAACCGTAAAAGATGTAGGCTACACTTTAACACTAAGACCTACTGATATTGTACAAAAAGACAGAAGGCACGAATTAATAATAGACGAATGTTGATTCTTAACATAACACGTTTTATGTGTCCTTTTCTTGTGATTCTTTGGGGCTGGGGCCCCCACAGTTTCACAGAACAGGGTCACCACATTTGTTAATCCGGCTCTGCGGCCAACCCCAACTTACATTAAGCTAACGCTACCCCAGTCTATCTCAACTTACCTTAACCCACGTTACCCCAACCTACCACAACTTACATGTACATTAAGCTCACGTTACCCCAGCCTTCCCTAAATTACTTTAGCTCACCCAACCTCACCCTACCTCATACTCTAACTGCACCATAAACTCATTACTTGGCTCGCCCAAACTTACCTTAAGCTCACCTGACTATACAATGAACTCAACGTAACCTGGTTCACCGTATATAATTGACCCTAAATTACATGTGCTTACCTTACCCCAGGGGTTCCCAATCTTTTCTATGCCCCGCACCCTGGGAAATGTTTGACCAATGTTCGCACCTCTACAAAAGTATTATCACATTTGAAGATGCATATACTGTACACGAAATTGTTGCTACTGAAACTTGTGCTTACAAGCCTTATAGGCTTACAGTGTTCCATGGAAATTACCTTCAAATCTTACGGTCTTACGCATACTATGGCATACTTATCCAAAGACGGCTCAAAAATTTATAATGTATTATCAATGGATTCTTAATGTTTAATTCATACTTTCCTTCTTTGTCGCACCACCTGAAATGACACGTCTCACCCCCTAGGGGTGCATGCACCCCAGTTTGGGAACCCTGCCTTACCCTGTCATCTTCTTTCATGTTCTTAAGACTTCTTCTCTCCACTTCTCCCTTTCGTTTCCTCCCCATTCCGGTTCCCATGACAACCGATTTCCCCGTATCTATCTTCTCTGATTCGCCACCAAGTGGAAGCCACCCCAACCCCATCTCATCTCTGGCGATTCCACCCTTTGGCTCGTCCACCCAACCTCGCCCTTTGCTTCAGCCCCAGTTACGTAGTTCCTGGCACCATGGACCTCGTCTGAGTATTATTCGGTTATTCATTCATTTAATTCATTTCAGATATTTATATAGCGCCCCTTCAAGATTTCTACTCAGAGGCGCTCCCGACTACAGCGCGGACACTGAATCGGAGTTTCACGCCGAAACGCATGAGCAATTGCGAGTGAAGGACTTGCCCAGGGTCCCTACGCGGCGGCTTCAGTGGCGTAACAGCCATATAACGAGGGTGGACAAAGTCCAGGGGCCCCGAGGTCTAAAGGGCCCCAAGCTTTTAAAACTGAAAAATTTCATGCAATTTTTGTCCGTTTTCTGTGGCATTAATTATTAGGGAAATGTCACATTATGCCAATAATGCTTTTCAGTTAGGCCTACATGATGCAAAAAAACTACATCTAGCGAATTTCATAATTTAAATATTGACGACTTAACACATCAAGAGTCTTAAGTGTTTTAGAAGACGTTTATTCTGTTTTAAGACCAATGAAATTTAACTTGGAACATACTTAATTTTCCAGTTTAGCCCAATTTTCCTAGCTTCGTTTTAAAAGCTGTGATTGTGTCCACTGAGACAGTTACTGTAGCCTACAATCATCCAAACCATTCCACAAGTCTACAGCTCTTGACGAATTTCTGTTCTAATGCTCCGTTCAGCTTCTTAAATGCCGATAGACAGTTAGACACATTTGCGAACAGAAAGCTAGAATAGCCAAATTCGTGGGGAACTCCGGACTATACAGTCTACATGTTCACTACATTACAGTATCGTCACTGGTGACTCTTTCAGCTTACTGTGCACTGTTTTGCTAACTGATGTAATATTATTCGTTCGTAATGACATTTAACATCAGAAAGCGCCTCAGGGCTGAGTCAGGGTTGTTAAACGTTTTGTTTTTGGTCTTTTTTTGTTTTGTTTTTTTTAACCAAAAAAACAAAACAAAAACAAATTTTGGTTGTTTGGTTTTTAACAAATTTGAAATTAGAAATGAAAAATTTTGCGTCTATTCAACTCTCTTGGCAATTGTTGTATGGTCTTTGTTAACTTCGTTTTATGATATTCTACGGTTCTACTGTTCTAGTTAATTTCATTTTATGCATCTGATTAATTTGAACGGTATTAAGCCATTTTTATGAGTTTTATGATCCGAAGTAGAAAATCTTTTTTTTAAATAAAAAAATTAAAAAAAAACTTTTCATTTAGAAAAAACTTGGTTTTTTGCACCCCTGCTCTGAGTATATATATCATGAAATGGCGCTATAATTATAAATGTTCAATTATTTACGTACATACAATGCATGTATAATTGTAGATACATAATGGGTAAGGGCCCCCAAGTTTAGAATGTCCAAGGGCCCCCGGCTACGTTGTTACGCCACTGGGCGGCTTGAGGTAGAATCGAACCCGCAACCCTCCGGCTGCAAGGCACAAATATACCCCTTGAGGTTATCTTTGAAGGTTATCCTTGAGGTTATCTTTGAAGCACCTATTCGGCTCCATGGTCTAGAATTTCATAGACATCGTATTATGAGTAGATTTTGATGGCTTTGAACCTGACTCTCCAATCCATGCGAACTCAAAGTTATTGCGGCCAGTTTCATCATAAGCGTTTGTTCGTTTGCTCACCTTCTCCTTCATTCATTTTATTTATTCAATGATTCATTCGTTCGCTCGTTTATTCATCTGTTCCTTCATTCGTTCGTTCGTGAATTTACCTTATTAATCAATTACTTAATTAATTCGTTCGTTCGTCGATTTCTTCGTTCATTCTTTCATTCGTTCTTTCATTCGTTCCTTCGTTCTTCTTTCACTCATTCATTTGTTCATTCATTCATTCGTTCATTCGTTCTTTTGATCTTCCATGCATTCCTTCGATCATCCATCGGCAATATCGTGGAGCGAATCCAAACATTTGAAATTTTTAACACAAACGACAGACAACGTTGGTGTAATTCACTTACTCACGGTAATTTGAACCTGATGCTTTCGGATGAACACATCACTCAACTACAGAAACCATCTTTCAAGTCGGTAGTTCTGCTTAACGTCGCTGTATCAAAACAAAGACGAGTAACGTCGCCCTCCTCATCTATCCAAGCTCTGGACTAGCATCACCTGTTCGTAGGCAGTATTTCCGTTGTTTATCGCCATTTTGTGGCCGCCAAGGACCGTTAACGTCGACCGTCGCTGGAATGAGAGACTTTTGACACTAGCGATTAAACGCATTTTGTTAAATTTATAACGTCTGAACAATACGTGTTAAAGGTGTCTAAGTGAAGCATTGTATTATCCATTGTTTAGCGAAATCTTGTGTCAGCAAGGCCGATTACGTAGACCTCTCAGTACTTGGTTATCCAATTAAATACTATTCCATTGGTAAGGGTAGTTTCTGTTGAGCGACGCTCTGTCATAGCGTCTTCCTTTATCCAGGCTTAAGACTGGCACCACTCGATGGTAGACAGTTTTTTCTTTCTTTATCAACAGCTTGTGGCCGCCAAGGCTGTTAAAGTCGACCTTACACTCCAGTTGACGTGGGCCCATCCAAGTGAATTAGCGCATTTGCTGAATTTATAGCACTGAAAAGAGTGTTCTAAAGGTGTTTAAGACGAGAACTGTGTCGTTAATTATTTAGCGACATCTTGTGGCCAGCAAAGGGGGTTAACGTCGACATTATCCTACGAGTTGGAGGGTTTGTGTGTCATAATAGCGATTTGGTTAGTTGGTATTTAACGACACTGTGTCATAACAAAGATTATTGGAGTCGCCCTCTGCCTTAATCCAGGTTTAGGACTTGTACCATCCCATGGTAGGCCGTTTTTCTGCTGTTTATCAACAGATGGCCGCTAAGGGCCGTTAGCGTCGACTTTGTCCTCTGGGGGCCACGTTGAAGGAACCTAGTCATTGAAGGATCAAGAGTTTAACGACATCTTGTGGCATTAAAAGCCTTTGAGGTCGTGAGAAATTAATTTGGCATATTGCTGCATCATCAGAAAGTATCCTAGTCATTGGATGGGCTTAGAGTTTAAAGACAGCTTATGGCAACAAAAGCCTTTGTCGTCGACAGAAATTGTTTTGACATTTTCCAGCCTTTATCTGAAAAACCTAGTCATTAAAATCGATAAAGCAGTGCTCGTCTTAGACACCTTTAAGACGTATTCTCTTGACGCTATAAATTGCTGTAATATGCCAAAAAACTAATCTTTGTCGGCGGAAACGGCCTATGTTGTCATAAGCTG